>OY856188.1:129901709-130237601 GCA_963693315.1 Diogma glabrata
ATTAATCTCCTAGGTAATAATTTACCAGCACAAATTTATTTTGAACTTGAATTCCATAAATTTTTTGATGGAATATTAGGCTCAGAAACAATGGCTAAAATGAATGCCAAAATTGATTATAAGACAAACTCAATTTTATTAAACAATTCTAATTACAAATTTGATCGGTATTACCCTGAGGAAAATTTTTATAATCATATAATTACGATACAAACCACAAACAATGGCGACTGGTTTGTACCAGAATTTCAAAAATTAAATAGCGATATAATAATCAAACCCGGTTTATACAAAGCGGAAAATTTTTATACAACAATGACGGTGTTGACAAATTGTCCAAACCCACCGGAAACATTACCAAAACTGAAATTAGATGTTAACAATTTCGAAACATTCGAACCAATTCCATGTAAAAATGAAATAATTGATAGAAACACTATCAAAAGCCTAATCCGAACAGAACATTTAAGTAAAAATGAAAAAGACATTTTACTCGATACAATTTTTAAAAACCAAGCAGTACTGTTAAAACAGAACGAGAATTTGTCATCAACAACAATAATTAAACATAAAATTATAACAAAAGACGACAATCCGGTTTATACGAAAACATATCGATACCCACATCATTTTAAACCTGATGTAGAGGAACAAATTCAGGAAATGCTAGACAGTGGCATTATCCGAAATTCTAAAAGTCCTTATTCGGCACCAATTTGGGTCGTTCAGAAAAAACAAGATGCTTCGGGCAAACGGAAAGTAAGAGTTGTCATCGACTACCGTAAACTAAATGAAAAGACAGTAGATGATAAATTTCCAATCCCACAAATAGAAGAAATTCTAGACAGTCTCGGAAAATCTGTATATTTTTCAACCTTAGATCTAAAATCAGGTTTTCATCAGATTCCTTTAGACCCAAAATCTCAAGAAAGCTTTTTCAACAGACAAGGGACATTTTGAGTTCAACAGAATGCCTTTTGGCTTAAAGAACGGTCCGGCAACTTTTCAGCGAGCGATGAATAATGTATTGCAAAACCTAATAGGAAAATATATGGAGGGGCTGAAATCTCACAGCTCTGAGATATCAAGACTTCGGTCTGGGTTAAGGATTTTGATATAGTTTTCGGCAAAAAACTTTTATGAGGACATGGTTTCTAGTTTTGGGCAGCGATGTACATCAAACATAACTCTTTGTTGAAATACAAGTTTTTTATCTCTGTTTAAAAATTTATTACAAAACTAACACGAAACATCAATACGTTGCCGGAAAATTATAATCAAAATTCCAAAAATATTGTTAAATTAAATAAAATCAAACTTTTTCAAAATTCCAAAAATATTCCAAATATTAGAATAAAATCAAATATTTAAATATTTTCTAAATTCCAATAATATTTCAAAAATTCTTAAAAATCCAAACTTTTTTAAAAATTCTAAAAATATTACAAAATCAAAAATTGAAACTTTTTTCAAAATTCCAAAAATTATAATAATAACAAAAATTAAAAATTTTTCAAAATTCTAAAAATATTTCAAAAATTCTTACGAAATTAAAACTTCTGCCGAAATTCTAAAAATATTGCAAAAATTATTACAAAATCAAAAATACAAACTTTTTCAAAATTCCAAAAATATTTCAAAAACTACAACAAATTCAAAAATTTCCATGTCCAATTTCATTTTAAATTACATTTACGTCATAAAAACAGCTACATTTTTTTCCCCAAAATATTGGCTAAAAAATTAAATGAAATCATTTTTTGACACACTTGACATTATTTTTTGACAAACTTATGATGCCATAATTCTATATAATAATAATAAAATATCATGTCATACGAACTATAAATTTTATTTTTTTCTAAAAAAATTGGGTAAAAAATAAATAAAAACCTTTCTTTTGACACACTTGACAACATTTTTTGACAAACTTATAATGCCATAATTCTCAATAATAATAATGAAATTTCATTTCAAACAAACAATTTATTTTTTTTCCAAAAAATTGGGTAAAAAACTAAATAAAAACTTTTGACACACTTGACAACATTTTGTTGACAAACTTATAATGCCATAATTCTCAATAATAATAACAAAATTTCATTTCAAACAAACAATTTTATTTCCAAAAAATTGGGTAAAAAAAAAATAAAAATCTTTCTTTTGACACACTTGACAACACTTTTTTGACAAACTTATAATGCCATAATTCTCAATAATAATAATAAAACTTCATTTCAAACAAACAATTAATTTTATATTTTTTCCAAAAAATTAGGTAAAAAAATAAATAAAAATCTTTCTTTTGACACACTTGACAACTTTTTTTTTGACAATCTTATAATGCAATAATCTAGTTTTTGATCTCACATACCAATCCCGACCATCAAGATTTCTCCAAATTCAATGTTCCTACTCTTAATCACTTAAAATGAACGTTTTTTAAGCCAAAAATATGCAAATTTCCTTGTTTTGACACACTTAATGATTTTTTTGACACACTTCCGGTACAGTTATCGAACACAGCGTCCTTTCGGACCTGTCCCTTGAGTATACCTATTTTTAGAAAAAAAAATTTTTGAAATCCCTCCAGTGGTTTTCCCTGCAGCGTAGGTAATGACGGCCGGCCGGACGGCCGGACGGCCGGCCGACAGACAGACATACATTTTTTTTTTTTTTGCTTTTTTAGAATCAGGAGGTCCTAAAACGTCGAGAAATGTCAAAAAAAGTGGGGGTAAGAATTTCACTTTGAGCTCATGAATGTAATACTTAGGTCTTTCAGACCGAAGTAATATATGCCATGTATATCTTGATGATATTATTATTGTTGGATATAGCTTAGATAACCATATACAAAACCTTAACACTGTTCTCGAAAGATTATCGCATTTCAATCTTAAAATTCAATTGGATAAGTGTGAATTCCTAAAGAGAGAAACAGAGTTTCTTGGTCATATAATCACACAAGATGGAGTTAAACCTAACACCGATAAAATTCAGAAAATTCTGGAATGGCCATTACCAAAAACTGCTAAACAAATTAAACAGTTTTTAGGACTTTCAGGTTATTACAGAAGATTCATAAAAGATTACTCAAAAATTGCCAAACCCATGTCAAAGTTTTTAAAGAAAGATCAAGTTGTCAACACAAAAGACGTCGAATATATAAGAGCTTTCGAAAACTTAAAAAGAATTTTAGCTACAGATCAAATTTTAGCATATCCCGATTTTACTAAAGAATTTATTCTAACCACGGATGCATCAGATTTTGCGCTAGGTGCAGTCCTCTCTCAAATCCAGAACAATATAGAAAAACCTATTGCGTTCGCTTCAAGAACACTAAACGCTACAGAGATCAACTACGCAACCAACGAGAAAGAAGCTTTAGCTATAATATGGTCCGTCAAGAAATATCAACCATACCTGTACGGCAACAAATTTACGTTAGTAACAGACCATAAACCACTTACTTTCATTAAATCATCCGAAAAAAATTCAAAAATCTTAAGATGGAGACTTGAATTGGAGAACTACGATTATAACGTCGTCTACAAAGAAGGCAGAGCAAATGTAGTAGCAGATGCGTTAAGTAGAATGCCTACAGTAGATAACGAGGTGAATATAAATATAGGAACAGATAACACTCCACGTGAATCTGAAGCAGAAAATCTTCCCAATAGGGATAGTGACATAGACACTATTCATTCTGCGGATACATCCGATGATTATTTCATCCACTTCGCAGGTCGTCCTATAAATTATTATAGGAACCAATTATTTTTCAAAATTTCAAATCTAGACACAGTAATTTTGGAAGACATATTTCCAAACTATAAAAGAGTAATTATTTCGAAAAAATCATTTCAAAAAGAAGATATTACAAATTTCATAAAAGAGTTTCATAACGGTAAACAAACAGCAATCCTGGCACCTGAACAATTGTACCAGACAATCCAGGAAGTATTTCGAGAAAATTTCTCACAAAACGGCCATTTCGTTTTCGCTACAGAAAAGGTCGAAGATGTTAAAAATGAAGAGCGTCAAAATGCAATCGTAGTTAAAGAGCACGAAAGAGCCCATCGAAGGGTGAATGAAGTAGTAAATCAGATCAAACGATCCTACTTTTTTCCTAAAATGAGTAGTGTGATCAAACGACATATCAATGCATGTAACATATGCAATGTTCATAAATACGACCGAAAACCGTATAATATAAAAATATCTCCGCGACCGAGCACTAAAAAACCATTAGAACGAGTGCACATAGATATTTTTAATATCAACAAAACAAATTTTTTGTCCGTTGTTGACTCATTTTCTAAACATTTACAAATGATTCCAATCGAAACTAAAAATCTATTGGATACAACTACAGCTCTAACGAGGTATTTCACTCAATTCGGAATTCCTAACGTTATTTTCTCAGATCATGAGACAACTTTCCAGTCACTACAATTCAAAGAATACTTAAGCAATCTTAATATCCGATTGGAGTACGCATCATCATCGGAATCAAATGGTCAAGTTGAGAAAACACATTCAACTATTATAGAAATTTTCAATACAAACCGTAATAAATCGCCAAACTCGAGTATTCAAACAGCGATAGAGTTATCAGTAGCTTTGTATAATAACTCGGTACACTCGTCAACCGGTTTCACACCGAACGAGATCATTTTTAATCAAAATAACTTAATAAACCCGGCAGAAATACAAGAACAAGCCAAACAAATTTTTAAAACGGTCAATACTAATTTAGAAAAAGTTATAAACAGAATAGAGAGACAAAATAACAATAAAGAAGATCCACCTAGATTACATGATGATCAATTGGTTTATCTTAAACCAAACATCAGAACAAAATCTCAGCCAAGAGGGCTGGAAACCAAAATTAAAAATGCAAACTACAAAACTTTTAAAACAATCAGGAATATAAAAAGAAACAAAAATAAAATTAAAAGATTAAAGAAATACTAATTTTGATTTTTACTTTTCATTTCAGAAATTTTTACTATGACAATATAATTTTTATTTGAATATCTTAATTAATTAATTATCCAAAACTGATTTTACAAATCTTACAAACCAATTTTACTATTCTTATCCATGTTAATAAAAACAAGAAAAATAAAAGCAAAATTCTAAATAAAAGAAATTCTCATTAGAAATTTTTATTGCATAAAAATTAATTAATATTAGAAATTTTAGAAAACAGTTTTATCAATCGATAATATTATCATCAATAATAAATAAAATTAAATCTAAAGTTAAAAAGAATATTGAATTGAAATATTGTATTGTAGTATTGTAGTATTGTATACTGAAATTTTTACTTATTATTTTGAAACATGGTTACTTTTAAAAAGTTATTAATTTTGACTATATTTAATTGTATCAATACACAAAAATTGGAAATAAAAAATTTGCATGAAGATCCAATTCTGTTAGAAAAAATAAACGAATGTAAAATTCAAACAGGGATCATAAGGGTCATACACCCAATTAATATAACAAACCTAGAAACTACCATAGAATTAATGATGAAACATATAGTTGATAAGATAGATAAGAATGAACTTGATTTGTATACAATAGTTAAGGAAAAATGTAAAAGGTTACATAACAACTTACTACAAATAAAACCACCAAAACGTCTCCGACAACGAAGATGGGATGCATTGGGATCAGGATGGAAATGGTTAGCTGGAAGCCCAGATGCAGACGACTTAAGGTTAATCAACGCTACAATGAATGGTCTAATAAATGAAAACAACCAGCAATACCAAGTCAACGAGCAGATCAACAAAAGAATTCAGCTACTAACAAAAACAATAAATGCAGTCTTAACCAACACATCGATAACCAATAAAATAGTTCTGAGCGAGTTAGAAATTATGACAGCAATTATGCAAATTGAAACCATCGATGCAATTATTGAGGACATCCAAGATGCAATAGTAAGAACCAAAATAGCACTGCCAAGCAACAAAGTTCTTTCGTTAAAAGAAATCATTGTTCTAAAAAATCTTTTGACTGAACAAGGAGTAAATATAACAATTCCAGACGAAGCTTTAAAATTTGTAACACCCAAAATTGCTATATGTGAGGAAACACTATTATACATATTAGAGGTACCAAAATTGGAAAATTTTACATCAACAACAATAAGACTTACTCCACTAGTTGTAAATAACAGCATTATCGAAAGTTACCCACAATACCTCATCAAAAACAGACAGAAACTATACACCACCATCAACTACAACAATTTTGTCCAAAAACATACAGATCTAAAAGAATTTAAGGATGAATGCATAAAACCACTAGTCTTTGGAAATCAAGGCAGCTGCAAAGTAACATGGGAGATCAACACAGCAATACAATGGATATCTGAGGGTAAAATACTAATAAATAATGGAAAGAACGTCGAAATAGTTACTAATTGTGGACCAGATGACAGAAATTTAACAGGAAATTTTTTAATAACAATCAATAATTGTACAGCCACGATAAACAACAAAGAATTTCAAGCTTATGAAATTCAAACCGAGAATGAGGAAATCCAGGGAGCACTTCACAGTATTCAAATAGTAAGGAAAATGAAAATTGTTCAGAACATAACAGCAATCGAACAGGATACCATTCAAAACAAGAAACTGCTACGACAAGTTTTTTTGAAGCAATATCATCACGAAAATTGGATATGGACACTTTCAGGAGGTTTATCATTATCATCCATATGTGTAATCGTTGTACTATCGTATATGTGCCTGTGTAAATGCTCGATAACAAAAACAGTGCAAAATCCAATTAACCTGGAAAATACCAAAGTAGCATACAATGACCTATTAAGGAAAGCCGGCATAGTAACAAAAGTCGAGGACGACTTTTCATCACCCCAGGGAGGAGTTATAATCCCATAGTATCATCAAGTCATATAACAAAACTGCTTTCTCACGAAAAGTGCTATCAATGCAAAATAGCATAACTAGAAATATGATGGAATGTTATCAACCAGACATAACATGTAACAACATGATAGAAGAATCAAATATCATAAAACATATTATAATAGAATATGCTGAGTGGTTGTTTTGTACCTTTAGATTTATAAAATTTCGTTTTAGGTAGATTTCATATAAAAATCTACCTATTGCAATGGGCTTCATCTCGGAATTTCGGAAAAATTTTGATGCCAAACGACTATTTGTGATAAGCGGAGATGGAAAAACAAAAAAAAAAAAAATTATATATATATATATATATATATAACGATATGAGGTATAACGGAATTTAGCAGCACTCTCACGGTCGCATTTTTTGACCTACACCAAAATAATTTTCTGTGTATGTTACGGCAAATAATGTCTTGAACAAGTTCGTGAACTGGCCATATCCGGGTACCGGTTAAGCGGCTAGAGCCTAAAAAGTCGAATAATCTAGGGCGCTATAACTTCCGTTTGAATAATAATATTTTAATAAAATTTAAAAATATTGAATATTTGAACCTTTTTTTATCATTTTTATCCAGATGACTACTTTGGCGTTTCAGGTTCCTCAAAAATCAGCTGTTTTAAAAATTTACTAAACTTTGCTGCCCTTGATCTAGCTGAAATGGCCAAGCTCATAGTTGAAAACTTTTTTTCACGTACTTAAAATATAAATCTTTCCAAAATTTTCAAAAATAATAGTTTAAGTCTAACGGTTGAGACCCTACAGCTGTTGAAATAAAAACAAACGCAAAAGACAATGCTTTCATCATGTTTCAGTTTATGTTATTTAAATTCATCTTAGCTTTTAAACATACTTTTCAGCTATAGCCTCAAAAAATTTCAGCTTTCTAACCCAAAAGGTTCCATTTTTATAAGCATTATGATGCAACCCTTACAAGAAAAATATCAACCCATTTAATACCATAGAAAAATTATCAAAATCTCTTTTGTTTTTATTTTTTTACTAAGTAACCGTTTGAAAAAAGATTAAATAAGAACAAAAAAACACAACAACAAAAGATGATTTTGAAATAAAATTGTTTGATAATGTTATAAATTATGTGTGATGGTATAATTGTAGTTGTGACGTAGTTCATTTGATCTTTGGTGGATTTAATATGTTATTAAAAGTAGTTTAAACCAACTTAAATAAAACTGTTCCGAAATTGTGTTGATGGCGTTAGTTCGGATAATGTATTTAATTTGGTTCGATAATTTTTTTGAATTATTCTGTTTCTACTTATATTTTTTATTTAAACTAATCTGACTTATCTAATTTTATTTGGACACAAAACCGTCTGACCCCGAAATCTACCTATTTCTAGCGGATATACCTGCCGCTGGGATTTTTTATAGTTAGTCTAATTTTTAAACTCTGTAATGTAACATGTATTAAATAAATTGTATTAAATAAATCATTTTTTTTAGAATTTATTTATTCATGAAACATAACTATATATATATATATATATATATATATATATATATATATATATATATATATATATATATATATATATATATATATATATATATATATATATATATATATATATATAATAAATTCATTTATATAATAAATTGATTATTTTAAAATTATTCAAAAAAAAACAAACTAAATCCACACCACCTATAAAAACACCTGGTCGTATTACAAGCAACACCTATTTTTATTTAATCTTCAAGATGTAATAAAAATGACAAAACTAATATTTTCGTATGATTTATAGTTTTAAGATTTAATTTCTTCATTTTTTTATAATTTTCCCACAAACAAAAATAAATAGACAAGACATAATTGAAAAAAAAATGAAAATAGAATTCACAATTCTCCAATCGGTTTAAGTTGGAAAAGTCCCATGTGACTAATAATATACATATAAATTTTCAACTTCCCATTTTTATATTATTATAATTTTGTTTTATGCTTTATCATTATGTGATTTAGAAATCGGGTGATAGAAGGTGTCATGGGTATAAAAGCGGTGGAAAAAATTAAAAAATTAGTGGAATATAGTTCTGACCTGATTTTATTTCTGAACACTATTCGTAGAAAATAATTTTAAAAGTATACATAATTTTATATTATGGAATATTATTGATGCCTACAACTACAAGCACTATTGCCATGATAATGCTTATCATGGCATATCTACAAATACAATGGCATATCTACAAATACAAAACTGGCCTGGCACATAACAAATAAAAATTCTAAAACTTTATGTTTTATTATAAAACAACAAATAATAATCAAAAATAGTAAATATGTTAGCAGTTTATGAAAAATAGTAAACTGACAAAAATCATACAAAAATAAAATGTAAATATAGAAATTAAATAAATTTGTTTCTAGTTTGGTCGTAAAAAATAAAATATCAATCGCATTTTAAAACTCATGGGAGACGTATTTCCTTATTGGTGGGGTATCCGTATCATTCAGTACTCGTTAAACAATATACTATTATTTCATTATTCAGCTTTGTTACTGAAACATCAGCAGAATTTTAATAACCGTGTAACGTACTACTTATTGCGCACTTTAACAAACAACTGAATGTTGTTTGTTAAAGTGCGCAAGCTCAAAACTGGCATAAAAACCAGTCACATTTTTGTTGTTTCATTGCACTCAAAAACTTATTCTGAACTTCAAAAAATCTCAACCAGTAGAGAGGTTTATCAAGACCTAGTCTGTTAGAGTTTGACCGATTTCCAAAAAAATTGGTATGTATATCAATTTACCAATTAAGGGTTCTAGTTTCAAAGTGTTCAATATTCATGTTCACTGATTTTTCAGAAAACCAAACAAACATTTTTTTCTCCGTAGTATTTTTTAAGCCTATTCCAGTAGTTTAGGAAAGATTATTTATCATTTTTTTTTTTGCTTAAAAGAACAAGATTTTGACTTGTTTTTGAGAAAGTTTTGGTTGGAGAAGTCCGAGTGTCCGAGAATATTACAATAATAATACATATGAAACATACTTGTCAAAGGAGATTGTACGTTTTGATTTTTTGAAACTAATTGTTATTTTCAAGGTTAAACATACATTTGAGTTTGACCATTTTACTTGACAATTGTGTATTTTACGAATTCAGCAATAAAAATTTTATATGACACGACATCTGTCTCATTTTTCATGAAAAATGGATATTGTACACTTTGAAACTAGACCCATCAATTATGTAGTGTACCCGAATTCACCCTATTTTGCATTTTATAACATTATAATCTGTCAATTTTAATATAAAACAACTAATTAGTTCTTGTTGTGTTATACATTTCATCATATGTATTGGTTATGTGTTGTCAATTGACGTAGTTTATTTTCACTTATTGTATTTTTACATTAAATAGCGTTACTGAAAAGTATGCATTGTGTTGATGTCAAAATTAATTATTTCTTGTTTAATTTGTATGTAACAATATTTTTGTTTTAATTGGCAGTTTGTGATTGTTATTGAGTAAATTTTCTGACTTTTGTATTTGGATTCTATTTAAAAAAATATTGGATTTTGTGGAGTTATAGAGGAAGGAAGATTTTAGTGACGTTTGTAACATGACGACAGAAAATATTAAAGATTCAGAAGTAAAGTTTTATTCAATTTTAAAGTTTTTGTTTATTTAATTATGTTACATTAATATCTAAAGTTTATTCATAGGTTTTGATTGTAACCATACTAGAGAGAATTACACATTTGTCTCAACAACACGTAAAACCTTTCAAAACCAAGGTCCCACACAACAACATGCGTTCTAAGCATATTGGTAGACACAAATTTTTTTTTTTACTTTTTGTTCCCATGGTGAGTGTTCAACCAACCTTGTCAATAGTCGAGTGTTCAATACATATCAAGATGCATGTCGCGAGCTACAATTGATGGAAGACGACAACCATTTGGACCTGACACTTGCTGATGCAGTGTTGACATCCGTGCCAAATAGTATTCGTTAACTCTTTGTAATTCTTTTGACGACATGTTATCGAACACAATCATCAACTCTGTGAGAAAATATAAAAATTATATCACTGAAGACATACTGCACCGAGTTAAAAAAATAAATCAATGTCCAAATATAGATTTCACGCCAGAGATGTATAATGAAGCATTAATTTTTAATCGAGAATTTATGTATTTTAATTTCAAGCCGGCCTTGTAAACATTATGGTATGCCATTACCCGATCGCCTGGCCACTAACTTAGTGATTTGCTACGAGAAAAACAGTATAAAGACCTTTACTTAGTTACAATTATTGCGAATAATAAGTCATTACTGACAACTGAACAAAAAAAATTTCTAATCGGCTTATGTTGACTGCTGATGCTTTTTTTTCTTGGACGCATCAGGTGGAACCGGTAAGCCAATTTTAATTTCATTTTTAATATCGTTGATCCTTACCAAGTTACAATCGCAACAAAAATTGCTCTGACAATTGCATAGTTACGTTTCGCTGCGACTTTGTTAGATGGTGGGCGAACGGCACATGCAGCATTCAAACTACTATTATAGACATTCATAACAAACCAAACGCAGTGTGCAACATTAAAATAAAGGTGGGAATGGCTACAGTGTTGCAAAGAATTTCGATCCTAATCTTGGATGAGTGTACTATGTCTTATAAACATTCGCTTGAAGCATTACATAGAACGATGTAAGATTTGAACGGCACCGATAAACTTTTCGGTGGCACAGTTCTACTCCTGTGTGGTGATTTTCGATAGATACTGCCAATCATTAATCGTTGTACTTTTGCCGATGAGATTAACACATGTTTAAAACAATCGTTTTTACGCCGAACTACGAGTACAATTGCAAAATGATCCATCTGTAAAAATATTTTCTAAGCAATTGCTGAATTTTGCAAACGGTGAAACAGAACTACATCCAAATACACATTACATCAAATCTTCAGACAATTTCTGCTATAAATTTCTGCTTTCTCAAATAAACTAATTAAGACAGTCTGCTGGGATATTTTGAATATTACTTGGATCATAATCAAACATGCTATTTGGGCGACAAAAAATTGTTCATATTAATGAAATTAACTTTCATATACAACAGTTGTTACCTGATGAACTAATGTCGTTTAAATCAATCGACACAATAGTTGGTGAAAACGAAAACCTAAATTTTCAAACTGAATTTTTAAATTCTCATGATATGCCAGGAATGCCACCACACATTCTTCGGTTGAAGATGGGTTCACTGATTTTTTTTGTAATTTGAATCCACCTAGATTATTAGAAAATGTACTAGATTTCCCGCAATTATGAAATTTGCAGCTCGAGCGTAACGAGTATGGTTACAAATACGAGCGGGAAATGTACATTTTGGCGAGTTATACACTATACTTTCTCTACGGAATTTAATAAATACAAAAATACGTGTAAAACGCCATAAGTGCAACACCATTTGGCAAAAATACAAAATTGCTTCCAGTACTTCTTAGTTTTTGTTGATATACTGAACCCCTCGATTATTTATATTTGCTAAATGCAAAAATTAAAAATAACGCCTTTTATTTTCATTACGACTCTATGAAATTAGTGTTACTAATTTAACAAAATGTTCTAGCCCAAACTTTTTTATAGGTGAAGCAACGCACACCGGTCCCTGCTACTAAAAATATAAAGAAATTTTCTATGTTTAACCAACACCGTTACATATGTTTTAGATAAATAAGTAACTAACGCACGGATTTAAACAAAACGAAATGTCAGTCAAGTGGCAGTATGTATTACGCGAATTCTAAATTACGCGAATAATAAATACATGCTAAAATATTCAATGATTAAAAAGAATAAAAGAAAAAATAAACACAAAAGCATTAATCAAAAGTATCATTGCAAAACCATAAAAATATATTTTATTCACACATCAAATTAGTAATTAAAGGGTGCTTTACTTTAGCAAACTTTTCTATGGTAAGAATATTGGCCCATATTGAGTTGATTCATATTGGCACTTTTATATTGATTACTCTACAAGTACAACTCGCGTAGGAATGCTGGCTAAAGAAAACTTCCATTTGATTCCTAATATGCTGTGTGAGAGTGTAAGAATTTATGAGCTTTCATCATAATGATTGATGCTTGTTCAATATATTTTTTTTTGATTTTCGTGTTATGGATTACTTTTTTTTTGTAGCGGTAATTTGTAATTTTGAGATCATTGTTGTATTGAGTGTAAAAGTGACCAAGGTATCTAAAAAAGAAACAAAAGGTAGAAAACTCTAGCCAGATTATAATAAGATTAAATTGGATATTCAAGATTATAAAGTCAATTATCAAATTAGTGTGAATCGAATTTTATTTATATTAAACCAAACTAATTTTTATTATTTAAAGAATTTAAAATAGAATTATGTATATGTGGTTTAATTTTAATATTAGGGTGTTTTTGGAGTGAAGCGTTGCGAAACTCCATTTTTCCCCGATTCGGATTTTCGATTGTCCGCATACTCCTCCCAAATTATTAAAGATATCAAAATGAAATTTTGCATGTAAGACGACATCTAGCCATAGATGGTTTACAAAAAAATATTGAAAATTAGACATACCACGGAGTAATAATCAGTAATCACCGAAAAACGGTTCCCATAGACTTTCAATGGGAAAATTGGGAAAATTGCTTGCTTCGCTCCTTTTTATGAATTGCATTTTGCATTGGTTACCTAGTTTTATTTGTTTGATTTTGAGTGACGCAAAAAAGCAATTAATTGAGAAAATGTTAAAAATTGGTTCATCGACCTGTAGCACACATAAATGTTTTTATGTTTGTTGACATGGATTATTTTAATTTATAAAATCACATGGATAAAATGAGGGATTTTTAGGAATTTTTTGACGAGGATATTTGCAGAAAAAGGAAATCGCGTTTTTTTATTTTATTCATTGTATATTCAATATAGTTTTTATAAAATTTTATTGAAAAATATTAAATTGTAACAAAGTTATGAGCTGTGCTGTTAATTCCAACACAAAATTCTCCCTCCACGGTCGCATCGATTCTTCGAGAACGGGTTATCAGAAAAACAAAAATCAAAGATCATTAGATGAAAGATCAAAGATCATATTGATCAAAGATCAAAGATCATATTGTGTATAAATGTAGTTATCGTTGCCGTAGCCGTTTTTTTTATTTTGATTTTTCACAATATTGCTGCCGATTAAAATTTTTTAGAGCGTGATAGAATTGTAGAGCGAGCGAAAAGTAGAAATAGAATTAGAATTGTAGAACTGGATTCATTCGATCAAATTTTAGTAGCTCAATCAAAGTAACTCAGTCAATTTTTGAAATTTTGACCTAAAATTTTATACACATATTTTCGAAGGTATATTTTTTAACCTTTAAATAAAAAAAATTAATTTTTTGTTTGTTATTCATCACAGTGCCTATCCCCTTCAAGGCCGGTACCGAAAATAAAATGACAAATCCTTAAAGAATTTCATTAGTCATGAATAGGGCAACCAAAAATATGCACTAGCATGTTTTTTTAACAGCACTTAATTAAAAAATGATTAAGCTTGAAATCTGTTTCAGGTAAAACTAAGACTTTTAAGCCCTAGTTGTTAGAGCATATTTTTGCATATTTTACTCTAAAATGCATATAAATGCATATTTCACCAAAAGTGCATATTTTTAGTTTTTTTTAGCTTTAATACATATTTTTAGGGAATATTATTCCATATTTCACCAAAAGTCCGTATTTTTGCATATTTTAAATAATTACCATTTTTTTCCTAAATTGATGGTGACAATATGCACAAAAATATGAGCATCTAAAAATTGGGCACATTTTACCATCGCGGCATTAATTTTTGGGGTCCTGTCTTTTGAAAATGGAACACTAGTGCCAAGATTTTAGTGTGTACTGGACCTTTACAATAGGTTTTCTGAGCATCTGTAGGTCCTATCAACCTAAGGTCTTAGAACGGCCATAAAAAGCTGTTAATCCTAGTTTTGTTTTGTTCTATTTTAAGCAGCTTAGTAATCGTATAAAAAATCTTACCGCTTATTATGACATTCAGATAGGTGTCATATGAGAGGTTGAGCTTTTTGGCTGTTGACACATTCCCGAAAATGCTTGTGTTGGGTTGTATGCGTCCCATCCCCTTAACTTAGAAAGGATA
Source organism: Diogma glabrata (assembly GCA_963693315.1). Lineage (NCBI taxonomy): Eukaryota > Metazoa > Arthropoda > Insecta > Diptera > Cylindrotomidae > Diogma > Diogma glabrata. The sequence goes on from OY856188.1 coordinate 129,916,838, forward strand.
GAATTTGGTATGTTTCAAAATTTGTAGAAAATTTAAGCAATATACTAGCAATCTCATCTATAAAAAAACATAGTAACCTCCTAGAAATTGGAACTAGAGCTCTGTGTTTTGAGGGGCAAGGGGTGGGAACCGGTCAAATGGAATGTCATGTAGAAGGTTGATTTTTTTTAAGGAAGATTACAATTCTTTTATGTAATTTTAATAACCCTTGGTTTCGTATATTTCTGAAAATGCGTTATTTTTATTCTGCGTTATTTTAACTCAGAACGTAATTCACCAACAATTATATAAAATTCACGCTAAAAGTAAATTGAATTTCAAAACGAAAAACACCTCTCTGCAATTTGTTGCTCCGTGTTTTGATGTACTATAGGCTGCAAATGGAAAACGAAATTTTCGTTGACTCGTTTAAGTGTCAAGAATAGTTTAATATTTTAAAGATTTCAATTTGTGCAAAGTATTCCATTTTAAAGCATTCCATTTGTACGCTGTACGGACAAAAAAATCTCTCTGCATTCTTTCGCTATGACAGTGAGTGATTTCTACAGTTTAACTGTTTGGCATTTTTGTGGGAAATTATGATCTCGAGTAACTTAGGAAATAATTTGAATTTTTTCAATTCAAATGTGTGGTTGAATTTATTTCAGAGAAAACGCGGTTTTTCTCTTGTGCGGATTTCGGTTGTGATTCGAACTCTTAACCTTAGTAATGCCAATGAGTTCAGATCCATTGGCAGTCGCGCTATCAACGAATGAATGATATTTTGAAGTTGAATCTTTAAGAACTACACTATTTGCTCAAGTTGAATTCTCAACTGATATTAGACTCTTATCATTGAAAATATGTTTTTTGATGTAGCAAATTTTTTAAATTTTCTTTGATTCCATGCAAACATTTTGATGAAACTTACGGCAAATTATATGAATTCTATGGTTTTGCGAAAAAAATTTCAACAGCCCATTTATATGCAGTTCGGGCAGAGAAGCATTTGGTGCCAAAGGGGCATTCGGAGCCATGAGCAACAGTGTGAAGATGTTGAGGAAATCAAGATTTGATCCTAACTTTTCGTCATCTATACAATTCGTATAGCATGTTTTTTAACGGACTCATAAAGAGCCAGGCAGGAGTGTACCAAATTTGACAACTTTTATTTTTTTCACATCTATTGATTTTCACATCTATTTTCACACCTTTTGAGGTCGTTACAGAGTTATTCATTGGAAATTGTGACTCCCAATAAACAAATGCTGACACATAATAATTGAACCATCGTTGTTGAGCCTTCGTTCTGCAAACAATCAGTAACTATGTTTGGGTGGAATTAAAATTGACCAAATTTTGGTCACTACGTTTTTTAGGTTCTCGTTTTATTTACGACATGCATTTATTTGTTCATGCATTGACCCTTTGAAAATAGGAGAAAAATGACTTATGCAGTGTATTATCGTCTGCAAAACTATTTATTGGTTTATTGCTGATTTCCAACAGTTCGTTGATATAAATTAAAAATAGAGTGATAGACAAAATTGTACCTTGGGATATTGGTGTATAATTTGAAATATCACATTCCATTCCTTTTTTGATTACGAGCAACTTTCAATCGACCAATAGCATGAAAGAAAAATATCATATTTATAAAATTTGTGGAAGATTTTAGCTTAAGTCGCGAAAATTATTTTGAAAATGTTTTTAGAATAATATGTGGGATAATGGTATGGAAACTTTGGTGATTTTAAACCGCCTTAAAAGTTTTTCAATCTTTTTCGGTTTGAAAGAAGTTCTTTCATATTAACTCCTGAAGACAAAATTTAGAGTACTTCTTTAGGAGTTTTAGTACGAATCACAGCGTTTTGAGAACAAATTATCTTTCATTGCAGGGCCAGCGACGATTATATCAGCGTCAATTTAATGCAAATATTTTTGTTGGGGTTTCATTTTTTATTGGAATTTTATTTTTATCAAAAATTTATTAATTTCGAATAGAATGGTTTTGGTAATGTTTTGAGCAGAAACATTTACATCGTCTTTGTAAGAACAATAACGAATGAAATGGATAACTTCGAAATATTTAGAAAATTTTTTTTGGTAACAATTTTTGAGAACGAAAGAATTTTGGCAGTTTAGATTTTAGTAAAAAAAATTTACGGGATTTTGGCAGTTTAGATTTTAGTAAAAAAATTTAATCAACTGATGTAATTAATATTTAATAGTTGTCAATATCTGCAGTACTACCATTACTGACACTCGTAATACCTCGGGTCTGCAGTATATGATAGCGGACAAAAGCTCAGATATATACTTCACTATCTCAGGCCAGCTAGCCCCGTAACTATGATCAAAGCACAGCGACCTCTTAGGAACCGAATTAAAAACAAGACTCTGAAAACATATATATTTCCATGGTTTCTTTCGGTTTTTAGAGCATATTTTAAATGCATAAAATAGTTTTTTTAGAGCATATTTTAAGCGCTTAAAATTGTTTTTATAGTGCATATTTTTGGTTGCCCTAGTCATGAATATTCTCATTTTAAAGTAAAACTCGAAATTGGCCCGTCGTTATAATTTTCTCCTTATGCTTGGATGCAAAAAATTAAATGTTATACATCAAAGTATTTATAAAAAAATTTAAATGTAAACTAAATCACTAAATCAAATGTAAAATAAATCTTTTAAATGTAAACTAAACTAAATCTTTATCGTAAGGTTTGTATAAAAATGTATTACTAAGACTGTATTCCAACTTGTATTACATCTTTTGTAAAAAAACGAAATTTAATCAACAACAACATGATATTTGTAGGTTGCTAGATTTACTCATATTTCATGTCCAAAAAATAATGAAATGTATGAAAATCATTCTTTAGACACATCGAAAATTCAATGATCAATCTTCTGGTCTTACTTACAGATGTCAATAAAAAATGTTCAGCAATCAAACACACAATCATTTTTTTGACACACTCCCGCTACAGTTATCGAACTCATTGTCTTGTCGGCTCTTACCATTACCGAAACAATTTTTTAGGATGAAAAATATTTGAAATCGGTCCAATAGTTTTCTATTTAATTTTTTTAGCTTATTTAGAATAGATAAGACCTAAAACCACGAGAAATGCAAAAAAAAGTGTGGATGACATTAACATTTTGCTTGATATTGTAATACTTAGATCTTTCATTCCTATCATACTGGATTGAGTTTTAATTAATTTAATTTCCTATGAACGAAAATCAAAATTTTTTGATTGTGTGTTGTTTTGTTCCAAATTTCTTCAGCAATTGCTTCTACCTATTTTGAAAAATAAATAAAAACTGGTTTGGACAAATGGTCACCAGGTATTCGGCAAACAAGCGTAGTTTATTTGTGCGACAAAGAGTATTAATTAACGATTAATTTTGAAATCAGGCAACGTCTTGAATGTCATGAAATAATAGTTTATATTCACTCCAATTATATAATATGAAATACGATTTTTAATTATGAAACAATCCGCAATAATTAAATAAAACATTTTTCTTTCAAAAAATAATCTTTCAAATAACTAAGGGTAGAGATGGGAACCGAGTCGGCTGTAAAGGCACATTTGGACTAATTCGTATCACAATCGAACCCCACTTACCATTTAAATTTTAGAATCAGCTCTACAATTCAAAACACCGAAAAATCCTTTGTGCTTGAAAACCCTTCGAGCCAACGACCCTTCGACAGGAATGGTCGAGTGCGTTAACCACTCAACCATACATAACTTTTTCCGACAGCAAAACTTAACAGTATGTTAAATGTTTATGGTTTTGATAAATAAAATTAATTACTTTTGCTGTAATTATTAACAAATATTCTGGGGATACAATAATTTTACACAAATTTATAAAGAATTGTTATACATATTTTGATCCATGCAAAGTTTAAATACCATTAAATAAAAACTGAACTTATTTTGATTTTTTGTTTGGAGATTTAATGTTAATAAAAAAACCATAAAAAACGAATGAAATGAAATTTGTGAAGAGACAAATTATGGTAACATTAGATAGTATTTTATCTTTTCATAATTTGTGACAAGTTTTTTGCAGGAAGTTATTATAAATAAAAAATTTACGTTTGTATATGATTCTTGTATCAGTAACGAAGTCTAAATAAAATGTATTGTTAGTGAAAATGTATGCTTCAATACATTCTTTGTCCGAATAGCGTATGTATAAATAGAATGATTGCATGGAGAATGATTCTCTTGCTGCCTCTTTTATAATTAACCATGGAGAGTTGTACACTATTCAAGTTCCAGAAGTACACACATAACAATGGCCAAACCTCTTGGAAAAAAATAACGTAGATCACATCACACTACAAAAAAAAATTAAACTCTGTATGAATCAACATCAACAATTTAAATTTTTTTGAATAACAAATTTATCTTGTAAACAATAAAATATGTTGCTTTCATATAATATCCTTTATTATGTAACCGCATAAACCAAACTATCTACCAAACTCAACATATAGAAATATTTAATTTCTTTTGGGTTTTTCATTGGAAAAAACAAAGAAAAATAAAAAAAATACGACCCCAGAACGCTCTATCTAGATCTAAATTTCAATGTGATTGTTGTATTAAAAATCCACTTTAATGTAAATAAATTTTATGTGTTTGTTTGTTCAAAGAGAAAACACCACAACCCGTATATCTGTGCAAACAAGTATCCATGCTGAAAAATCTGTGAAAATCGTAACGAGATGAAATAACATAAGACGTTAGACGGAGTATATTCTTCAAGAGCATATTGTGTTAAAATTTTCATTACTATTTTCTTGAAATTTTAAATATGCATACAAAAATATATCGTAAGTGTACCTGGTTGGATAGGATTTTTGCCACGCGTGTTGGATATCTTTATACTGTTGCAATAATAAATTAAAATGGTTTGTGAAATAAATATGAAAATGACGAACAAGGACAAAAATAATATGTTCAGTTTAATTTTCTCTCAAAAATTTTATGAAAATGTTTTATTTTATATTATGTTTAGCATATGGAAATTAGTTTTACTGAAAATTATGAAAATTTTTCTTGTTTGAATTTATTTAATTAAAATTTCGTAAATTATTCATACATTTTATTTGGATTGCTGTATATAAAACTGAATCAGTTTGAATAAATTTTCTGTATATTTCATGAGGATTTTTTTGTTTTATTTGCATTTAAATTTTAATAACCACTTAACTCGATCATCCATTTTTATGGCAATGTTTAGCGCTATTGCGTAATAAAAATCACAACAAACATGTTTTTTATTTGTTTTACGTAGGAGATGAGCATTTTCAAGGAAATTTTTGGGAAGTCCAATCCCCAATATACCATACCTGTCTTTAACCGGATAAAACTTGCGGTACCACCATAAGCGCTACCACCACTCGTTGTCAAGTCACGTTGGTCAAATTATGATCTCGTTTGTTATTACTTTTTTGGGGACATAGCTGCTCGTCGTTCGTCTTTTTCAACCCCCTTCCTTAAACTGGTAACGATCTCATTTGCACAAATCCTGTTTTATTAAGAGCCTTTAATGAACACTGATCCTTATAGTGCAATCACTATCAGAAACATTGGGGAACTGCGTGCCTTGCGAGGTTTAATTCCGACTAGCTTCAATCATGCGGATTCGAGAAAGTATTTCCACAGCCTAGTAGAAATGCAGAATTGCCCGCAAACAACATTAACCAGAAAACTAATTTAAATAAATAAGTACCATGGACCCCTTAAGACGGAGGAACCAAGACCGTCACACATTCATTCATTACATTGCATGTATTTATTACATGTTAAACCAAAAATTGAAATATTTGACTCACCCCATTAGTTCATGTTTGATCTCACTCTTCAACATCTTCCTCCCTAGCCAATCATACTGAGTAAATAATATTACTTAAAATAACAAAACTTGCGTCAATGTACAGGCGATTGTACCGAAACAACAATTCAATATTATGGAGGAGGTGCGCCAATGTTCAGGCGATAGTTGAACATAAGTAATACCAAAAATAAATATAATGCAATAGTTGCGCCAAAGTACCGGCGATAGTTGATCATAAGTAATCATTCAATAGAAATCAATAGTAACGCCAGTTTGAGTAACATTACACAAATCGTGTTAGGCGATAGTTAAACATTATGATGCAAAAACGGATAATTGATTACTGCCACCGAACAGCAGATTTTGTACAATATTGGTTAACTGGTTTTAATTCATCGAGTGTCATCGAGTTGAATAGCTTTTAGCCGTTATTGATGTTACTGTTGTACAGTTATTGATGTTACTGTTGTACAAGATAACTTCCCAAACAAGTTATATTCGAACAATAAAGAAAAATTTTACTCACTGTTGATGATGAACATGTTGATATCTGTAACTCTATAACCGGAACGGAACATATTGGATTCCTGTCCAATTTTGTCATTGGTAATAGAAGTACATAAATGCCTGCATATTAAAATCCGTTATCTTAAATGGATGACGAAGGCGATAAATTTAACAACTCTTTTGAGTTAAATTAATTTACTTTCCACAAACGTTAATATCAACTAAAATTTGCCATATCTGCAATCAAATCGAACCTTGATTATTAATTCACCAACCAATCTTGATTGATTTATCAATCAATATAACAAATATTATGGTATTATAAAATTTACGAAATAATGTTGGATTAAACCAAAAAAAAAATTTAAAATATGTTTGATTTTAATAGTAACATTTCTTTCTTTTTTCTCTGTCACAAATTACAAACATAAAGAAACAACTATCTCAGAAATTCACTGAATTGACTAAAATTCATGATACATTTTTTTTCTTTTTATTTATTGTATTCTAAATCTTATAACGCTAAATATTCATTTATTTTTTATAACCTTATCCTACACAATTTAGAATCATTAAATTTATTAATATATTTTTCACCAGGATATATATATGTCAAAAATCTACAAACAAAAAGCGCGAGGAATGAAATGAAAAGGAAACAACCATCGATTTAATTGTGTGTTATGGATAGAGAAATCGATAAGAAATGATATCGACAATATCAAATCGGTAAAAGCGGGTGGAGTTCGTAACAATCCAAACATATATTGTGCAAGCCCATGTGGAATTATTGGTCCTTGTTCATGCTGCTAATTCAAGCGAAGTACTTCTTCAAACCGTTCGCAATTCCATCAACACGTGTTCTGAAAATTCTAGCTTAGACTTGCAGTAGGGGCGGTTTGTGTTGTCGACATGTTTATACTTGTATTAGGACTTCTTAAAACAAACATGACCGCCAGTCGAGTTAGGTGATGGTTAACATATCCATGCTTTCTTGGCGTCCAGGTGAATATACCTCTGATCATCGCGAAAGTCCATCGTCCTTGTAAAAGAATTCCATCTATCTTGCTACTCTAATGCTGAATTTTTGTTTGGCCTCGCGTGCTGTTGAACTGCCGTTGCAAGGAACGTTGAGTCGCATGAGATACCGTATGAAATGCAGAACATATTCGTAATGATATATGTTTGAAGGCAGAAGCAATTCCTCTAACGTAAGGTAGCTTTCTGATAACCAACGCTCAGATTTCCGCAGCGTTCATCAGCATACATGTGGTAACGTAGTCAGTATAGTCTTCTTATCGGTTGCTTCGATCGCCCAATATGCAGCATTTGTCTAACAAACTCTGATTTAACTAGCTTCGCTCTATCACTGGCATATTTCAAGTACTCACTAAATTTCAGCATTTTATGTTGAGAATGACCTCGAGGTTTCCGACTTGGATCTCGTCGTGTAAATACCACTTTGCGACTACTCATTAGCACAATCTTGGTTTTGTGTTCAATTAACTGTATTCCTGCATTGCTAAGTCGAAATCCAACGCTAGCAATCGCTTGGTTACAGTTACAGTTTTTCCTTCTTTTTAGTTACCACGACTATGGTGTTGTCGTCTGTCGAGTTGGTACATTGAGAATGACCTAAGAACTGACCCCTGGGACCGACCTCAAGTCACACAGTTCGTTATTGGGCCTACTTCGGTGACATAAATCAGAGCACTCTTTCAATGTAGCTGGTTATTATCTGAATTAAGCAGTCGGAAATACCTATCTCGCATAGAAAGTCTATAGCAGCGTTAAAAAGATTTTTGACATCAAAAGTGATACCAGCACAGTACTGCTTCACACCCCCTAGCCATTTCTAACCAGCTAATGCTTTCTTCTCTATGTTACATCCTATGCTATGGATGGTAGACTGTTATTATTATTATTATTCTTTCCTTTGTGTAATGTTTGCAGCATGCACAGTGGTCGATACCCCGACGGTTCCTCCGGCGACTGATAGCCCTTAGAAATAAATCCTTTTGTATGCCTTGTTTTAGTTTAAATAATCCTGAATGCTGCTGGGTGTTTATTTATTGCAGTCTTTATCCCAAACTTTTTGTTATTCAGCATTGAAACTTGTTATTAGTTGTTATTCAGCATTGAAACTCGCTTCTCTCCCGGAATCCTGTTGTTCAGTGATCCCGGGATCCCATACTGAAAAAGACTCATGAGAAATCCCGGGAATCATGTTGGTTCCCGGGATTTCCCGTAATGCAGGAATTTTTTTGATATAAGGTTTGAAACCATATTTTCAAGATGAAAAGGACAGTTGCAAGAAAATTACATTAATTTTAAATACCATACACTAGTAATTTCAATTTACATGTTGCTATAATGTAAAAAAATTCAATTAAATTTTATTTTAAAATCCCCAAATATTAAATATAAAACGGAAAACATGTGAAATGTGAACTATATTTTAGTACCATATGGTCAGTCAACCATTAGACAAATAGCGATTTTGTTAGTGGATCATTTTGTTTGCAGTGGTAAATGGCTATTTACAAATTACTTAATGAAATTTTTGACGTTTTAAGTAGATGAACCACTTGTATCTACAGTTTCAACATTGAAGTTACATGAAAATGGATACCCATATTGTGTGACGTGACGTGTAGAAAATGTTATTGAAAGTTCATATGACGTCAAAAATTTCATAAAGGAAATGAAAATCTATGAGGCAACTGGTAAACGAACGGAAAATATTAACAATTTATGAACGACATCAGTTGCAGCCGAGCGAGCTTTTCCGCAGCCGCTTTATTTATAATTAAAATTAGAACGTTACATAGTGATAGTTCAATCGATACTTTATGTTCTTAAAGCAATATTTTAATTCCATTTCCCCTTAAACTATTTTACGCTCTCCTTAATTTGCGTAAAACATAAAATTTTTGGGCTCTATTACTTTACGCCCACTCTTTGTTACTCTACGCCCTTATTAATTTATACCATATTAAACCATTTTGTAGAAAGTATAAAAATGTTGTATTACAGGTGTAAAGTTAATTTCTTAGCGGGTTGTTGCTCTCGACTAACGTCTTGAGCAACAAAATTTAACTCCAACTGAGATTTAGAACTTTACACCTTTGGTACATAAATTAATATTAACTGTTAGAAAAGAAATTAATTCCAAAATAAAAAATTTACTTATCTAACGACGAAATTTAGACGAGTAATTCTACTTTATCAACAAAAAAAATATGAAGGTGAAAAAAGTTTTCAACTTGAACATCAAAATTAAAAATGTATCTAACCATCAACTCTGTATTGCAGTTGACAACGTGTCTACCAAAATATTTGAACTAGTTGGCATTGAAAAAGTTACGCATTTGAATCCCATCTGAAACACGTTGAAAGGTAAAAATGTTATTCTAATTGAATAAACTGTAAGGTTTATTCAGAGAAACCCAAAACTGATTTCAAATTGAAAAAATTCAAAAGATTTACAGAGTTGGTTGAGTTTCGTTGCTCACCCCTCGATGTACAAAACCATTATAAGGACATTAATTCCAAGACTGAAGTCGAAAATAAATATTGATTTTACATTGATTGGTAATAATCAATAATATAACTACAGAAGTGACCTATGATGCTAAGGCATAAAATATTCCTTCCTATCCTACATAATCTTACATGGTGATGTGATGTTAAAAGAAATGAATTCCAAAATTAACTGTTAGAGTTTAGTTGTTTAAGTCATTGAAATGAAGACAATGAAAAATTAGCGATCAAATAAGTTTTTAAGTACACTGAAAAAAAATTGAAATTCATGACAACCTCATCTCGAAGTTGGCAGTTGATTATTCATACAAAGAAAAATTATTTGCAAACAATTTCACTGTGATTGGGACAACTACACGATAACATTTTCCTAACAACAGAATGAGGTTTATTTAAAATATAAAGTGTTATATCCAATATAACAGTAGTTGAATAAAGATAATAACTATTTCCCTGAAAAAAATTTTCTTTGGCCTCATGTCATGAATTTTTCATTTTAAAGTTTAAGTATTTGAGATTAGTTGAACTATATTTTATTTTCACATAAATATTTCGTGTGATTGTCTCAACTTCATCGATTTATAATTGTAGAGTTGTTGACGCAATTTCGTAGTTTGATTCGCCATATGTGACCGCACGGTGAGGTTGAGACAATTGCATTTCGATTGGAAACAGGACATGTTTTTTTCAGTGTAAGCTTATTTGATCTCTAACTTATTTGATCGCAAATTTTTCATACATCCGAACTGATCAGCTAGAGTTTTGATTATTTTTCATTCATATATTTAAAAATAAAAATAAAAAATTATATGCTAGCATATCTCATTACCACTTCTTGAAATCATTGCTTCTACGTCAACAAAATGTCTACGCAAAAACTTTATTCAGAAGCGTAGCGAAGCACGCCGGACCCTCCTAATATTCATTAATCATTTCATTTCCACACGCATAAGAAAAAGTAAAGAGGTGTCAAGGGACAGACACCCGGATGGAACGAAGTTCCTTTCGATTAATTAGTGAAGGAGTGGTTGTAATAAAAAAAATTTTACTTTTTTAAGTTTGGGAAATTTGGGAAATTTTGGAAATTTGGGAAATTCGGGAAATTTGGGAAATTGTTTTTTTAATTTCTAATCAATAGAAAATAAAAAAATTAGTGAAGGAATTGTATCAAAATTTTATTTTTCAGGGTGTCAAGGGTGTCAGGGTTGTCAAGGGTGTCAAGGTTGTCAAGGGTGTCAAGGTGTCAAGGGTGTCAACCATTAAAATATTGTCGTACTAATGATCGTACTTTTCGTGAGAAATGCTAGCATGTAGCAAATGCCCCCATGCTCACCGGGTCCACCCCACAAAATTTCTAAGCAAAAACTTTATTTATAAGTGTAGCGAAGCACGCCGGGCCCTCCTAGTATCTATTATCAAGGGATGCACCACGTACATCAATACTCATACCATTATCACGTCGACGATACAAACCATTCACAGATTCTTTAGTATTTTCAGAAAAAGGTTTTGGAAAATTCTTACTACATTTACCATCTCTCATACAAACAGAATTGGGATTTAGAGCACCACATGGTCCATGCATCATATGACGTTTCACATATTCATGTAATTTAGGAAAAAGAATGGGAGCAGAGATTTCAGTACATACAAATTTATTATTCATTTCATTTCCATCAATTCTATCTTCATCTGACAAATTTAACAAACACATCAGGCAGGAATTAAAGCACCAGTACGTTGATTAAAAATATTATGAATTTTAAAACGACAAATACCACGTGCAATTCATTTCTTCATTCACAACATTCATTTCACCATTAACACCATTCATTTATGAAGAAAAAACAGAAAAATCGAACACGGCTATTATGAAAAATCCCCTAAATTTTATTTCGTTTATTTTCGTTTTCAATTGATTGACAAATTGATTGAAGGTCTCTAGCCTGCTTATCTTGTTTTGCACAGAAAGAACAAATCAATTTAATTTCTAATCAATAGAAAATATTTAAAAACAAAGAAAAATAATAATTAAATCAAAGAAAATCAAAGAAAATAAAAGAAAAATAATAATAATAAAAAAACAAAGAAAAATAATACGTCTATCCACTCCTAAATCAATGCATAAGCTAAATTGAAATTTGAAAAGAAAACATAAAATAATAATAATAATAAAAAAACAAAGAAAAGACTTGGGCAATTCCCTTTCATATTGTATGGCGGGGGCCGTTAAATTCAAAAATGCATTTTAATTCGTCTATAACTTTTTTATTCATGATCCGATTTGTGTGAAAAATCTTTAAAATCTAAGTTACACTAATATCAGTTAGCAGTGAAAATTTTAAATGAATCCATCTGCGAATAAAAAAGCCTTAGGCCCAACATTTTTTTTTTAGCGTATTAATATATAAGATGTTATTATAAACTGAGCTATTTCGAAATCTAACCTTTCTTTCTCAAGTATCGTTCTAAACTAAAAACTTTATTTTAGAACGATGCTTGAGAAGGAAAACTTAATTTTCAAAATCGATCACTTCATAATATAAAGATAGCCAAAAAATGTGTTCAAACTCCAACAATTATATGTCTATTATTAATTTGTTTGTTGTCTATTATTATAAATTATAATTTAATTTCACTTGTTTTATCCCGAGATCCCGGGATATGTGGATTTTATCCCGTCATCCCGGGAAACAAAATATAACGGGAAATGAGAAGCTCCAAGACTTGTATTACATCATTAGAATATGATAGTAGAAATATATCTTATATCCACTCAGGGAAAGAAACCACTTCTGGCATAGTTTTGAGATGTCTTTCCTACGCCAGTAATAGTTTCATTCTATCAGAATATCGAGAATCGCATATTTTCTTTACCTTTGGGTGGGATAGATGCATCACAGACCATTGTAAAAACTATTTCAACGTGCTATATGGAGCTACACTTCAACGCCCAGTTCCTTCACCTTCTAATCTCTTTCTTGGGCTTTCTGCGTGATATAGTCAAGGTGGAATATAACTGGTATTTGGATCGTGGTGTTCACCTCACAACTTTCAATGGATTCCTTTGGAAAGAGTCCTGTTCGCAATATGATGTTAGTTTTAGACCACGTCCAACTTTAAAGAATGTGACGTTTCCGCAGTTAAGAAGCATTAAATCATGCCAAAAAAAATTTTCATTAATTTTGAAGTGTTGGTTTTCTGGCCTGTTGTGCTGCCCAGGCGCCTTAAAATCACCTCTAAAATTATATGCGCAATCACAGCCATCTTTCTGTCTGTTGGAAAATTCCCTATATTGTACCCAATTTCTATTACTAACGGAATCCAAAGCTATTTATTCACTTATAAGTACCACATCCGCGTTTTGCTATATCCTTGACTGATCTTGCATCACTACGTAAGGCATGCTTAAGTTTATTTGAAGACGCTTTCTCATTGCGAGTGGAAACGATTTCTACGCGCTTTTTGTGAACCGAACACGAACGCCTAATAATGATGCTTCCTCCCCGCTGAATACCGGTTAAAATAGATGCACGCACTGTAGAGGGTCTTCATATGTTTTAGAAACATGTTTCCTCCACATTTGAAGGACAGCTTGGTTAAGTCGACGTCACTTTTGCAATATCTTGCTACATGGTGGTAATTGAGACATTTAAAGCAACGCGTTAGCGTAAATTGTAAACAAAGTCTGCATTTCACAACCAATTCGTATTCGTCTGGTATCAATAAGAGTTTGTTGTCGAAGAACTGTGAACCTGATGAGCGCGGTCTGTGTATTCTATCGCGTTGGTGCTAGATGTTTTTTCGCATTGATATTAGCAAGTCAAATAAATGCAAATTGGGCTTGGATTTCAGTATAGATTTCTTCTCTTTTGGTAACTTTGTCTAAATCACGGCACTTCACAATTTAATGGATGATAGTGGCTAAGTTAACAAGGGCTTATTCAGCGTGGTGTAGTAGCTGGTCATTTTGATAAGCATTACCGCGTTTTAATTCAAGTAACATTTCCTCTCTTGCCCTATTTGTGTTCTTGGTGACTTGTTTCTTTGGAGGAAGCTTTTCCATTCTTGGGTTACCCAATCGCAGCACGAGTATGCAATGTATTGATTAATGTTTAGTCCAACGCTCAGATAAACCATTACAGACTTCTGTTTCCGAGGGGAATTCTTGCTGGTATCTTGCTTTTACAGGTATTCTTACTGTTTTACTACTCCTGACATACCACCATTGCCAATTTTACCTACTTTTTGTATTAATTTATTTAAATTATCCACATTTGGTTTCCATGGTTTTGGACAAAGCAAATGTGACAGGCTTTTCTCCATTTCTTTTCGAAGTCTATATGTAACTCATGGCGACAGGTATAGGTTGATACACTCATATATATTAAACCAACTAGTATCGGCCCAGGCGGAAACGTCAAGTTCCCCGCTTTGCTAGATGTAACAGATAATGAGATCAATTTTTTAAGCAACATTTTATTCCTTAATTTTAGTTACATATTGGACAAATCCTACCCAAACGTTAATAGAAAGTGTGCAGTTGCAAGAAAGCTTATGGTGAGATAAAAACAATACCCAATGCCTAGTAATCTAATTCGTATTAACCAAAAATTTGCTCAGGTTTGGATGTAAAATTAAATCGAAAATTGTACTATCACTCAAATTAAATGATATCTCATTCGGCTAACATTACATACCAAAATATGTTTGATAGATTCTTAAATATATATCAAAAGATATACATTACTCTAATTTCAAATATGGACGTGAAAACGTGATATTATATATTCACGCACAGTATGTGACTGTATAAGAAATTAAAAACTCAAATTTCAATTCGCAAAGGTAAACAAAAACCAAAACAAGCAAAACCCAATACAAAGATTGTTCAAACAACAATTTAAAAAAATATACTAAAATAATGTTGACATGACATATGTCAATAGAAAAACTAATTTAAATAATCTAAATTTTAGCGTCAAAACACCAAGAACCTAATTCTTAAGCAAACAAACAATCGTAACAATTAATCTTAATTATTCTTATAATCTCTGCACAAAAAAATTTATTATTATAGTTGTTGACACAAAATTAAGTCAATCACCTTCTTCTGCTTCAAAATGTTTCGTAATGAGCTGGATAGTTATTATCTCGATAATCATCATCATCAAAATCATAACATTTACCATTTGCATGTGTTGTAATCTTTGGTAAGTTTTGTTACAGTTTAATATCAGAATTCTTCCAAAATGATTATTTTTTATTTGATTTGAAGTTTTAGTATAAGATATTAAAAATTAAAAGATTAAATATGTATATAAGAAATAATTCTAAAGACAATTATATTGCAATATTAATTCTTTATGTTCCATGATCTAACTTTAATTTATTCAAGATTAATTGATTTATTTATTTCATAGTTCTTTGACATTCTCTTAATCTGTTCTATTCTTGTTTGAAAGTAATGTCTCTGTCATTGAACTTATGTTGGGAATTGGGATTATAAAGCTTTGGTCACAATTCAACTTGGTCCAACATTTCTCAGACAATCGAACAATCTTCTAGTCCCTGGAGTGGAGTGGTGCTTGTACGAAAGCCTTGTAAGGTTCATTTGTGTCTTGACTCTCGCAAAGTGAATAGGATTACCAAAAAAGATACATATCTACTTGCGCAAATATACGGTTTTCTAAGTCGTCTGCCACCAGCAAATTTTATATCCAGTTTGGATTTCTGGTTCGCGTTCTGGTTGATACCATTATAAAAATTTTATGGTCTCCGGTTGGGCATTGTATTGTCTGATAGTCACTGATGCGTTTACGTCACTTATCTGTGTTCTTGAGGAAGTAGCTACACTGAAAAAAAACATGTCCTATTTCCAATCGAAATGCAATTGTCTCAACCTCACCGTGCGGTCTCATATGGCGAATCAAACTACGAAATTGCTTCAACAACTCTATAATTATAAATCGATGAAGATGAGACAATCACACGAAATATTTATGTGAAAATAAAATATAGTTCAATTAATCTCAAATACTTAAACTTTAATATGAAAAAAATCATGATATAAGGCCAAAGAAAATTTTTTTCAGGGAAATAGTTATTATCTTTATTCAACTACTGTTATATTGGATCTAACACTTGATATTTTAAATAAACCTCATTCTGTTCTTAGGAAAATGTTATCGTGTAGCTGTCCCAATCACAGTGAAATTGTTTGCAAATAATTTTTCTTTGCATGAATAATCAACTGTCAACTTCGAGATGAGGTTGTCATGAACTTAAATTTTTTTTTCAGTGTATGCGTCTCAGACGAGCGAATCTCACAATCAACGTTGAAAAAAGCACATTTTTAATCCCGCAATAAGCTCAATACCTTAGGATATGTAGTGACCAGAGGTGTTTTAAAAATCGAAGAGAAAAATCGAATCGAAGAGAAAACCGCCGCCATCGCCGAGTTTCTTGTTCCCAAAACGGTGAAGCAAATTCGACGATTCTTAGGAATGGTTGGTTATTACCGTCGATTCATTTCTGGGTTTGCCGCATTGTCGGCACCAATATAGGGTTTGCTGAAAAAATCCATCGGTAATTTATAGTCTGAACGCATTTAATTTATTAAAGGCTGCACTCACACTCAAAAAAAAAACTGAGTAAATTTTACAAATTTTTAATAAATATACAACTCACAAATTTTTTTGTAAGTTTACCAAAAAAATTGTAGATTACAAAAAAAATTATTTGAAAAAACCAAAAATTTATTTGATTTTCAAATTATTTGTGGATTTGAAGGAAAAAAATTGTAGTTTTATCAAAAACTTTTGTGTGTTGTATATTGTTACGATTACAGAAAAATCCAGACGATTGACTTCCAGAAAAATCAAATCACAACAAACTACAACAACCAATTATTGAAATGAATAGTGTTGTTGTTGTATTTCGTGAAATTTGGGTCAACAATAAATAAAATTGAATGATTTTATGAATTAAATCAGTATAACGTAAAGTAATCGAATATTCTACTATTTTCTTAAGGTTTCTAAAAAGTTACCTCGAATTATCTAGAAATTAAGCAGAATAGTATATAAGCAATTGCCTGTTGTAGATTAATAATTAGTTTTAATTTAAACCTGCGACGGTAAAGTGAAAATTATAAAAGTGATTTTTAAATTAGTTGAATAAAGTTTTTTGTGAATAAAGTTTTAAGTGTTATTGAATAGAAATATTTTGTGTATTATTTTGAGCGTTGTGTTACTGGAAATTTCTACAATCAACCGTTGGAGTTTTCGAAGCTGTTGAAAGAATATTCTAGCTAGGAATATTGTTTACTGTATTGTTTTCCTGTTGTGGACCAATTAAGGGGTTGAATACTTACTAAAACCTGATGTGTTTGCTTACTAATCACTGATCGAACTCAGAAAGAGATCGGGAATTACGTTTGTCGAATTGAAAGTAAGGCCAATACGAAGGGAAAAACCGGAAAAACGTAACAATATTTATAAAAATTTTGTAAAAGTGACTTTTATTTTTTTGGGTGCACTTTAGCTCCATTTCTGGTCGTTGTTATTCTGTAAGATATACTCGCTAACATTGGTCTTCCATGGTCTATCGTTAAGCAAATTGGACTTGAATTAGGAGACTCAAATTCGATTTCCAAGCAGACTACAATTTTTGTAAGCGCAACTGTAACAACCATCAAAACATCAGAATAATTGAAGTTTCAAATAAATTTTTTATTTGAAACTTCAATCGTGTAGATCGATTTTTATGAAATTTAGTAAATAATTCTTTAACGCATGTTTTTATAGTTCTAAAAGGCAACTATAACAAAACTAGACAAAGAAGGAGTGGATCTCCTAAACACAGTTTATTTAAAGCTTCAATAAGAGCTTCAATAGCTTTAAGTTTTAGCATTTGATTTTGATGTAACTCGTTACATAAGCTTTTTGTGTGGTTCTTATGGTGTGATTTCTCATAGTTTCTAAAGCTTGGGGAGCCAATAAATCTGTTTATTTGAAACGCCAAAAACCCCAAGTCTTGTCACTCTATTTGAATAAAACTTGGTACATAAGCGTTTAGTGCGGCAACCCATAGTTCTGAAAGCTTTTGTGCAAATTTGGATAAAGTAGAGGGGTGGATATTTAAGAAATGTAGAAGAACCTCATCTAAATACAATTTCACCATAAAAACCTTTATGGTCCTTATTTTCTTTTAAAACGCAATTACGCTGCAAAATTTACTAGTTTTGAGGCACCGAATACAGGCCTGTATTGATGACAACTCATGACAAAAAATGATGACAACTTGCGGCATTTAGGCTTTTATTTCAAAATAGGTAAATTTACTTTATAACATTTGTAATTTTTTACGGTTTGCCAACCGGAAATTGCCAAATTTTTTGACCAAAAATGGCTGGATTGGGGGGAATTGTATAATATAAATTACATAGTCTTATTTCGATTAATTTGTTGTAGCTCAGTTGTTAAAATAAAGTGTCGGCCTTGTCACACAACGGGTTCGGTGTCCGATGTCCGACGGTACTGTTTTACCTATACGTTGTTCAGAATGTGTATTTTTAGACCTGTAGCCCTATTCCGGTATATCGTAAAACAGGAATTGAGAGAATATTAAAGCAATTTTGTCATAACTGGTATTCCTTGTTCTGGGCAATATCAAATAATTATATAAGCAAATATTTCTTTATTTCATTTATTGCACTTTTTATGGAACCTTGTTTATCCTTTATTATAACATTTATAATTGCTGATTTATACACTGATTTAATTCGTTTCCCATGTGATCTGTAGTTTTCATGTACAATTTATCGTTTAGAGGTAACCTGTATCCACCAAAGATTATACGATATATCTATGGAAATGTTCAGAGAAATTTTTCAATGGATCACTTGACGATGTTATCTGCAGAATCTTCCTCTTCAGTAGACCAACCCTGGCGGAAACCATACTGCTGGAGACAACCCATTATTACGCTGCGTTTTTGGAGACTAATATTTAACGCTCTTTCGAATATTTTTACCAGCACGGAGAGTAGCATAGTTGGTCGGCATAATTTAGGATCTGAAATTTAGGATCTCTATCGCCGGTTTTTAGAATTACAATAACGCGACCAATTTTTTACTCTTTTGGGAATACATTAATTATCAGATCTGAATCACTTTCTTTCTGATATCTTTTTCTTCCCAGTTGATTTTAACTTTACGATGACTTAGAACATAGTCCACCTGTTTGTCCCATTTATTTGTCTGCATTTAAGTTTGAAAAAAGAAAGTTAGAAAAAGTTGCCGATTGAGGTGACAAAAATTTGGTCAATTTTAATTATACCAAAATATAGTTATTGAGTGTTTCCGGAACAAAGACCGAGTTTGCCAACGATATCTCAATTAGGATGTGTGACGAACAAATAGACGAATGTGATAACATTCGTTTATTACTATTAGCGATGACAAAGACCGCGTCAAGAAAACTCGCTCTTCTCAATAGATGTAAAAATATTTTACTCCGTATCAATTACTCCACATTTAAAAAGTCCTATATGAAGTTTTGTTATCAAAGTTGGAGCGTTGCATCTGTTTCCATTCTAGTTCTGTTGGACTCTGTTCAATAGCGTGCTATACGAATATTTGGTGATCGAAATTTAACATCAGACAAATCCCTACAACATCGTCGCACTGTTGCTGATCTCTTTTTTTTTATAAATATCGTCACTAGCAGCGCTCGGATGTAATCAGATCCATTCGCTTTGCTCGTCAATCGGTTTGTCCAAACAATCAAACTGTTGAGATCGCTCACGCTCATACTGACAAAATAGTCTCAAGCGTCCACCAACACCTCAGAACGCATGTTGTTGTGAGATCTAGGTCTAAAAAGGTGTCTATGTGTTGTTGTGACAATAGTGTAATTCCTATTACACAACACTTTTTATTACAAAAACTAAAAAGTTTACGTAGTATAGCGTGATCAAAGAATTTTAGTATTACATACTAATTGATTCGCAATCCGCATAGCAGTCAACCTCTTCGGCTAGTGTTACAACACGCTTAATATTAAGTTTGAGATTAAGAGTTTATCTTAGTATAGTATCACCATGTCACATGTGGCATTGTTGTCTTCATCATGGTGAACAGTTCTGTTCACTATTTATCTCAGCTCAGATTGCACATAATCACTTGAGGTTCAGGTCTTATAGAATTGCACGGTTTTAGAACCAATAGTGACGTCCGCGATGGATTCACCTTTGTCTACCAACGTATCAGAGTGCCCTAATGTGTTTGCCACAAAAAGTCACCGTCGCAATAAGCATCTTCTAGTGCTCTCGCTATCCGCGAGACGATCAATCTGCATTACTGAGTGAGCGTTGAAGTCACCGGTAATGATTATTAAACATTTTAACTTGTTTAATATAATGTTAAACTTATTCAATTGATTCTTCGATTGGTTCTCGAAATTGCCAGTAGACGGCTATGAAGAACGTCCCACTAGGGTTTCGGATCTCTACGCAGACACAGTGTGAATCTGTACAGTGCGAGAGGCTCATAACTTATTTATATCATAAATTTTAGTAAAACCATTTTTGCATGTTGCTCATTGTTTATTCGAAAGTCAGAATGTGTGATTACTCCTAAACCATTTGCTATTCCGTTCACACTGTAATTTGTGCTCATAGAACATCTACATCGTAATCCGGCGTGCATTCATACATTTTATCCACTGCCAGCATAGTGTTGGAAATTATCTTACTAGCTCCTTATTATCTCCTTTCAGTTCAAGACTAGCACCACTTGCTGTTTTTGTGTGTCTCACGATTTTCTTAGTAGAGATGTTCTTCACAGAATCCATTTACTTGCCTAAAATTTGGTTTGCAAACGATGCACAGGGAATAAAATCCTTCTCATTATATAGAAATCAGCTAACCAATTTGGCTTAGTATTCAATACCGGCGGTTTAAGCTAAGTATGACGCTTGCAATCTTATTTGTCCATGACATATTTGCTTTGAAAATTTTTCTTAAATTCTAATTCTTCACAACTCGTCAATTGTTTATCAAAATTTATTATAACTAAGTTCAATCAATTTTAAATAATTACAAAAATAACATAACATTCATAAGAATTAATTATTCAAACCGCAAATACTTAAATAAACAAAGATAAAAAAATCGTAAGATAGAAGAAAAAAACTAAAAATAAACTTTAAAAAAATATAATATAAATTAATTGACACCCAACCTAATGACATAGTGACATGTTGTTAGTGTTGATAGTTGAATGTTATAAAAGAATTAAAATTTTTGGAAAGAAATCAAAAATCAAATTTTAAAAATTAACAAATATAAACTTTTAATTCAATTTAAATCTTCTACGATTTGTTAATTAATTAACGTCCAATTTTCTTTAAGAAATTAAAACAAAAACTAGTATGATTAGGATTTCAAAACAACGACAAAGTGTTCTAAAACATTGAAACAACTTGCAAATATTTGGTGTTTCTTACGAAATAAGAATAACAGAATGAACATTTTGGCACAGTTATTGTTTTTGTTCCCTTTCGAAAAAAAAACTACATTCGCATGAAAATGAGGCGGAATTCTCTTGTGTAAATCCAATTTTAATTTTAATGAAATTTTAGTCGTTTTAGTTATATTTGTATTTATACGTACACGAACTTAAGGATTCATTTTAATTGGATTATATAAAAAAAATTACATAAAATAATATGCTATTCAAATATTAAATTACTTTAAAGCTTAAAGTACTTAAAGATTCCATGTCACCCACCTAACATTGGAAAAATAAATTATCTTTACATTTATTTCGATTGTTTTAAGGTTTCAGGATCGATTTAATACAATATTTTTTTATTTTTGTGTATTATATACTTTGGTTTCCTTTAATATGATTTTCCGACTTTTCTAGAATACAGTCGAAAAACAATATAAATAGAAGACGTTGAAATGTTTTATGGTAAGGTGATTATTTGAATTTAATTTTGTACAATAGAAAAGGAAGGATATTGTAGTAGGAAATGAAGTTATGTATATTGATGTTTTAATTTTTTGATTGATACGAATGATTGATTCTTTTATAATTGTAGAAGGATCAATGACGGCTAGTTGATATGATGTGTATGAACAGCAATGTTTTTTTAATCATTTGTCTATCTACCTACACCTTCCTGCATTTTAGTAGTGACAGTGCATAATGGCCTGACATGTGAGTTTATAATCCATATGAGTTTATAATTGATAAGTTTATAATCCCATCCTTAATTTCAAAAGATTAACAGAAATATTCTACTCGTAGAATGTGTAATCTTGCTTTATGATTTTTTAGTCCAATTAGACACATATACTGTCTTACTACATGAAGGACCGTTTCGAACTTTTTTAAACAAAATTTTCTATTCCAAACCATATAAATATAATAAGTTTATAATTCACAACTCATATTTAGCAAAAATGTTGTGGAATTACGACTCACAACATTTTAGAAGTCTGGCAGACTTATGCGGACTTTCATAGCGAGATATAGTAGGTGCGATCCATTGAAAATTGGCTCAAATTTACTTTCATCTACATAGCCTCGAACAAATTGTGTTTATATTTGACGTTATTTTCAACGTTTGAGCATTCCATTGGTGTTCTACTCAAAAGCTGGATTGAGCATTCCAATTCGTTGCTCATTCCAAAGATATGTTGCTCTTAAGTTGAGCTTTAGAAAATAGAACTTTGCGCTTAAAACTTTTTGCTCCATTTAAGATTTAATATCGTAGGTGTCAAGAGCTTTTAATGCAATCTCGCTGTCATTATAAATATTAATAATCTTTCGAAAGCAGTCTGAACTACAATTGTGAATTATAATTCTCGAAGTCAAGCTTCATTTCCAAAGCTGATTTGATTTCTCATAGAACTTAGAAGAGGATCTTCAGTAGATTGCCGTCCAAGGTACATGAAAACTCTGTAATTGTGATTCTTGCGCGGCTTCGAATCTGCACTTCTCTTAAACACAGAAATATACATTTGAAATAAAAATCTACAATTCAAAATGTTGAATGAGATTTTGAAAGCTTCTCGCTAAAAATGAAAAATCCTATTTCAAGACTTGCAGGTAAGGGATTTCAATATCGAATGACCTTTTTAATAGCATACCGTTTGACACACGAGGCAGAGGTACGGGAAGTACAGAGAAACCGGTAGAAAAACTTGTTCTTCAATATTTAACCTTTAGTTTCAAGGGAGAGGGTTGTTGTCTTCCTTCTTTAACTCCTTGCCGAGCGACATGTCGTTGTTTTCATTTGATTTGTTTGTTTTTTAATTGCACTGCTTTTAGAGTTGCTAAAATTCCATTTGATGCGTAGTCTGAGTAGTCTTCCCGGAAGTGTGATATGTACTTCCAAATATTTTAAATAATTTTGTTTGTTTTATAAACAAGTGGGCTTAGATGTTCTTGAAAATGTGTGCATACATTTTCGAATAACACTATAGTATATTACTATTGGTAAAGAGAACGGGCAATGAAAGTACGATGGACACGAAATATCTTGCCCATTACAGGACAGGACGAAAGGAGGAGGACTGACTGACTGACTGACTCCTGAGAACCGCAAATAAACCAAGAAGAGAAATGGGCTCGAACCCAAACCCCGAGAAAAGACTATGAAACTCTACCGACTTGGCTAACCGAGTCAGACCAACAAATTTAAAATTCCACTAAAAACAAATCCAAGAAAAAACTTGAGGAGGAAAGGAGAATACCATTAGGATAGATGGTAGCAGAATAATCGAGCTAATTTCTAACAAAAAACAAAACGGAAGCAAAAAAAACATTTTACCTACAGTAACATATGATAAACAAAGGGGGTTTTAAAAGATAGGACTTACGAAGATCTTGCTCTTCGTCTACAAAACAAAACAAATACATCAGAACTAAACTAACTATTGTCTGCACTTTAGGACTAAAAAGGACCTTGCCTTTCGCGCACGGTATAAAACTGAACAAAAAAATCTCGAAACACAAATATTTCCTGGGCGTCAGCACTTACAGGAAAGCCAACCCACATAATAGCACACAGAATAAAACAACTAACATCTTAAAACACGAATGTTGTCTTGCGTCAGTTTTGGAGGAAGAAAAAGAAACGAACATTCCAAAATAATAACGAGACAATTGGGTTGGGCCAAAAAGAAAATAAGTAGCGTTCATTACCAAATAGTTCTTAAACTCAGAAAAATAATTACCAAATTCAGAAAGAATAAACGTTTTTAACAAAATAATTCCGCAAACCAAAATGCAAAAACTAAATTCCAAAAATGAATTGGAGGTTGAAAGTTGGACGCAGTGGTTGGAGTTTGGTTGTTGTCGATTCAAAAAAAAAACGTTAAAAATTTAAACAAAATTTGAAAAATTAAAAATTTTAAAAAAATTTTAAAAAAATTTTAAAAATTCAAAAAACCAAAAAATGTTCAATTCAACTTTTTAAAGAAAACAAAATACTATCTAAAATTAAAAAAAATTTAAATTTGTTTTTATAAAATTTACAAAAAAAATGAAATATTATAAAAAAATTTAAAAATTACATAAAAATTAGAAATTACAAAAAAAAATTAAAATTTTAAAACTACAATCAATTCAAAAATTTACAAAACGGTAGAAAGAAAAAAATATAAAAACTTACATAAATTTAAAACAATTAATCATTTAAATTATAAATCTTAAAATTACCAAAATTCTAACGAAAACGCAAAATTCATATTTTCAAAAATTATAACATTATTTTAAAAATATCCCAAAAATTAGAAAAACAAATTCTAAAATTCCAAAAAAATATTAAGTTCACAAAATTTTTCTCAAACCTAACTTCTAAAATCTTAAAACTACACTAAACAATTTTAAAAAACATTTAAAAATTATAACTTTTAAAAATACAAAAACAAAATTAAAAATTTACATAAAATTTCACATTAAAAAAATAATTGCAAAAAAAATTTAAAGTTATAAAAACAATTTTTAAATTACAATTAAATTAAAATATTGAAAAATTTAAAATATACAAAATATGAAAGTATTTCAAAATTACAAAACAATTAATAATTACGAAAAATTTGAAAATTACAAAAAATTTATAAATTTCAAAAATTAAAACTAACACAAAAATTTAAAAATTACCAAAAGTTTAATAATTACAAAAAATCAATCAATCAAACAAATTTAAAAATTTAATAAAAAATTACCGAAATTCAAAAAAAATTTAATCCATGTTTCAAAACAATACCGAAATACTTTTAATAATTCAAATAAAAACTTAACACAAACAATTTAAAATTATTTTAAAACTAAATCCTAATAAATTAAAAAGTAATATTTTTAAAAAATATTCTGTAAACTACAAAATTACCACAACTCAAAAATTATAAAACTTATTCACAATTAAAAATTTCGAAAAATTAAAAACTTAAACATAAGATAAAAAAATACAAATTGCGAATTACACAAAATGACAAAATCCAAATTATTACTTACTTGGGTTTAATTGCTCGGAAAAATCTCCAAGTAAAATTAAATTAAAAATTGCCAAAAATAATGTTTTTCAGTCCCTTATTTTTCAAAATTTTCTTCAAATTTTTCGGTTGAAAAACGGAGAACTGGAAAGCACTCACACTGTCAAACCCGACAAACATCGCGTGCGTCATGGAATTACCTAACACAATACGCCGTCACTAATGCGCTCGTTGTACGTTCATTTTTCCGTCACTTCGTGGTGTTACAAAATGATGGTACTATGATAACCACATGCGAATGCACTTGGACGTCCAAGTGAGAACATGCCATGACACACGTGACCACATTATGCTAACATTGTGCCGCCACAGTGTTTGTGTTGATTTTTGGTAACGTCTTTGCGACAAATGAAGATTGCGGACGTAAATCGGAGTTGTTAAATGAAAGTGTATGTGTTTGATTTCATTTGGTAATGAGGCGTCCATTTTTTCGCCATTTTTTTAATGATACAATTTAAATGAAAAAAATCAGAATTCAAAAAATTTAAATATTTGGCTTACATATAAAAAATAATACTAATTTTCCACAATTTTCTTAATATTATATAAAAATACATTTAAATATCAGTAAACCGACATGAGAAATGACAAACAAAAAATATTAAATAAATTTAATAAAATTTTTGAATCACTAAAACTAATTATCTAAAGAGGCTGTTTGTTTTTGTGTATTTTTTCATTACCTTCACAGAATAATTTCTTTCGCACATAATTTTAGATGAAAATAAAATAAAATTTATCAATTTATTATTACGAAAGACATGTTATATCTTATAAAAAGTTAAATAAATGGCATTTAAGAAAATGTTAAACTAAATAAATAAATAAATAAATAAACTACTTTTTCACTCTCCATTTTTTATTCTTTGAATTTAATTCTTATCATTAAAGAAAATTAAAAACGAAGTGAAACACGTTATGCATTTCGACTAGTGTCAAAATGGCCACAAAATAAAAAGCAAATGTGTACATTTTGCCACCACACCTGCCGTCACGCTATGATGACACAATGATAGGAATATGCGGATGCACTTGGACGTCCAAGTGACAACATGCAATGACGCGCGTGAACGCATTGTGCTAGCATTGGGTCACCACAGTGGTTGTTTGGAAGTTACAGAGAATAACAAGAGATAAGTAGAAATTTAAAAAAATTAATATTTCATAAAAATCTTTGAAAACTAAGGTCCCACAATAACATCCCTTCTAAGATTTTGGATGATGATGGACGCAAATCTTTGTTTTTTATATGTTTTAAAAAAGTAATTACTAAACAATTAATTCTATTAGTTATCACTAGGGCAACCAAAAATATGCACTAGCATGTTTTTTTAACAGCACTTAATTAAAAAATGATTAAGCTTGAAATCTGTTTCAAGTAAAACTAAGACTTTTAAGCCCTACTTGTTAGAGCATATTTTTGCATATTTTACTCTAAAATGCATATAAATGCATATATCACCAAATGTGCATATTTTTGCATATTTTGCAAAACCATGAGTTTTTTTAGCTTTAATACATATATTTAGGGAATATTATTCCATATTTCACCAAAAGTCCGTATTTTTGTATATTTTTAAATAATTACCATTTTTTGTCTAAATTGATGGTGAGAATATGCACAAAAATATGAGCATCTAAAAATTGGGCACATTTTACCATCGCGGCATTAATATTTAGGGTCCTGTCCTTTGAAAATGGAACACTAGTGCCAAGATTTTAGTGTTTACTGGACCTTTACAATAGGTTTTCTGAGCATCTATAGGTCCTATCAACCTAAGGTCTTAGAACGGCCATAAAAAGCTGTTAATCCTAGTTTTGTTTTGTCCTATTTTAAGCAGCTTAGTAATCGTATAAAAAATCTTACCGCTTATTATGGCATTCAGATAGGTGTCATATGAGAGGTTGAGCTTTTTGGCTGTTGACACATTCCCGAAAATGCTTGTGTTGGGTTGTATGCGTCCCATCCCCTTAGCTTAGAAAGCATAGAATTTGGTAAATTTCAAAATTTGTAGAAAATTTAAGCATATACTAGCAATCTCATCTATAACATAGTAACCTCCTAGAAATTGGAACTAGAGCTCTGTGTTTTGAGGGGCAAGGGGTGGGAACCGGTCGAGTGGAATGTCATGTAGAAGGTTGATTTTTTTAAAAGAAGATTACAATTCTTTTAGGTAATTTGAATAACCCTTGGTTTCGTATATTTCTGAAAATGCGTTATTTTTATTCTGTACCAGATTTAACTCAGAACGTAATTCACCAACAATTATATAAAATTCACGCTAAAAGTAAATTAAATTTCAAAACGAAAACCACCTCTCTGCAATTTGTTGCTCTGTGTTTTAATGTGCTATAGGCTGCAAATGGAAAACGAAATTTTCGTTGACTCGTTTAAGTGTCAAGAATAGTTTAATATTTTAAAGATTTCAATTTGTGCAAAGTATTCCAATTTAAAGCATTCCATTTGAAAGCATTCCATTTGAAAGCATTCCATTTGTACGCTGTATGGACAAAGACTCTCTGCATTCTTTCGCTATGACAGTGAGTGATCTCTACAGTTTAACTGTTTGGCATTTTTGTGAGCAATTATGATCTCGAGTAACTTAGGAAATAATTTGAATTTTTTCAATTCAAATGTGTGGTTGAATTTATTTCAGAGAAAACGCGGTTTTTCTCTTGTACGGATTTCGGTTGTGATTCGAACTCTAAACCTTAGTAATGCCAATGAGTTCAGATCCTTTGGCAGTCGCACTATCAACAAATGAATGATATTTCGAAGTTGAATCTTCAAGAATTACACTATTTACTCAAGTTGAATTCTCAACTGATATTAGACTCTTATCATGGAAAATATGTTTTTTGATGTAGCATATTTTTTAAATTTTCTTTGATTCCATGCAAACATTTTGATGAAACTTACGGCAAATTATATGAATTCTATGGTTTTGCGAAAAAAATTGCAGCAGTTCATTTATATGCAGTTCGGGCAGAGAAGCATTTGGGGCCAAAGGGGCATTCGGGGCCATGAGCAACAGTGTGAAGATGTTGTAGGAAATCAAGATTTGATCCTAACTTTTCGTCATCTATACAATTCGTATAGCATGTTTTTTAACGGACTCATAAAGAGCCAAGCAGGAGTGTACCAAACTTGACAACTTTTATTTTTTTCACATCTATTGAGGAGATCAATTTTTTAAGAAGCGCTCTTTTTTATCGGCCTTTTGAGGTCGTTACAGAGTAATTCATTGGAAATTGTGACTCCCAATAAACAAATGCTTACACATAATAATTGAACCATCGTTGTTGAGCCTTCGTTCTGCAAACAATCAGTAACTATGTTTGGGTGGAGTTAAAATTGACCAAATTTTGGTCACTACATATTTTAGGTTCTCGTTTTATTTACGACATGCATTTACCCATTTATTTGTTCATGCATTTACCCTTTGAAAATAGGAGAAAAATAACTTATGCAGTGTACTATCGTCTGCAAAACTATTTATTGGTTTAGTGCTGATTTCCAACAGTTCGTTGATATAAATTAAAAATAGAGTGATAGACAAAATTGTACCTTGGGCTATTGGTGTATAATTTGAAATATCACATTCCATTCCTTTTTTGATTACGAGCAACTTTCAATTGACCAATAGCATGAAAGAAAAATATTATATTTATAAAATTTGTGGAAGATTTTAGTTTAAGTCGCAAAAATTCTTTTGAAAATGTTTTTAGAATAATATGCGGGATAATGGTATGGAAACTTTGGTGATTTTAAACCGCCTTAAAAGTTTTTCAATCTTTTTCGGTTTGAAAAAAGTTCTTTCATGTTAACTCCTGAAGACAAAATTTAGAGTACTTCTTTAGGAGTTTTAGTACGAATCACAGCGTTTTGCGAACAAATTATCTTTCATTGCAGGACCAGTGACGATTATATCAGCGTCAATTTAATGCAAATATTTTTGTTGGGGTTTCATTTTTGAAAAAAAAATTTATTAATCCCGAATAGAATGGTTTCGGTAATGTTTTGAGCAGAAACATTTACATCGTCGTTGTAAGAACAATAACGAATGAAATGGATAATTTAGAAATTTTTTTTTGGTAACAAGATTGAGAACGAAAAAATTTTGGCAGTTTAAATTTTAGTAAAAAAAATTTACGGGATTTTGGCAGTTTAGATTTTAGTAAAAAAATTTAATCAACTGATGTAATTAATATTTAATAGTTGTCAATATCTGCAGTACTACCATTACTGACACTCGTAATATCTCGGTTCTGCAGTATATGATAGCGGACAAAAGCTCAGATATATACTTTACTATCTCAGGCCAGCTAGCCCCGTAACTGTGATCAAAGCACAGCGACATCTTAGGAACCGAATTAAAAACAAGACTCTGAAAACATATATATTTCCATGGTTTCTTTCGGTTTTTAGAGCATATTTTAAATGCATAAAATAGTTTTTTTAGAGCATATTTTAAGCGCTTAAAATTGTTTTTATAGTGCATATTTTTGGTTGCCCTAGTTATCACATATAAAATATGACAAAGGCAAATATTTTATGATGGGATAGAGAAAATTAAAAATTAAAAATCCCAGCGGCAGGTATATCCGCTAGAAATAGGTAGATTTCGGGGTCAGACGGTTTTGTGTCCAAATAAAATTAGATAAGTCAGATTAGTTTAAATAAAAAATATAAGTAGAAACAGAATAATTCAAAAAAATTATCGAACCAAATTAAATACATTATCCGAACTAACGCCATCAACACAATTTCGGAACAGTTTTATTTAAGTTGGTTTAAACTACTTTTAATAACATATTAAATCCACCAAAGATCAAATGAACTACGTCACAACTACAATTATACCATCACACATAATTTATAACATTATCAAACAATTTTATTTCAAAATCATCTTTTGTTGTTGTGTTTTTTTGTTCTTATTTAATCTTTTTTCAAACGGTTACTTAGTAAAAAAATAAAAACAAAAGAGATTTTGATAATTTTTCTATGGTATTAAATGGGTTGATATTTTTCTTGTAAGGGTTGCATCATAATGCTTATAAAAATGGAACCTTTTGGGTTAGAAAGCTGAAATTTTTTGAGGCTATAGCTGAAAAGTATGTTTAAAAGCTAAGATGAATTTAAATAACATAAACTGAAACATGATGAAAGCATTGTCTTTTGCGTTTGTTTTTATTTCAACAGCTGTAGGGTCTCAACCGTTAGACTTAAACTATTATTTTTGAAAATTTTGGAAAGATTTATATTTTAAGTACGTGAAAAAAAGTTTTCAACTATGAGCTTGGCCATTTCAGCTAGATCAAGGGCAGCAAAGTTTAGTAAATTTTTAAAACAGCTGATTTTTGAGGAACCTGAAACGCCAAAGTAGTCATCTGGATAAAAATGATAAAAAAAGGTTCAAATATTCAATATTTTTAAATTTTATTAAAATATTATTATTCAAACGGAAGTTATAGCGCCCTAGATTATTCGACTTTTTAGGCTCTAGCCGCTTAACCGGTACCCGGATATGGCCAGTTCACGAACTTGTTCAAGACATTATTTGCCGTAACATACACAGAAAATTATTTTGGTGTAGGTCAAAAAATGCGACCGTGAGAGTGCCGCTAAATTCCGTTATACCTCATATCGTTATATATATATATATATATATAATTTTTTTTTTTTTTTGTTTTTCCATCTCCGCTTATCACAAATAGTCGTTTGGCATCAAAATTTTTCCGAAATTCCGAGATGAAGCCCATTGCAATAGGTAGATTTTTATATGAAATCTACCTAAAAAGAGATAAAAAGCAAATTTGTTTTATAAATTTGCAGGAACAAAACTAAAATGAGGTTGCCAATAATCCAGCGAGTGGCATATTTCTTGATCATGTGTCGCACTGTCTTCCTCAACTTAATGATTAATGTCCACACATAGAGTTAGTGGGTTGTCACATCCGTAGATCAAAAATAAAATAATTTTTTAATTTAATAACAAAAAGTGATCCCTCCATGCGGTTGAGTGTTTTTTTCCTCATACGCATATAACCTTTGTATCGGTATGGTATCTTTCTTCATTATCTAAATGGTATCGCTGTCTTTTCTATTACTAGAATAGTACGAACTACTATTAGTGCAAATTGAAGTGCTTATAATTTTTTTCATGTTACTCCTATACCCCAAAAAGTCAAGACTGATTACATCACCCCTATTTCTAACTAACATTCTTTCGTTGCACTTTGTTGCTACAACTAAGCTCGGAGTAAGTTATTGCACAAGTGGATTTACAACGCTGCAGGATTACTCTGGCACAATTGACCGTCAATTATTTTAATTTATAATTTTGTTTAGATTATCGGTTATATATTTATGTTCTACATTTTCTTATGATTAACTGAATTTCATTTTGGGCGAAGAATTACGTTTAAAAAAATATACTAATAACTTGTTATTTCTATCATTTCAGGTAAATATAAACGGATATCAGAAATGTTGCCAGATTCATATTCTTGTTAGAAATTCTATTGGTCAAACAACGACACAAACAACTCATTATTACCTAGATCATCTCCTCTTATGGAGCCAATAAAATTGCATCTTAGCAAAAGTAATGGTTGGTGAGTGAAACGCTTTATAAATAGATTAATAACCACGCACAGAAATCACCTGGAACTTTCGTTTTATGCAACTTCAAAAAATAAGAAGTCTAACTCAGTCTAGACAGAATATTAATATTTGTATTGTTGGTAAAATATATAAAAGAATTAATTCCAAATTAAACAATTAAAACTGTTGTTCATGAATATTTAATTGAAAAGTTTGAAAACAATGTGAAACTTTTATTCTACTTAAACAATCTTTAACAAACCATTATTTTCTTAGGAAAAGAAAGTTTTTAAAGAATCCTTAACATTATTTAGACGAAACTTTTTTATTAAATTTCTTGAGTTTTGGATTTTGAAAGTAATCTGACAGATTTAACGAAAATTGTTTATTTTTTTATTATACATAGCTAGACCAGCCATTATACATTTTTATTACCACCAAGCGTTTCATTTACTTTACTTTCTTTTACTTTAAACATTGATCGTAATTTTGTTCTCTCATCTTTACCTTGTGGCAATTATCATAGAAGTGATACTTTGGAAAATGATATTTCATCTTTGCAGCCCAATTTGATTTAAAAATACTCATCTAGTTTCAATCAAAAACTTACAATTTCAAACATTAGTTTTAGTTATATCAAAAACAACTATTTCAAGCACTTTTATTATTTACAGCTTATACTATTTGCTACTCCTTTGAAAATTAGTTCTTAATTGGTGCCAGTTTTTAATACTACGGTTCATTGCTTTACACTTTGTGTGCCACTGTTAACTTTAGTTGGTTTTTTTATATAGCAGTACATTAATATCTGGAAGTCCCTGAAAACACGATGAAACTACATTCGTAATGCAGGTTTGTTAAACTTTTCTATTGTTTCATTTATGTTTTAGTATGATACTGTGTTTCATGTCAAGCAAATCACTTTTAATCAATTGTGTTTATTGTTACTTAAATAATTAAATTAAATAATTAAATAATTTTATTTGCAGTTGCAAAAAAATGTTTTTCTGAAGATGATCCGAATTATGATTTTCTTTCTCAAGATCGAAACTTTTTTTTTATTATAAAGTGTTGTGTTATGCTGTTATAGGAACTCCAATATGTGTTATAACAACACAAAGATATCTTTTAAGACCTAGGTCCCACAACAACAAGCGTTCTAAAGTGTTGATGAACTTTTTTTTAAATTTTCTATTTTGTCCTTTTTTTAACTATTTAGTTTTTTTAACTATTCGGAATTTGTGAACAATTAAAGTCAAGTAACGCAGAAAATAATTTGATTTTCTTTTAATTCCAAGGTATGTTTAGAATTTTCTAAGAGAAAAATTCCATTTCTCTTTTTATGTGTTTTGGTTGGGATTCAAACCCACAACCTCATCAGTGCCATGATTCAAATCCTTTGACAGACACGTCACTTTTTAAGAGTTCTTCTCTTCTCCCGAAAAGATCAGAATAATTGGAAAACCCCATTCAAATAACATTTTCATAAAAAATTATATCTAAAAACTTAAGTAAAGATGATGAAGTGTCAACTTCTAAATATCATCGCCTCAGTGTCGTAGTGGAAAGCGTGTCTGTTATAGGGTCCGAATCATGACACTGATAAGATTTTATGTTCAAATCCTAACCGAAACACGTAAAAGGATAAAATGAAGTTTTTCTCTGAGAAAATTCCAACGATTATTTCCTTAGTTGCTTGAACTTAATTGCTCACAAATCCCGAATTAGTAAGGTATGATCTCTTTTAGGGTTTTAGGGGCCGAAAAGGCACAGACTCTTTATAGTACAATAAAAGCTATTACGTGTTTAATGTCTATCTCTCTGCAAGCGATGTATTAACCAAGTAAAAATCTTATCAAGCAATTTAAAGATAAAAATTTTGTAACATATTTTGACTTCAAAAATAATACCAACAACAATGTAATTTCTTGTCGGTAAATGAAAATTTCATAAACGAAAACATTAAATAACGTTAAGAGATTACTATCTATCCCTCATATAAAACACATTAACTGACCTTTTTATTCATTATTAATTTCCATTATATTTCCATTTATGATATAAACCCGACTTTGCTTAAAATCTTCTTTCAATTTTCCACTACAATTCCCAGAAAAAATCATTAAAGATTAAACCGTTTTCCCTTTTATCATAATATTCATGTTTATGAATGAATTTAAAAGATTTTTTCATTTAATTTGAAAGAATATATTAATTAAAGAAATATATGATTAAGAGCCGTAAACCGAATATTTAAAAAAAAAATGTGACATGATCGTGTCTATAATATTAGTTTAATCTCCCAAAAAAACAAGTATCCTTTTATTCAAATTACCTTAATTTAAAACTTATTTCAATTAGTATAAATCAGTTGAGTTTTTTTTACAAATTATTGTACACACATTCATAATCTAATGTTTTCCTTCAATTAAAGTTTTTCTACCAAAAAGAACAACATGAATTAAAAATGTTTATTTTTAAAACGAAAAAAAAAACTCTTGAGAAATCTACTTAGAGATTGAATTTAATTAAGACAAACAGATGGTTATGTAACGGAAAAGAGGAAAATTAAAGATAAAACTCATCAAATCACTTTAATTTTTCAAAATTTATTTTATTTTTAAACTAACTTAAAATTAAATTTAAATAACGTCATGACCTTATTATTATCATTTTTAATTATTGATTATTCGACGAAAAAAACATTATTGAATCGTAACAAGAGCACTATGGATCTCAACACTATTCTATGCAAGATCAATTTTGTCTTAATAATACAACCATAAACGTTGTTAAATGAAGTTGTTGTAGATTGTGAAAATTGGAGAAAATTGAAATTTTAGAAAACAAAACTTTACATAATTGTACTTGTACTTCAACAGCAGATACACCTAGTATCCTGCTTACATCCACATCTATTCACTCAATTTTCTGCCTGATGCTGTTGAGGAAATGAGTTGAGAGAAATAAATCAAGCTTAGTCTTTTAGGTTGAAGTGTAGCAGTGTGACAAATTTTTAAGGGTATGCTCACCATTAACTTCCTCAAGACTATAGGGATGGTAACGAACCACTTTAAATATTTTGTCTGTATTATTATTATATTTCCTATACATAAAGAACTGTTATACGTTCTCTTAAGTTTGCGTAAAAAATATCTTTTTCGGTCTATTAATTTACGCCCTTTTATTATTATTTTGCGCCATCTTATTGTTACTTTACGCCTCTTTTTTACTTCACGCCCTCTTGTAGGAAGTATGTTGGAAATATGTTGTGTGTAACACTGCTGTAAAGTCAATTTAAGTCCTACCGAGTTGTTGACTTCGACTTACGTCTCGGACAACAAATTCCCACTCAGGTTGAAACTTACACCCTTGGTACATAAATAACTATTTTTTAGACAAATAATATAAAACAGAATTCAAAGCAAATCATAAATCGAACGATTTCATTACATAAATTATTAACATTTTCTATGAAAAACCTTCAAAATTTCTTACTCATAGCATTGGTTAATCATTTCAATAAAATAGGGATGTTGGACAAACTCTCTGTCTGTTTGTTCAAAATATTTACTGTTATAATTTGCACATTTTTTTTGGGCGAGGCGACCATGTAGTCACAGTCCGACATGTAGACTGTTAAGTCCTTTATGCCATCCTCATATTCAAGAGCTAAAGACCTTTTTGAAAAAGTCAATAGCCTTGAATGGTCTGCTTTGCAGAAATTTTCTATCCTTAGATAGTTTGATCCTAACCTGCCGCTTCGGAGCCCTGAGAGAGCCAAACATTCTCCCACAATGTGAATGACTGTTTCATCTCTTTAGACAAGACGTCACCCAGAGAAATGTTTGCTTATATTATGCATATGACCGCATATATTATACATAACGCCGCGTAAAAAAGAACTATGAGTTCAACCGTATAAATCATGTATTTTGTTTTAATAAGTTTTTATTAATTTAACAAGCTAAACTTTATGCTTATGCCGCATAAATCATAATACGCTTTTTTAAGGTTTTAAGCAATAAGAAGGGTGATTAGCCGGACATATGCATAATTTATGCAACAAAAACATAATTTTGCGCAATAACTTATGTATTAAATTGTATGATTTTATAATCGAGGAGCATATGTATAATTTACATAGACAGTTGCATAACTTATTAACAATATAATGCACAAAACATTAGCTATATGCATGATTTTAGGCAGAATATCCGTGTGATTAAACATGGCTCAATAATATTAACGAAACATCAATTGCCTTTCTCATAATTTGGTAAAACCAAACAAATGTATCTTTTTCAGTGTCTTCACATAGAATTTTTTTCGAGGCAATAAAATAGTAAAATAATAAAAATAGATTGATTTTAAATAATTTTTATTAATTTTATTTATTAAAGAAAACTATTATGACACAAATATATAAAAAGTTAAAACTAATTAATGAATCAAAAAATCTTGTTAAAAATTAAATTATTATTTGTCTCACCGCGTTCTTTTTATTGTTTTTTTTTCAGAAACCCATAGGCAATATGTTGTTATGAATCCTTTAAAAATTTGTGTATCGTCTCCAGAAATCATGGAATGACGACTGATTTTCTTTCCTGTGAAGTTTACGTCTTTGTTAATCTGAGAAAGTAATAGGTTAAAATAAATCAATTATGTAAACTCATTTATTCTATATTGAATTATACTTAACATATGAAATCAGGTTTAATCCGTTTTCGAGAGAGGGGCAATTAAATCCAGTTGTTCTCAGATCTTAAACACCCTCCTATTCCGATGCCGTGATCCTGTAAAATAAAATGTCTTTAATTTAAAGTTATAAATGATTTTTTTAAATACTTAGACTGAAGGGTCCTTATCATGTCCATTGCATTATGCATCGCAGATTAGGCCTGTCGACTCATCAAAGTCTTACTTTGTAGATAATAAACCAAAGAACCGATAAACCAAAGAACTATTTTATCATATTTATCAAATCAAACACAAAGTAAAATCTACCACATTACCTTTAAAGAAGACAGCTTCGGTTTATAATTTGGTATAGTACAATGGTATAGTACTCTCTGCATAAATATAAGCACTAAATATAATTTAAATTGTTCATAACACTTTAAAACTTTCGATTATCCTTATAGATTAGAAAAATCATTCACTCACTTTAAACATATCCCTAAGCAGTTAAGTCTCAAACACTTATTATTTATCGCGTCACTTGTGAAACTAAACTAAACTGTTTTTTAATTATTTTGGCCACAAAGATATAGTTTTTGTCTTTTCGTTGTAATTTTTACTAAATCGTGTATAAAAATAGTAATTGATAGGGAATCAAATAGAATCATACGGTAACTGCATGATATATTGTTACATATTTTAAATTTGTGCGGAATTATTAGTAAATATTTGATAACAAAACATTTAGGAATCACTCTTAGTATTAGTAAAATATTAACCGTTTACATTTCATAAATCATTCAACCTAGGCATAATTCAACCAAAATTAGGCATTATATAAACAAATAGTGCATAAAAAAGGATTATAATTACAAAAATGTAATTATGCAATCCGTATGCATAATTCATAACAAGTTTTTTCTCTGGGTGTACCATATGTTTATTCACATGATGGCGATCTGTTAGTAGTCCCATCATTGGCCAGCAGTTTGACCGGGTCAGGTTTCACAGAAACTTGGTGGTGTGCAGACTCTGCAGACATCTTGGAGACCTTGTAGCCTTCTGTGTCACTCCATTGAGAGTTGCTCGATCCAAGAGAACCTGGTTCAGGTCTATCGGGGTGTTGTTGAGTCCGAGATCATTCAAGGACCCAAGACATTCTTGCACTATTTTTGACTTCATAGTGAAGTTTCGCAGATCTTTTAGAGCAGCCTGGCTATCAGTAAAAATATTAATGACCTTGCCAGACCTCTTAAACTCCGTCGCTCGCATCGATGCTGCATTTATGGCGAATACCTCAGTCTGAAAGACTGTGCAGTATTCGCCAAGTAGAAATTGCTGCCTAATATCTTCATATCTGAAGTAAACCAAAGCTCCTGAGCCACCATTTTTAGTGAGGGATCCATCTGTGTAGATGTCCAACGTGTTGGCTGCACTGTCCCATAGCAAATCAGAATTACAACTTTATACTGCTTTCAAAAGATAGTTAGAGGTACTGACTTCTGTGTCATCAGACGGCAGGGAAAAATGTGTCAGGTGTTCCTTTATAGCACTTGAGAATCTTTCCTACAGCCACCGGTAGTTCCCAGGAGTTCGAGCCTTTTTGTATCCTTAACAGACTCCACTCTTACAAATATATGTAAGGGAGAAAGCCCTAATAAAACCTGTGGCGTTGTCCGGAAAGCACTAGTGATACATAAGCAAGCAAGCCTTTGTACCGCTTCCAGTTTTTAAATCGCATTCCCAACAAAAGTTTTCGTCCAGAGCCATGCAAGGGACTCATAGCTGAAAATGGGTCTAGCAACTACTTTATACAGCCAGTAGACCATTTTCGGGGTCAGTCCCCATTTACCCCCAAAAACCCTCCTGTTCTGCCACAGAAGTCGAGTTGGTTTGCGCATTTAGTCCATAATGAACAGTCAAC
Organism: Diogma glabrata; assembly: GCA_963693315.1. NCBI lineage: Eukaryota > Metazoa > Arthropoda > Insecta > Diptera > Cylindrotomidae > Diogma > Diogma glabrata. The sequence continues at coordinate 129,955,522 of OY856188.1, forward strand.
AGCACAATTGAGTCACTTGTCGAGAGTAACAACAAGATACTTCACACTATCTTGGAGTGTATTTTATTACCGAATGTAGGAAGATTGAAGTTGGTTAGTTTCCTTTTGTTGGCAATGAGCTGTGTCATAGAAGCATTGATCGAGGCTCACGAGTGACCATTCTTCCGACACCAACTGTTGCCGTATGTGTTTACCACCTTATCATTTAATTCAGGGGTTGATAGAACGACCCCTTGGTGACATTCACGCTTCACACCTACCTGGATTTTGGTGTTGTCCTTCGTATGAATAAACAGACATCGATCTTCCAGCGCCCGTTATATCCACCTTAGGAGTGTTTTATTAACACCGTATCTTTCCGCTCCGTTAAGCGGTGACTCAAAAGTGACTTTGTCGAAAGCCCCTTCGATGTCAAGAAAAGCGCCAACAGTGATAGTCTTTTTAGAGATAGTCTCATTAATATCAGAGACCACCTCTGAAAAGATTGTGTCCGTAGACTTTCCCGCTTGATTGTATTGAATTTCGTCTGGACCTGGAGACTTGTATGGCTCAAAGGAGCTGATAACTTAAAACAGAGCCTCGGATGATACAATTCTATCTGCCACTATCCAGTCTATTTTATTAGGTTTTCCCCTATTTTTTGCTGTTGCTTCCTGGGAAATCTCCCCAAGTACACAGTCATGAAAATGGTGTTGAAGGAGTGCTGTATGAGCACCTTCCTTTGAGGAAGTGTGAGTATTTGTTGAATAATTTGATACTATCCAGTCTCAGTCTTTTAAAGGATCATTAGTGCCGCACCACATGTGATGACCTCAATCGATTCACAGTACCTGTCGAAAGACCTTTTCTTTGATTTTCGAATAAGCCATTTGAAAAGTTTCCTTGCTTCACTGTACAGAGCCCACTCAGCTTCTTCACAAGTTTTCAAGGCTCTGTTCAGAAGTTTCTTAAACCTTTGTCTTAGCTTATCAAGTTTTTTATTCCACCAAACTGTCGTGTGTGCGCCTCATTTCGAGGCACGAGCTCGGTTCGAACGGCCTGCTTAATAGCCCGGATCTTGAAAATACTTCCACCAGCTTCCAAATCCTTCCCCCCTTACGCTCGGAAAGGGAAGGAATTTGAAATGCTTCCCACTTCCCAAAATAAAACCCGGAATTTCCTCCACCAACCAGTTCAATGAGAATTGGATTGAGAAAGGAAAATAAAGTTTCCTTTTTTTAACCCCTTCAAACGTTGGCAGAGTTCCTGTTTGTTTCACCATATCTTCAAACAGTATTGCTGGATGAAATGGCTTTGTTCCTTGCTGATAATGTCATTGTTTGATTCAACAATTCCAACTAGCCCTCTCTTGGCTGCACTAACATAGCTTGATGCAACCTTGTTCGAACCCGTTGTTGTCGTAGACTTCGATGTAAACGTTGAGACATTATCATTCGAAGTCTTTTCGTTTTTGTGCTTCAAGACCTCAAGATGAATTATGTCGTCATCCCCCTGTATAGGATTAGGACTGCCTTTATCCTAGTTATCCCTATTGTGACCCATATGAAGGTTCGTCTTGTGACGCGAGACCGGCGTGATCGGAAGATGAATCTGTTCGATCATCTCAACCCTCATTTCCAAGAGAGATCTTGTTGCAGAGAGACCTCTGGAGGTAGTACAATCTTTCTGCAATACCTGTATGCAGTGAGGTGTTGAGTCAGCCTTAGCTATCTTACTTTTCCTCTTCACTGGAGCGCAGGCATTTTTCCGCTTCCTCTTTGTTCTAACTGTTACCGTGGTCTCAGAAGCCTGTATTTCCAAGATTTGTTGACTTCTGATTCCGGCTGCACTAGATGCACTTTCCATAGACCTGTTTTAATTTCTAAGAACCAGAGTAGAGATGGAGTTACTATCACATTTTGGAGATTTTATCTCTGAGGACGCATTACCGTCCACAGAGTGTTTATGTGGTTCTGTGTTAATGTTTTTAGATGTCGTAATGGTTTTTGTGTGCGTTTGTGTGTTTGTGTTTTTATTAGTTTGTGTTTTATGTTTGTGATTTTATCCATAGTGTTGCACGTGATTGTTCGGAAAGACGACCGAGTTAAGGAGAGCCGCCTTACCTTACCATGTCACAATACTGTAGGGGGAGACCAATCCCTGAGTTGTGCACCGTGAGCAACTGATGAAGATCAGTATCAGCCAACCGATCACCTGGACACGGCTGCCACACCACTGGATTAAGTGATAGTGTATGGTTCGGGGTCTATATTTGATATTTGGGATCTGCGCTGTAAGCGATCGTATTGTTAGTAAACAATAATGTCGGAACAGGATCTACGCTATCCATCACCTGCTTACACTCAAAGTCTCAGGATTTGCACATTTATTTGCATATACATATACATAGGACTTATGGACTATAGGACTTAATTGTTTTCGAAATTAAGAATACCTTAAATAATAATAGGTTCAGCCATTGGCATATTTAGAGTTGGCTGTTGAGTGTTCGAACGCTAAGGTAGTTGGATTTAAAATCGGAAGTCGCAGGTTCAATTTCAATCCAGGTCAAAGTATTATTCATTCAAAATCATTAATAACTATCAACACCCCGGTTTTCCAATTAACTGATAGTCAATCAATGCTGATAATGTGAAAAAGCACTCTAAGACTGATTTAATATATATAAATAATAATCGGTTAAATTAAGTTGTCAAATGAAACTCAACCTTAAAATGGATGGATTTATTAAAATTAATACAGGTAAAGGACACTTAAGTAAAGTCAGGTGTAAATAAATTTTGGATAGACCTTGAACAATTCATTCATTGATATTCATTAAATAAAATTGGATTTAAAGAATTTTTTTGTAGAAAAAATGTTTTTTTTCTATTTGGTTGTATCAAATTAGTTTACATATTGAGAAAACTGTAGAAAATAATACAAAAAGATCACGATTTAATATCATTTTGCATGATGAACTCCGATATTTTTACCATTCAGGTTTTCACATTCGTAGAGCACGTTTCCAATCCTACACTCAATGATTGCCGGCAGGAACTTCGGAGTCAGTTTTACGGAAAAATTTATTTACTGTGTCACTTAGATGATGCTGCCACACGAAGACACGCTGTTGAGATGAAAATTTCTTAATATTAGTTTGCAGATTATATTGATGTTGAGATTTTTCAAACGCTGATTTAAGGTTGACTTGAACACAAATCCTGAGTATGGCCAGATGATCCAAGCGATCCAGCTCTCCGTTATCAATATCATTGAGGATGTGAAGGGATTTCATAACTTCATAGGTTTTTCCATCTGAAATTGAATGTGGTTCAAACAATAAATAATACGGCGAGTATTGAGTGTAGCCATGCACAGCGACTCGCAAAGCTATCTCCCTCAGATGAGAATCCCATGCTGTGTGTTGACCCTTCACATACACTCGTATGGCAGCGAGGACCGATCTATTTACCCTCTCAGTTGCGCTAGTCTGAGGATTGTAGACTCCAGTTCTAACATGCTGAATACAGAGCCGATAGCAAGTTCTGAAATCACCACATAAGTTAAAAATACATCACTCTTTAAGAAGGCGTTGACCTAGGTGAGGTAAGGCTGCGTTGTATCAGAACATTAATTCCTGAACTCTCTGTGCCTAAATGTGAACGATGTGGACGTCATGTGGTTTCAACTAGATGAAGTAAAACGCTTGAAACAATGCAATTACTATATCAGCCGTTTCCTTGTTAGATGAATTTTGCCACATCTTTTATACACATACACTTTGTAAGAACATATTTCTGAGGAAATTAACTCTATTTTATCGGATTTTGCTACCTTATCTCCGTTATACCAGTGTCACAACCACAGCTTATCCATTCATAGTTCAGTCGCTAAGTTTAAGACAGTGACCTTTCCACTTTCAGCAACGTGTATTTTATCGATAATTGTTTAGATGGTAGATGGCACGAGTAAATGATCGTTTGATCGTTTATTTTGTGGAGATTAATTTAAAGATTTAAATACATTAACCTCTACAAATTCTTATTTCCAGTTTGCATGGCATGTTAAGAGAGACTTGATATTTATTATTAACTTGTCTTACTTTGAATCAAAAAAATCTTCAGAGGTCAAAAGTACATACGCTTGGTTTTTACGTAATGTAAGTACGTTGAACTGGGTATTTTTTTGTCACCGTTCATGTGCCAGGTAGATGCATCAACCTCATATAAACATTTACAGAAAACGCAGAAAAATAAATTACAAACAAAATTCTAAATTTCTACGAAAACCAATTAAAATTACGTTTGTCTTTTTACTTTTATCAAAAACAAAGCCATAAATAATTTTCGGTGGCACCAGTCGTTTGTGTGAAGTGTGCATTAGAGCCACCGACACAATGCCATGCAGTGACATTGTCTCAGCAAAATTACTTTTAAATCCAAAGCAAAATAATGTATGTTTACCATTCGAACAAATACATTTTTTCCATATACATAGCAGTATTGCAAAGTTAACTAGCTTCGAATATTCACCATCGTGTGGTCATTCGCAACAGCGGTATAGTTACCATGGAAACCGATTTTTTTAAGGTCACTCTATACGTTCGTATCCCATTGTAGTCGTGGTCTACCTCGCCCACTCGACGTGAATATTCGAAGCTAGTCAACTTGGCAACGCGTGTTGTTGTGACACACATTGTAATTTCTACTACCAAAGACATTTTATTTTAAAAACAAATAGGGTGTCATCAAAGAATATTCCATAACTAAGACTAAGCGATGGTATCGTTGATTGAAAAACTTCATCCGCCAGCACCTCTAAATTATCACTTTGGCTAATGAGATTTTGCTGTTATTGCCAGTGGTATACGATATCTCAAGATAACTCATATGCCAACAGCAGGGCCAGGGACTAAAGTACGCGTGATTGTCATTTGTCACCCATAGATCAACAATTAAAAATTTTACAAATCTTCCTGTCGAAAGCTTAGTAAATTCATTAGTATTAATGCGCATTGTTGCCGTTTTCAAATCACTATCGGCTAAGTGCCACTATTTTAATTAGTTTATTTATCATGATTGCCATCCATGTTTAATCATACATAAGCTATACTTCTTTGTATAGAATTTGTGCTATTTCCGTCTCGTAATTTTGAGCTTTAAATCGATATAATCGATGTCATCAAGTATCAAGTTACAAGTATTAAGTCTTCACTTAATTTTAGAAACATGTATTACATACCATTCCAAACCAACAACGTATTTGGTGTAGATGATAAAATTTGTAACATCATGATGTGTTAAATTCCAATACATATAATTTTGATACACAAATGTAATTGTTTCAGGTTATACTTTCTTTTTTAATTTCATAAAAATTATGTTCAACAAAAAAAACATTGATCAAAGCAAACTACCGTTTAAAACGATTTTTAAATAGAAACCAAATTAAATAATTACAACATTTAGACAAAATCCCTTAAGATAATTATAAGGGCCCTGAGGTGCAGTTTTGGGCTAGTGTACACAATAACTTCCCAAATTTTCATGATGATTAATGTATTAATGCATCAAGGACAAACAATCTATTAAAATGATGAAATGAGGCGTTTTTTTTAAGTTTTCTGGACATATACAAACAATTGGGTTGGAAAATTTTAGGTCGTAAGATTAAATGTCGATCGTTTACATAATCTCTAATTATTGAAAGAAGTCATTTCAACTAGTTTATTTTAGGTTCAATGGCTACTGGCTGTCATCCTACTAATACAAGGTCAGGACGACAAATTTACACCAAAATTGATCTAAGTGTGTCCCCAACTAGCATTTTAACTTCTTTTAAAACACTAAACAGTATACTTTCAATTTTATATATATATTCAATATTTATTTAGCATGATGACTCGAATGCAAAAGGCAGCAGCAATATAACTTTAAAAAACTGCATTATAGATCAATTTTTTAAAATTCGTAAAAATTCATGAATACATGAATAAAAAATAATTATTTTAATGGTATTTAATAAAGATAAAAAAAAACAATAAAAAAATGTATCAGTCAAGGAATTGAACTGAAGACCTATAGAACCTCGACATCGCGATATCCACATTGCAATTTGAAACGTCAAGAAATGATAGATGTATTTCATATTTAAAAATATTTTGCTGATTTAAAAATGGCAACTCGAATATATAAATTTTTCCCCATACAAAATAGCATAGCATAGACGCCAACAAAAAAAATTACAGAGCCGATTTATATGTTAGGTTTTGGTGTTGTGTAGTATATATGGTGGTGTGGGCCTAACGGCCTTAAACCATTTAGTTAAGTAAAACAAAACAAAAAAATGTTTTTTATCAAAAAAATTATGAAAATACCTCAATTGTGAGTAATATCCAATTGTGTAACATTCGATAAACAGATGCAACTTAATATTATAACTAAATTAATTACCATTAAATTGTTGTATTAGTAAACATACGTTTTCTCTCCTCCACCTGCTAAGTTTTGCGGGTCTGAATAACTGTAAATATCATATCTACAACCATGAATTGGCATTGAAGATTAGATTAGCATTTTTTCTTTAAAAGTTTGCTAACTTTTCCTAAGGCTATTTTTTTCTTGTATATAGTTTGTGAGTTGATGAAACTTGTTTACAAGAATTTTTACCAAACTTTGTTTCTGTGTTTTGTCATTGTAATTTGTACGAACGCTTCAAACAGATATTTTTTGGGTATGGCTAGAAAAAAAAATTGTATAATTTTTAATTAATTTTAGTACATTTGTTTTTTAAAAATATTTGGTTATTTGTTAAGTTGAGATAAAAATAATCATGTCAAATTGTCACCATTGAAAACAATCATGTCAAATAAAACGCAAAACCCTTCTGCATTCATAAAGCATATCGCAATCGTTCGTTCATTATTTATTCATCAATTTTTACACAAAATCAAATCAACTCAATCAATCCAAAACTATGTACGTAAAAAAAAAAGTTCTGACTATTCAACTACAAAATAAAAAAAACCTAATTCACATAAAACACTCTACAACTGACGCCACCGATTTTAAATTCCAAACAAATAATACAAAATCCCATAAAAAAAAAATTTATACGATTAAAATATGATCAATTCAGCAAAATCACTATTACACAGAATAAAAAAAATAAAGTATTCATCAACAACAACAAAGTTGCAATTTTATTACTTTTTCATTGAATTTATATTGGAAAACTAAAAACAACATCAAAATGAAAATTATTTATATTAATTTCATTTCTGATTTTTTTTATTATTTGTTTCCTGTATATATGCATTTTTTCGTACAAATTTTTTATATTGATTTTTCTTTTAAATGTTTTTATGGAAAGAAAAAAAAATTTTCTTTTTTGTTTTTCTTTTGATTTTTAACGTTTATCGTATTTTTATGGCAAAAATAAAATTATTTTAAAATTTGGTTTGTCTTTAGGACTTTTTTTTCAATAAAAATCTTTAATCGAACAATCTCCTTAAGTAACTTTAATCTTCTGATGCCAAACACAAAAATTTTTTGATTTAAAACGCTTATAAAGCTGAATTTAAATTTGTTTTTCTCAGTTTTTGTTTCTCCAGATTCGAGAGCATTAAAAAATAAATCGGCATTAAGGGTTATTATTGTTACCTAAAATATAAAGAATAGGATTAGATATCAATGCTGAAAGTTCAGCGATTATAACCAAAATAAACATGTAAAACAATTCAATTTTTTTAATATCCTATTTTGAAATCACAAGAGAAGATTTTTGTAAAACTTTCAGTAATTATGGAGTCACAGGTAACACGAACACGAAACAACTTCATTTTACGACCTAGGAGCAGTGATCAGATTTTTATTTTTTAAGGGCGCTCGCACTTATTTTAAAAATAAAACCATGTGGGCTTTATTTTTATTTTTTTGTTTTTCGCCCTTGCACTTAGGATAATATTTAAACATTTACAAATAAGCTCTTTATAGGCAAAATAAAAATTTCCGAGAAAAGATTTTGTTGGCAGATAGTTATTTGAAAAAATAAATCTAATGCTCGCAGAGGTTTTGTTTTATAACAATTTTTTTGTTTTTCTTTTCTTTTGCTTTAGTTTGGTTAAAATTTGTATGCAAATAAGTGAGGTCGACATGAATATAAAATAACTTAGTTTACGAAAAAAACAACAACAAGTTGATACAGTTTTTTCAGATAATACAGTCAACTCTACAGACTTCAGTCAAATCGAACGCGACTTATGTTTTTTTACTGTTTAAAAAAAAAAAAGAAAAATGTGCATTTGGCCTTATCAGTCGGAATAGATAGAAGTAAAATTTATATAAAATTAATTAATTAATTAAAATAATAATTGAAAGAATTAATTAATTTATATTTATATTTATTTATTTATATAATATTTATTTTAATTTTATCTAAATTCGTTCAATAAATCATTTTAAATAAATAATAATAAATAATTTTATTTACTTCATAATTTAATTTATGCATAACAAATTAAAAATTATTCATTTTTAAATTATTTTAAAAAAATTTACCATCTAAAATCTAAAATTTCTAAAATTTATCTAAAATTTCTTATCAAACAACGAAATAGGTCGAAAACTTACCAGAATAAAACGAAACAAACAAAAATATGTATGTATGTACTACATATAAAGGTAAACGGATAGTTTAAAAAAATAGATTTTGTTTTATTCCTCTTTTCTTTAAACGAAATAAAAGTAAAAAAAGTCAGACAAGTGCGAATAAAATTCGCTCGTCAAGGGTTCCGTGAATGTAAAAGAACACAATATCAAAAATTATTGACAAAAAGTTGTGTTGTAATGTCCTTATATTTCCAGACCATAGACGCATAACAAAATAATTAATGTTTAATCGTAAATGTCAATAGTAAATTACAATCAAATCTACATTGACCAAAAATAACTCAAAAAATGTTACATTAGGTTAAATCTCATCCATAGATGTTTATGGTAACTCAAGAAATATTCACACAGCTTGTAAATGGTTTAAATTTGATTATTTTTTCGGTCAATCAAGTGTTGAAATTTAGGGTGGGGGAAGGGGGGGGGGCGGTGGAGAGGCTACATACTAAAAATATTTTTTTTCAATAACACAAAAACTGTGCACCGCTAAGTTCTAAAAAAATTGTAATGTTTCTTAAATTAAGTGCTCCTTCATATGACACCCCATTCGCTTGGGTCAAAAATGGTTTTTTACTCTCCCCACACTCATCCCTTAAACACACAGAAACATAGTTATTTGAGACTTTGCTTGGGTCAAAAATGGTTTTTTACTCTCCCCACACTCATCGCCTAAACACACAGAAACATAGTTATTTGAGACTTTGCTATGATTTTCATTCAAAATTAACAAATTTTCCTGTCTGCGAATTTTTTTCAAATTTTTCTGTCAATCATCGTCGAAACGTAGGGAGCGAAACGATCTGAATTTTGCACTTTTTTGATAATGACTCAAAAACTTTACATCACAAAATTCTAAAAAAAATTGCAATGATTTATAAACTAGGTGCTCTTTTAAATGACACCTCACTCGCTTGGGTCAAAAGAGGTTTTTTTTACCCTCTCTACCCCGCTCCCCTAAACACACAGAAATATAATTATTTGAGACTTCGCTATAGTTGTCATACAAAATTTACCAAATTTCCTAGCTCTATGAATTTTTACAAATTTTTCTGTCAATCTGTGTCGAAACGTAGGGGGAGGAACGGTCTGGATTTTTCACTTTTTTGTCCATAACTCAAAAACTATGCACCGCAAAATTCTAAAAATAATTGCAACGAATTCTCAATTAGGTGCTCTTTCAAATGACCACCTACTCGCTTGGGTCAAAAAAAGATTTTTTTTTACCCTCTTTACCCCGGTCCCCTAAACACACAGAAATATAATTATTTGAGACCTCTCTATAATTTTCATACAAAATTTACCGAATTTCCTAGCTATGTGAATTTTTTTAAATTTTTCTGTCAATCAGTGTCGAATCGTAGGGGGGGGGGGGCGGTCTGAATTGTGCACTTTTTTGTCCATAACTCAAAAACTGTGCACCGCAAAATTCTAAAAAAAATTGCAACAAATTTTAAATTAGGTGCTCTTTCAAATGACACCTTATTCGTTTGGGTCAAAAAAGTTTTTTTTACCCTCTCTACACCGGTCCAATAAACACACAGAAATATAATTATTTGAGACCTTGCTATAATTTTCATACAAAATTTACCAAATTTCCTAGCTCTGTGAATTTTTTCAAATTTTTCTGTCAATCAGTGTCGAAACTTTGGGGGGGGGGGGACGGTCTGAATTTTGCCTTTTTTGTCCATAACTCAAAAACTGTGCACCGCAAAATTCTAAAAAGAATTGCAACAAATTCTAAATTAGGTGCTCTTTCAAATGACACCTCATTCGCTTGGGTCAAAAAAGTTTTTTTTACCCTCTCTACACCGGTACAATAAACACACAGAAATATAATTATTTGAGACCTCGCTATAATTTTCATACAAAATTTACCGAATTTCCTAACTCTGTGAATTTTTACAAATTTTTCTGTCAATCAGTGTCGAAACGTAGGGGGGGGGGAACGGTCTGAAAGTTGCACTTCTTTTGAAAATAACTCAAAAACTGTGCATCGCAAAACGTACTAATTTTTCTATCATTCCAAATACATTTGAAAATTTTCGATCAGTTAGGTTCGGAGCTAATCGAGGTAAGAAAACACGAAAAAAACGTCATTATTCAAAATTATACAAAAAATGGTGAGGTGTAAAATTCCAAAATAAATTTTTAAGGAATACTGAAATGAAGCCCTTTCATATGATAATCTATAAAAAAATAAATTTTCTCAAAGGTCTCACATCGTACCCCTGTAAACCAAACGAAAACCACTTTAGTTTTATTTGTATCCGTCATTTCATGTGAGCAGATTAGTTTTATACGCAGCTCAAATTTCAAGTCCATATAGCATTTATAGTTTACGAGATAATCGATATAATGTGAAAAACTCGTTTTGCTCTCACAAATATTGGTGACACTATTTAGTGTTCCGTATAAAAAACGAAACCCTAAAAAAATAAAAGGCACAAACATTTATTTCTAAAGTAAAATTAAAATATCTGAGGGCGAAAAATAAGAAAGTAAAATTTAGTCCTTTGAGTGCAGATTTTAATTTATATATGCATTTTATTTTGGGAGACAAAAACTTTTTAGGGGCAAAATAAAATAAAAATCGGAACACTGCCTAGGAGATATGAGTCTTTAAGATTCACACGGAGGTTTATCAGTTTATAACTCTTAACGAGTCCGCGGCGGGCTCCTGAACATAAACCGTGTAAGCCATTGTTGTCAAAATTCCTATTTTTAACTTATAGTTTGACATTTAATCTAACCGCTAACGAAACCAAAGATAATAATTTCGTTTTTTTACTACTTGCATGAGAAATTTCAATTATTTACTCAAAAACCCAAGACAAAAGTTATTTTTCTCAGCTATGGTTACTAATAATTATTCCCCACACCTAATAATAAGTATTTTAGCACCTCCGTAAATAAAATAATGAATGAATGCAAAAACTTCTTTGCAACTATAGTAGTTTATTTGAAATTTTAATTCGTGTTAAACAGAATTCTTTTGAAATTTAGTTTAGTTGTGAGTTGTAGACTAAAAAATTTCTAAATTTGGCAGCAATATTGAATTAATTTTTTAATGCAAAGCATATGTGATTTTTATATAGTTATAAGAAAATTCATTGAAAATAAATTTCTAACTAAGCAGCCCTGAATAATAAATATCCAATACGCAATCCAATGATATGATAAACAATGTTTCACCAAATCAAAATTTTTATTTATTCACCATTTACTTATTAATTGACATTTTATTTTGTGAATAATTAAGAGTTTTAGTGCATTTTTTATATCAAGTAGTAAAAAAAATAGTATATAAACCTCGGTGAAGAAAATTTTCTCCATTTCGGTGCTTAACTCGCTCGAAACTTCGTTTCTCGCGAATTAATATCCACCTCAATGTAGAAAATTTATTTTATCACCTCGGTATATAATGTACTATTAGACAAAATTAATAAAAACGAAAGAAATAAAGTCATGTTTTTTTGTAATATTACTTATAACTAACTATTACTTCATGAGCTCAAAGTGAAATTCTTACCCCCACTTTTTTTGACATTTCTCGACACTTTAGGACCTACTGATTCTAAAAATGCAAAAAAAAAAGTGTGTGTCTGTCTGTCGGCCGTCCGGCCATCCGTCCTCACAACCGACGAAATCTAGAAAACCGCTGGACGGATTTCAATTTTTTTTTTCTAAAAACAGGTTTACTCAATGGGAAGAGCCGAAAGGACGATGTGTTTGATAACTGTACCGGAAGTGTGTCAAAAAAATCGTCAAGTGTGTCAAAACAAGGAAATTTGCATATTGTTTGCTTAAAAAACGTTCATTTTAAGTGATTACGAGTAGAAACATTGAATCTGCAGAAATCTTGATGGTCGGGATTGGTATGTGAGACCAAAATCTAGATTATTGCATTATAAGTTTGTCAAAAAAATGTTGTCAAGTGTGTCAAAAGATAGATTTTTATTTATTTTTTTACCCAATTTTTTGGAAAAAAACAAAATTAATTTTTGGTTGAAATGAAATTTTATTATTATTATTGAGAATTATGCCATTATAAGTTTGTCAAAAAAATGTTGTCAAGTGTGTCAAAAAACAATTTCATTGATATTTTTAGCCAATTTTTTGGAAAAAAAATGTAGCTGTTTTTATGACGTAAATGTAATTGAAAAGAAATTGGACATGGAAATTTTTGAATTTGTTATAATTTTTGAAATATTTTTGGAATTTTGAAAAAAGTTTGTATATTTGATTTTCTAATAATTTTTGCAATATTTTTAGAATTTTAGAAAAATTTTGAATTTCTAAGAATTTTTGGAATATTATTGGAATTTAGAAAAAGTTAAAATCTTTGATTTTATTCTAATTTTTGGAACATTTTTGGAATTTTGAAAAAAGTTTCAATTTTTGATTTTGTTATAATTTTTGCAATATTTTTAGAATTTTTGAAAAAATTTTAATCTTTGATTTTGTAATAATTTTTGGAATATTTATGGAATTTTGAAAAAAGTTTGAATTTTATTTAATTTTTACAATATTTTTGGAATTTTGAAAGAAACCTGAATTTGTGATTTTGTAATATTTGTTGAGTGTATCATCTTTTCACTAATTTATGTTAATTTACGATCTGTTATAATTTTCTGGCAATATATTTATGTTTTGTGTTAGTTTTGTAATAAATTTCTAAACAGAGATTAAAAAAAATACTTATACTTTAACAAAAAGTTATCTTTGATATACACCGCTGCCCAAAACTAAAATCCACGTCCTCATAAAAGTTTTTTGCCGAAAACTATATCAAAATCCTTAACCCAGACCGAAGTCTTGATATCTCAGAGCTTGAGATTTCTGCCCTCCATATTTTTTTATTTTGCTTTTTTAACTTAAAAATGGCAATGTGCCGAAATATTATTTTAATTTATTAATCATAAAAATGATTGAAATAAGTGTTTCAATAAATAATTAAAAGAATTTTATAATAAAAAAGTGCATTTATATATTATAGAATGGATAAATTAATTGGTAAACTTGTTAATTTTTTGTGAAACTTTTGATTTGGGTAATATTAAAATGTTAATTATTAGCTTTTTTTATTTGTCTCTCTTTTTATCTATCTTTATCTTTATATAAAGTTATGTGAAAATGTTTTAATAAATAAATTAAATAAATTAATTTAATATGTAATTTTGTATATATTTGGTTTACGTTATTTCATGTTCGTATACTGAAATTTAAATTTATGTTTGCATATTATTACAAAAAATATACAACATTTCTGTTTTTTGTTCATTTAAATTGCGAAATTATAAAAAAGTTTAAGCGGCAGGATATTCACTAGAAATATGTAGATTTTTTTGCCAGAGAGATTTGTATACAAATTGAATTGGATGTGCCCGATTAGTTTTTTACCCAGTTTTATTTAACTTGAAATTTGACAGTTGTGTTGGCTTGAATTTTGTCAGTAATTTTTCAACAACTGCCCATGATGGGATTAGTTTGAATTATAATTTTATATCTCTGGCAGAGCATTACATGATGTAAAATATGGAGGGGCTGAAATCTCACAGCTCTGAGATATCAAGACTTATGTTTTGGTTAAGGATTTTGATATAGTTTTCGGCATAAAACTTTTATGAGGACATTGTGCTTAGTTTTTGGGCAGCGATGTATGTCAAACGTAACTCTTTGTATTTTTTTTATCTCTGTTTAGAAACTTTTTACAAAACTAACACGAATCATTAATACGTTGCCGTAAAATTATAACAGATCATAAATTAACATAATTTATACAATAATGATACAATCAGCAAACTCCTCAAAAACCTCTCCATTTAGCGTTTCAATAAAATATTACAAAATCATAAATTCATATTTCTTTCAAAATATTGTAAAAGTTAAATAAAATCAAACTTTTTTCAAAATTCTAAAAATTATTCAAAAATTATTACAAAATCAAAGATTAATCTTTTTTCAAAAATTCTGAAAATATTGAAAAAATTATTACAAAATCAAAAATTGAAACTTTTTTCACAATTCCAAAAATATTCCAAAAATTGGAATAAAATCAAATATTTAAACTTTTTTCTAAATTCTAATAATATTCCAAAAATTCTTAAAAATTCAAACTTTTCCCAAATATAAAACTTTTTAAAATTCTAAAAATATTCCAAAAATTCTTACAAAATCAAAAATGGAAACTTTTTTCAAAATTCTAAAGATATATATATATATATAAAATTCACAAATTCTAATTTTTTTCAAAATTCGTAAAATATTGCAAAAATTATAACAAAAACAAAAATTTAAACTTTTTCCAAAATTCTAAAAATATTGCAAAAATTATTACAAAATCTGAAATACAAACTTTTTTCAAAATTCCAAAAATATTTCAAAAACTATAACAAATTAAAAAATTTCCATGTCACATTTACGTCATACAAACAGCTGAATTTTTTTTCCAAAAAATTGGCTATAAAAATAAATGAAATCATTTTTTGACATACTTGACATATATTTTTGACAGTCTTATAATGCAATTTTTCTCTATAATAACAATAAAATTTCATGTCATACAAATAAATAATTTTATTTTTTTCCAAAAAATTGGGTAAAATAATAAATAAATATCTTTCTTTTGACACACTTGACAACATATTTGTGACAAACTTATAATGCAATAATCTAGTTTTTGGTCTCACATACCAATCCTGACCATCAAGATTTCTCTAAATTCGATGTTCCTATTCGCAATCACTTAACCTTCACGTGAACAGTATCTACCCGGGTAGATATCACGGTTTTTGTAATTCAATAACTTTATGAGTTTTTAACCAATCATCATGCCTGTTCAGCTATGTCACTAATTTTTAAATTGATTTCGCAAAATCTGAGAAAAAAATATTTTGGACTTCCTTTTAACACTTATTTTGGATTTTTATGGTTTTTTTACGCAAGAAAACAATATCTACCCGGGTAGATATTTGTTTTCCTTGGGTTTTATATGAACATTTTACTGGTCAATGTGAAAAACAAGTAACTTTATTTTTAAATATATGCTTTTATTGTATGCTTACACAAAAGTAAAATAAATACACAGTTACGTTTGTTGATATTATGATTTATGTAATATCTACCGGGGTAGATATTGTTCATATCAGTCGCTAAAAATATCTGTTCACGCGAAGGTAAAAATGAACGTTTTTTACAATAGATTGAAAATAACGTTTGAAAATAACTCAAAAACTGTGCATCGCAAAACGTACTAATTTTTCTATCATTCCAAATACATTTGAAAATTTTCGATCAGTTAGGTTCGGAGCTAATCGAGGTAAGAAAACACGAAAAAAACGTCATTATTCAAAATTATACAAAAAATGGTGAGGTGTAAAATTCCAAAATAAATTTTTAAGGAATACTGAAATGAAGCCCTTTCATATGATAATCTATAAAAAAATAAATTTTCTCAAAGGTCTCACATCGTACCCCTGTAAACCAAACGAAAACCACTTTAGTTTTATTTGTATCCGTCATTTCATGTGAGCAGATTAGTTTTATACGCAGCTCAAATTTCAAGTCCATATAGCATTTATAGTTTACGAGATAATCGATATAATGTGAAAAACTCGTTTTGCTCTCACAAATATTGGTGACACTATTTAGTGTTCCGTATAAAAAACGAAACCCTAAAAAAATAAAAGGCACAAACATTTATTTCTAAAGTAAAATTAAAATATCTGAGGGCGAAAAATAAGAAAGTAAAATTTAGTCCTTTGAGTGCAGATTTTAATTTATATATGCATTTTATTTTGGGAGACAAAAACTTTTTAGGGGCAAAATAAAATAAAAATCGGAACACTGCCTAGGAGATATGAGTCTTTAAGATTCACACGGAGGTTTATCAGTTTATAACTCTTAACGAGTCCGCGGCGGGCTCCTGAACATAAACCGTGTAAGCCATTGTTGTCAAAATTCCTATTTTTAACTTATAGTTTGACATTTAATCTAACCGCTAACGAAACCAAAGATAATAATTTCGTTTTTTTACTACTTGCATGAGAAATTTCAATTATTTACTCAAAAACCCAAGACAAAAGTTATTTTTCTCAGCTATGGTTACTAATAATTATTCCCCACACCTAATAATAAGTATTTTAGCACCTCCGTAAATAAAATAATGAATGAATGCAAAAACTTCTTTGCAACTATAGTAGTTTATTTGAAATTTTAATTCGTGTTAAACAGAATTCTTTTGAAATTTAGTTTAGTTGTGAGTTGTAGACTAAAAAATTTCTAAATTTGGCAGCAATATTGAATTAATTTTTTAATGCAAAGCATATGTGATTTTTATATAGTTATAAGAAAATTCATTGAAAATAAATTTCTAACTAAGCAGCCCTGAATAATAAATATCCAATACGCAATCCAATGATATGATAAACAATGTTTCACCAAATCAAAATTTTTATTTATTCACCATTTACTTATTAATTGACATTTTATTTTGTGAATAATTAAGAGTTTTAGTGCATTTTTTATATCAAGTAGTAAAAAAAATAGTATATAAACCTCGGTGAAGAAAATTTTCTCCATTTCGGTGCTTAACTCGCTCGAAACTTCGTTTCTCGCGAATTAATATCCACCTCAATGTAGAAAATTTATTTTATCACCTCGGTATATAATGTACTATTAGACAAAATTAATAAAAACGAAAGAAATAAAGTCATGTTTTTTTGTAATATTACTTATAACTAACTATTACTTCATGAGCTCAAAGTGAAATTCTTACCCCCACTTTTTTTGACATTTCTCGACACTTTAGGACCTAC
Source organism: Diogma glabrata (assembly GCA_963693315.1). Taxonomy (NCBI): domain Eukaryota; kingdom Metazoa; phylum Arthropoda; class Insecta; order Diptera; family Cylindrotomidae; genus Diogma; species Diogma glabrata. The sequence continues at coordinate 129,972,989 of OY856188.1, forward strand.
TGATTCTAAAAATGCAAAAAAAAAAGTGTGTGTCTGTCTGTCGGCCGTCCGGCCATCCGTCCTCACAACCGACGAAATCTAGAAAACCGCTGGACGGATTTCAATTTTTTTTTTCTAAAAACAGGTTTACTCAATGGGAAGAGCCGAAAGGACGATGTGTTTGATAACTGTACCGGAAGTGTGTCAAAAAAATCGTCAAGTGTGTCAAAACAAGGAAATTTGCATATTGTTTGCTTAAAAAACGTTCATTTTAAGTGATTACGAGTAGAAACATTGAATCTGCAGAAATCTTGATGGTCGGGATTGGTATGTGAGACCAAAATCTAGATTATTGCATTATAAGTTTGTCAAAAAAATGTTGTCAAGTGTGTCAAAAGATAGATTTTTATTTATTTTTTTACCCAATTTTTTGGAAAAAAACAAAATTAATTTTTGGTTGAAATGAAATTTTATTATTATTATTGAGAATTATGCCATTATAAGTTTGTCAAAAAAATGTTGTCAAGTGTGTCAAAAAACAATTTCATTGATATTTTTAGCCAATTTTTTGGAAAAAAAATGTAGCTGTTTTTATGACGTAAATGTAATTGAAAAGAAATTGGACATGGAAATTTTTGAATTTGTTATAATTTTTGAAATATTTTTGGAATTTTGAAAAAAGTTTGTATATTTGATTTTCTAATAATTTTTGCAATATTTTTAGAATTTTAGAAAAATTTTGAATTTCTAAGAATTTTTGGAATATTATTGGAATTTAGAAAAAGTTAAAATCTTTGATTTTATTCTAATTTTTGGAACATTTTTGGAATTTTGAAAAAAGTTTCAATTTTTGATTTTGTTATAATTTTTGCAATATTTTTAGAATTTTTGAAAAAATTTTAATCTTTGATTTTGTAATAATTTTTGGAATATTTATGGAATTTTGAAAAAAGTTTGAATTTTATTTAATTTTTACAATATTTTTGGAATTTTGAAAGAAACCTGAATTTGTGATTTTGTAATATTTGTTGAGTGTATCATCTTTTCACTAATTTATGTTAATTTACGATCTGTTATAATTTTCTGGCAATATATTTATGTTTTGTGTTAGTTTTGTAATAAATTTCTAAACAGAGATTAAAAAAAATACTTATACTTTAACAAAAAGTTATCTTTGATATACACCGCTGCCCAAAACTAAAATCCACGTCCTCATAAAAGTTTTTTGCCGAAAACTATATCAAAATCCTTAACCCAGACCGAAGTCTTGATATCTCAGAGCTTGAGATTTCTGCCCTCCATATTTTTTTATTTTGCTTTTTTAACTTAAAAATGGCAATGTGCCGAAATATTATTTTAATTTATTAATCATAAAAATGATTGAAATAAGTGTTTCAATAAATAATTAAAAGAATTTTATAATAAAAAAGTGCATTTATATATTATAGAATGGATAAATTAATTGGTAAACTTGTTAATTTTTTGTGAAACTTTTGATTTGGGTAATATTAAAATGTTAATTATTAGCTTTTTTTATTTGTCTCTCTTTTTATCTATCTTTATCTTTATATAAAGTTATGTGAAAATGTTTTAATAAATAAATTAAATAAATTAATTTAATATGTAATTTTGTATATATTTGGTTTACGTTATTTCATGTTCGTATACTGAAATTTAAATTTATGTTTGCATATTATTACAAAAAATATACAACATTTCTGTTTTTTGTTCATTTAAATTGCGAAATTATAAAAAAGTTTAAGCGGCAGGATATTCACTAGAAATATGTAGATTTTTTTGCCAGAGAGATTTGTATACAAATTGAATTGGATGTGCCCGATTAGTTTTTTACCCAGTTTTATTTAACTTGAAATTTGACAGTTGTGTTGGCTTGAATTTTGTCAGTAATTTTTCAACAACTGCCCATGATGGGATTAGTTTGAATTATAATTTTATATCTCTGGCAGAGCATTACATGATGTAAAATATGGAGGGGCTGAAATCTCACAGCTCTGAGATATCAAGACTTATGTTTTGGTTAAGGATTTTGATATAGTTTTCGGCATAAAACTTTTATGAGGACATTGTGCTTAGTTTTTGGGCAGCGATGTATGTCAAACGTAACTCTTTGTATTTTTTTTATCTCTGTTTAGAAACTTTTTACAAAACTAACACGAATCATTAATACGTTGCCGTAAAATTATAACAGATCATAAATTAACATAATTTATACAATAATGATACAATCAGCAAACTCCTCAAAAACCTCTCCATTTAGCGTTTCAATAAAATATTACAAAATCATAAATTCATATTTCTTTCAAAATATTGTAAAAGTTAAATAAAATCAAACTTTTTTCAAAATTCTAAAAATTATTCAAAAATTATTACAAAATCAAAGATTAATCTTTTTTCAAAAATTCTGAAAATATTGAAAAAATTATTACAAAATCAAAAATTGAAACTTTTTTCACAATTCCAAAAATATTCCAAAAATTGGAATAAAATCAAATATTTAAACTTTTTTCTAAATTCTAATAATATTCCAAAAATTCTTAAAAATTCAAACTTTTCCCAAATATAAAACTTTTTAAAATTCTAAAAATATTCCAAAAATTCTTACAAAATCAAAAATGGAAACTTTTTTCAAAATTCTAAAGATATATATATATATATATAAAATTCACAAATTCTAATTTTTTTCAAAATTCGTAAAATATTGCAAAAATTATAACAAAAACAAAAATTTAAACTTTTTCCAAAATTCTAAAAATATTGCAAAAATTATTACAAAATCTGAAATACAAACTTTTTTCAAAATTCCAAAAATATTTCAAAAACTATAACAAATTAAAAAATTTCCATGTCACATTTACGTCATACAAACAGCTGAATTTTTTTTCCAAAAAATTGGCTATAAAAATAAATGAAATCATTTTTTGACATACTTGACATATATTTTTGACAGTCTTATAATGCAATTTTTCTCTATAATAACAATAAAATTTCATGTCATACAAATAAATAATTTTATTTTTTTCCAAAAAATTGGGTAAAATAATAAATAAATATCTTTCTTTTGACACACTTGACAACATATTTGTGACAAACTTATAATGCAATAATCTAGTTTTTGGTCTCACATACCAATCCTGACCATCAAGATTTCTCTAAATTCGATGTTCCTATTCGCAATCACTTAACCTTCACGTGAACAGTATCTACCCGGGTAGATATCACGGTTTTTGTAATTCAATAACTTTATGAGTTTTTAACCAATCATCATGCCTGTTCAGCTATGTCACTAATTTTTAAATTGATTTCGCAAAATCTGAGAAAAAAATATTTTGGACTTCCTTTTAACACTTATTTTGGATTTTTATGGTTTTTTTACGCAAGAAAACAATATCTACCCGGGTAGATATTTGTTTTCCTTGGGTTTTATATGAACATTTTACTGGTCAATGTGAAAAACAAGTAACTTTATTTTTAAATATATGCTTTTATTGTATGCTTACACAAAAGTAAAATAAATACACAGTTACGTTTGTTGATATTATGATTTATGTAATATCTACCGGGGTAGATATTGTTCATATCAGTCGCTAAAAATATCTGTTCACGCGAAGGTAAAAATGAACGTTTTTTAAGCAAAAAATATGCGAATTTCCTTGTTTAGATACACTTGACGATTTTTTGACGCACTTCCGGTACAGTTATCAAACACATCGTCCTTTTGCTACCAACAACCTAGTCGTTATGATTTTTTTTCTCTTCCTAGCCCCTTCAATTGCGATGTTTATGTTGCAGCAGCAGTCTCCATAAACAATGAACACCCCTAACGGATCAGAGCATAGACCATCACTTTGCGGAGGATATGTCACGTCATATTTGTTTTTATACATTTTGTTTTTCTTCTCCATAACAAAGCTTGAGCTCCAAAAATATCTCGAAGCTCAGTTTACAATTCTGAAACAGCTACAGTTTCAATAGTAATAAAAGAGGAAATAACAAACGAACTGATCAAAATAGAAGAATTGGTAGTTATATAAAAATTACAGATCCTACCATGCTGTTGCTAAAAACGAATAAAAACAATTTGCATATATATTGACCTGATCGACATTAATAAATGTATGAAACGACCCCCACTGTTCTATTGATACTATAAGAAACAGCAGCCAATATTGAGCACATCTTTTTATGAAGCTGCATTGCGACAAAGACTTTCGGTAAATGTAAAAGTAAGGCAGGAAAAAGCAAACAAACGACAGAAGAAATTTAACCTTTACAACGCCATAGGAGAATAATTTTGAGCAAGATTTCTTTTCGGATTATAATCTGCACCTGAGGTTTTTCAAGAGATGATGTCAACGCTGCCTTACGATAGCGACATTGTCGAATGTTCGATGAATGGTATTCTTAATTACAAGGGCCTCGTAGGAAAAATTAAACGAAATAACTTTTAAAGTATTCAAAAAACAAATGTCAATTTAAACAACAATCATTAAAATTTTTACGCCATGTTATAACAGAAATTGATGTCAAAGCCGATCATGCAAAACCCATAAACCAATTAAAACAATCATTTAAACAAAAAGAATTACGGGAAATATAAGGAATGGTTACATACTTACAAAAATTTATTCCTAATTTATCATCAAAGACTATTACGAAAAATTTTCTTAAATAAGTATTCTTGAATTGAAATTCTTCAATACAATTCCAAGATTGTATATAAAAAAAGCACAGAATTATATTTAGCTGATACCTTAAGCCGAGACTGTATCAAAGAAAAACAAATTAGAGAAAGTCAGACAAGTGCGAATAAAATTCGCTCGCCAAGGGTTCCGTTGTGGTGCCTAAGGCAAACGTTCGTTTTATTCTAGAACCAAACACTCCTACTCCCGTGCCCACATTAGTTCGAGAACCATCTGTGTACCATCTGTGTTATGTGTTATGTGGCAGTGACCGTATGTACTTTTACGATCTCTGGCCAATATCTTGACATCAAAATGCCTGTCTAAATCTATTGTTTTTGGCATACAATCCGAAATATGGTATGTATGCAGTTCAGCTTGTAATTCAGCAAGGATTGTAAGGTTTCCGGTTAGATTGCCCGGCTTAAACCCTTCTGTGAGCTGCAGTCTATGAACGCTCAACACCGCTACAGATTTTACATGTAGGTGCAATGGAGAAAGTTTTAGAAGAATCTCCATTGCTGACATTGGCGTGGTTTTGAAACCACCTGTGACACTAAGACACACAAGCCTTTGTATTTTTGTAAACATATTTTGAGCAGTTATTGGGCGAGTTTTATGCCACCAAACTAAAGCTGCATATGTTAGAATTGGTTTTATAATACTTTGGTGCAACCAAAATATCATTTTTGGGCTAAGACCCCATGTTTTCCCAAACTTTGTTTGCCTTATCGGAGATATATTTCAGGTGTGAGTTCCAGGTTAGTTTGCTATCCAGGATTACACCTAAATATCTAACCTCTTTTGGTGTTTGGATTGGATCGCTGTTTAAAGCAGGATAAATGAAATTAAAGTTTCTCCTGTTTGTGAAAACGACAATGCTTGTTTTTTGGGGGTTGATCGACAGTCCCAATCTGTTGCACCACTTTGATACAAGATTAAGAGCTATCTGGGTTCGACCAGCGACAATGGAGTCATGTTTCCCTCTAACCATGACTGCCAAGTCGTCGGCATAGTCTACAGTGTTGAAGCCGGAATCATTAGGCTTGGTGAGGAGATCATCAGCCGCCGTTGGCCAAAGCAGTGGAGAGAGCACGCCACCTTGCCGGCAGCCTCTAGATGCAGTAATAGTCACTGAATAATCACCTAGTGTAGCCTTTATCTTCCGACTCTGTAGCATCTTGATAATTCACGCAATGATATGATGGGTTTATATTTTTCTTTGTGGCCATTTCAATGATAGCATTGAAGTGAACATTGTCGAAGGCTCCTTGTATGTCCATAAATGTACATACAAGTGCCTCCTTGTAGTTTAGGGAGCTCTCAATTTATTTCACCATTTTGTACAACGCCGTTTCAGTAGATTTCTCAGTCTGATAGACGTGCTGGCTGGAGTTGAGATGGTTTTGTTTAAGACATACATGTAACATGACGGATGTGATAGTCCAACATATTTTCCATTGTTTTCAATAGAAAAGATGTAAGACTTATAGGTCTGTATGATTTGGCTTTATTTGATTTTTTTCCTGGCTTAGGTATAAAAACAACTTTAGTTTCTCGCCATTTCTGAATGTAAGCAGCGAAAGCTTGCTTTGAACAAACGCATGAGATATGGAAGGATGATTGTTATACCCTTTTGCAGAAATACCGGAAAAATTCCATCATCTCCCGGAGATTTATACGGACCGAAGGATTTTATAGCCCATCTCACTTTGTTGGGGGTGTTGGATAAATGATCTGGAGTACTTTTAGTTTTTAGTTTTTTTTAGTCTCTAGTTTTTTTTAGAAGATCTACGTCTTCGTTGGCATTATCTTCCGTGCTTGGAATGGATGACTTGGTCATAGAAGACTAACACTTCCACTACCACAAAACGTCACTCCAATTGAGCTAATTAATTTTATTAAAGGCTCCAACTTGGATTGCGGAATACAACCAGTAACGGCACAGACGACGACTGACTAATAACACAATCAGGGTAAACAAAATAAACGTTCAGGTCGTAGTGCTACTTGAACTGCAAGTCTCAAGGCCCTCCAATAAAAAAAATAGGTGCTCTTTTAAATGGCTCACTTGACCGGGTTTTAAATGGTGTTTTTACCCCTCCTCATTTCCACCCCCTTAATAATTATAATTGTTAGTATTTGACACTTTTATATATTTTTTGTTAAAAGCTTATTAATTTGTATATCATTCCAAATACATTTTAAGATTTTCGATCAATTAGGCTCAGAGCTAATCAAGGAAAAAAAACATAAATAAATCGCTATTATTCAAAATAATACAAAAAATAGTGGGGTGTAAAATTCTAAAATAAATTTTTAAGGAATATCGAAGTAGATCCCTTTCATATGATACCCTACTTGACTCTATAAAAAAATATATTTTCTTACAGGCCTAACATCGTAGCCCTGTAAAACAAACGAGCACAATTTTAATTTTATTTATATCCGTCATCTTATGTGGACAGGGTGGCCCTTAAAAAAAAAATTTAATTTTTTGTACGGCACCCTCCCATTTCGTGTCAATACCCATAAAAAAATTATTTGCAAAATTTGAAATCAATAGTTCAATTCTAAGGGGTGCCCCCGGCCACTTAAAGTTCAGAGGTTTTGTTCTGTGCATAAAAAAAAAATTTCAATTTTTTGTACGACACCCTCCCGTTTCGTGTCAATACCCATAAAAATATTATTTGCAAAATTTGAAATCAATCGTTCAATTCTAAGGCGTGCCCCCGGCCACTTAAATTGCCACTAATACTTCAAGTGCCTAGGGGCACGGCTTAAAATTAAACGATTGATTTCCTATTTTGCAAATTATATTTTTATGGGTATTGACACGAAATGGGAGGGTGTCGTACAAAAAATTTAAATTTTGTTTTAGGCCCAGAACAAAACCTCTCAACTTTAGGTGACCGGGGCACGCCTTATAATTTACAAATAATATTTTTTTGGGTATTGACACAAAATGACGGGGTGCCGCAAACTGCACAATGAAAAAAAAAATTCTAGAGTAACCTAAGGGCCACCCTAGTGGACAGGTTAGTTTTATACGCATATCAAATTTCAGGTTCATAGCATTTTATAAGTGCATTTTATAAATATTATAAATGCGGTATTTCGCTTATGCTGCAAATTGGCTAAGGTCTGACATGTCCCCAAAAATCGAACGAAAAACCTCAGGTTTACAGCCGTAATCTTAGAACCAATCCCATCAAAAGATATTCTGTAGCAGTTTGTTGCAGAATACAACATTACACACCAAATTTGTATCAGTAACGTAATAAATTATTACACACTAGTGCGTATGATATAATAAATAATCTGATATTGTCATCACAACGGTTGTCATAAGAAACTCATATATGTCATCAAATACAATTCGAAATATAAATTGACTAAATAAATTATCTGAATACTAGTTTTATTTATTTATATATAATTTAAATTTCGTTTGGTTATAGAAAAAGTATATGTAATGTCAAACTCAGAATGATATCTACTCTTATTATTTTAAACCACACTCTACACACGTACGAATTACACAATATACTATTTCCACCACTTTTCGTGGTGATTTTTCGTATTCTGAAAGAGAGAAAAAAACCTAAAAATCTATATTTATTTTGCCAAAAGTGTTCAAATAAAACCAAAATAAAATTTTTATATCAATTTATATTTAGTTTTTAATTTATATTTATGATTAATATAAAAAATAAATGTTTTTCGTTTATTATTGGCAAAATTTATTTTTTTAGTTCCTGAATGTTTTTTTTGTGAATTCAAATAAAATTACTGAATAAATTTGTACGTTGTTGTGTTTTATTTAGTTAATTTGTGTTTTATTGCATGGGTGGAAGAAATAACTTAAATTATGACGTTAATGAATAATTTACGTTAATAAACTGGTTTTAGTGAGAAGTGAGATATATCATAATCAATTAGATAGAATTTAGTGGTAAAGTGTTTCGAATGATAATAGTAACAGCGATTGAATTTGGTTTGATCACTGAGTTGTTAAATTTGAAATTTCACACGAAGTACGTTTGTTGATATTTGAAATAGCTTAATTTAGTATATACGTTTATATTACTTTAGTATCGAAAGAATTAACTTAATTGGAAACAATAGAAATAAAAAAACGCCATTAGATTGTGTAATTATGTTTTTCCACACTAGTACAGTATAATCTCATTATGTTATTGTCACCTATGTGACTTTTTCACAATAAGAAAGTAAGAGTAAAATGACACAAATAGATATTTAGACATTCTGACAATATGCAGCGTGCGCAAGATATGTATTTTTCGTTTGCCGATATGCAATTATTTTGTGGTTATCGAGAATGGATAAGGCCCTTAATGACCTTCCAAAGACTTTTACCAGTACCCAGGTTTGGTTTACTAACTAGCTCTCTCCATTAATTTCTTTTATGATCCGTGACCAACTTGTTAATTCGCTTGTTCAGGTCCGGAATACAGGAGTCGGCTGGATCAGCTTTACAGATATCATCTCTTTGAGTACAAAAGCACACACCCTTCATGAGGAAAGTTTGGTCTTAGCTTTTGAATTCTGCCAGCTGGAATTTAGGGAGCTCTAGCTTTATTAAAAACTTCTCTGAATTGTTTTTTCCCAGAGAGGGCGTCAAGTGGTAAAAGTTGCTTACTGTATTCAATTTCGGTAAAATTTGTAAAGTTTTCCCAGTCAGCTTTGTTAAAATTAATATATGTCTTCTTTTCGGAATTTATTTGATTTATGGAACGGCTTAAGGTGATTATGATCGGCACGTGGTCTGATCCCAGTGCAATTTCAATTCTCCATTCTGCAATCAGCATTTGTGACATACTGGCAAGGGAGATATCTGGAGAAGAGTATGAGTTGTTTGTTACCCTTGTGGGTTGTGGTTCGTTGAGGACTAAAAAATTGGAGCCGTCAATTTGATCAGCAATGCTAGAAAGGAGAAAAAAAAGAAATATTCTACGTTATTGGTTATTTTATTAAATTATATGACTCAATATAATTATCATTATTAAAAGGAAACAAATGTATAATGAATGTATATTCATTCAACTGAATCAATTTAATTGAATATAATTTATAAGTTCTTTTTTTTTGCTAAGAAAATTAATATGTTATTATTTACAAGAAATAAAATTTGAATATCTTTAAATTGTTTACTTAATAACCTTATTAATGATGTGGCTGAATTGAAAATACTACCACAGCTACTACCGCTACCATTTTTCGCTATAGTATCAATAGTTTTTGTGGAAGATGATGAAGTTTCAGTCTTATTCAAATTTATTTCATTTAATATCACTTTGGTTGGTTTTAGATTCAATAGAATATTCTTCAATTGATGAGTTCGCAATATATTACCAGCTAAATCAACTTCCCAATAATTTTGTATTTGTAGAAACTAACAGCAATTTACCCAATCCAGTACTTTGGAAAAAAGATGGGATTTTCTAATATAAGTATTGAATGTGTGGCAGTATGTAAACTGGTACGCCCCAATAAATATGATAAAACAATTGTCTTTACATTGCCCTTTTTATCACCATAAAATAAATTTTTATCATCATCCCTCCAATAAGAACACATTACAGTTGTAGCATCATTTTGCGTTGTTATCATTGGTAGCCCGGATGAATTCTAAACATCATTCGTAACCACACATATAACCCCTGGTATGTTTGAAAATGATATACATTTTCCATGTTTTGATACTACACTTTGATTTACAGGACCATATTTGTTTGGTATTATCTGTAAAAATTTACAAGGATCGCGTTCGAATAAAGATACGCTACCCGATGAAGCACCAAATGCAATGTATGTTTGGGAGATACGTAACAACGTGTATACTCTATTCGTTGTGTTTGCTTTAGAGGTGAATGAACTATGTCCGATAAATCTTTTAAATTCAGTAATACAAAACTTTCGCCCATTTTTCTTATAAATCTATGAAATCAAATCAATCTTTCTTAAAAATCTATGAATAAATGAATTCAATTAAAGGGAACAAAGTAGAAAATCTAGTTATGAATTTTTTTTTTCCTTTTTTTTTTTTAAACAGAAATGTGTCTTTCAACCTTGACATTTAATATCGACTGATACAATACCGCTTTGACCTTCGTCCACATGGTAATATAAATGAAGTATAATATCGACATTGACTCCAAAAACATGCATCACAAGAACCCTCACACACTTTCACTCACTTACACACGCATCCACACTCATTCATACCTCTAATTTAAAAGGAAAATAAAATAACACTCATCCCATGGTATTGTCCAATCCCACTGAATATCTCACGGTTCAGCTGCTCATCTCCTCCACGTCAGGTTGTTCATAACCGTTGTAACGCACGAACTAGTGGTACAGCTCGATAGCAGTGGTCGTTAATCACAATCGTTGATAAGAGCTCGCTTTCAGTAATTGTTGCAACACAACGGAACATGAGAGATGATATCCTCCGAAAGAATTTAATCCCGATCGGCAATTTGTGAAACGATGTACGTTGATAGAAACCACGGATGTTATGTCGCAGCGAAATTATAGTCGATATACTGGTGGTAACCCAGAATTAAATATTAACGGTTGTTGAAATTCATACATACAATTGTAACTGATTATAGCGAATCACAGTCAGCACTTATTAGTTGTTGAACATTTTCATACGTCCGATTCAAAACGCCACCCAAACCTCGAATTGCAGCCCTGCGTAAGAGTATCCCGTTGATACAGACCAAATTTTATACTTCAACGGTTGTTGAAATTCCGAACACTAGAAAAACCCTTAAATTACATAAACGTTGCAGATAAATATCAATGAACAACTCAACTTAGGGTCGTTGGTGTAACTGTAACCGTACACCGTAATCACACAACCGTATACGACCTCTCAGTGCCAATTATGCAAAAATTAAAGTACATAAATTAGAACCTGCACAGACATATAACCGATTCTTGGTTGTTTTATTCTTAATTCTTTCTAGTTACTTATATAAACTCTGGTACAGATTTATAACTTATAAGTTATTCTACTATCAAATATTTCTATATTTGGACACGTACATACATATAATATATAATTTTTTTTTTTCTTTTGGTTAATTAATTTCTTTTGTTTGTTTATGAATTTTCTAATAAAATATGTATTCGAGCACTGACACAAAAAACTTCTTGTTATCAAATTAACTTCGGGGCACTCGCAAAAAATGTAAATATAAATTTTTTTATAGATTTTTTTTTACAGATTTTGTTTCTTCTAGATTTATCTAATAACATTTGTACACTGACACATAAATTAAATAAATAAGCAAATTTGTTATTTTTTTGGGTTATTTTACGGAAGACGATTGTGCACTGCCACGTAATACAATTATGGATAATTTTTTTGTTATATTTTACCGAGAACAAAAGAGCACTGACATATAATATAATTTTCTTATTGGATTTTACTATAAAACTATGTGCAGAAATATGATAGAAACCTATATGGTTTCGTTTCTTTTGGCTTTGTATTACTTTATTTCACTAAGAGGAATGATTTTAATCGAGGAATGATTTTTTGATAACCACACCCTTCGAAAATTACTACACTATATCTTTTATGTTATTTTGGAGGTTCACATCGCGATATCACGAACAGAAGGAAGTACGACATTCTTGCTGTATACTAATAAAAAAACACACAGAAAAATTTGTTGCTTTACTTTATACAAAGAACCGGGCATTCAAAATATAAAAAATATTTTAATCCTCCTAATGATCACAACAAAAAAACTTTTACTTCACCTCACGCGATATCCGATAGGAGAACAGACAATAGTAGTAGACTGAGAGTCACAATCGACTAACTAAAATAAGAGAGCGAGGCCGCCTGTATACTACTATTTATATACAATTAAGAACGATCGAAAAGTTGTTTATTTGGGAAATTTGATCTTCGTTGCATCTTTAGTTATTTTACCCATTAAGAAGTGGTCGGCCAGTTTGTAATAGAAATTGGAAAAGATTAAAAAAAACAAAATTGTTTACGAAACAATTGAACGAATTATATATGTATTTAACGTAATTATGGCTTAATGGTAATGCACAACCATTTTTCTAACAATTTTACAGCGATTAATGATTATAAATCAAACATAGGAAATTACATTGTGAAAAGTATTACCCAACTGTTTTATGTTCATTTTTTATAGCGATTGACGAATCTAAACCAATTATAGGAATTCACATTGGAAAATATTACACAACTACCTGATGATAATAGATTTTTGTGGCGGAAACTATAGTTACTGATGACTATGGATTGAGTGGAAATATCTAACTGCGTCGTCGAGCACCAGTCTACTTCGTTACAACAGTTGAAATCTTTATCTATTTAAATTTTAAATATAAAACTATACTTTATTATAGTTAAATTTGATAGATTTTAGAAATAAAATTCTTTGTTATAGTATTTCGCAAGTGTGTTTTTATTATTAATAAATTAACTATTTAGCTATTTAATTTATATGCTCGATCTGATTTCGATTGTGAATAGGGATTGCAATCACAAGATTATAAATCCCGGGCTCCGGGCATATTTTTATATTTGCTGACGTTGGTCTAATTGTCATCAATCTTTACAATCGTTCCAATTAATTTTCCCTTTTTATACATTAATCAAATGATTTAAATTCAATTTTGGTAGACTACGATTCTATGAGCGAGTAGAAACATCTCTAATTGAACTAGTTTCTCTATGCAATTCTTGTTCTAGACCATCATGGTACATGCTGAAATTTATTAAGACCGAGACTGTTGTCCAATTCAGGTGAAATCAAATATTCCTTGTTTGCAGTTTAACTACAGTTGGAAAACATTTGATTAATTAATGCAATTGTTGTGATTTTGTTCGAATATTTGAAATATTGATTTGTTTTAGGTGTACTGCCTGGTTGCAAGTAAATGACTATGGAGACAACTCATCATTTGTAATACTGTGTATATTTAGACGTGATTATTGGTTGTACAACCAAATTAAATTACATAACCTGACCTGACAGAAAAATAATTGCTTTTTGAAATTTTATTAATGATGAAACTATAACATAATTGATTACCCGGTTAACCGAGTTGATTATCCGGTTATTCGAATAGTTAAATTTTGCCAAAACTACCAGGTTAACTGAAAACCGGTTTGCCATTCCTATGCCTAACAGTTGGTGATCTAAGTTGAAGCATATGTATTTGAATGGCATAGAAGCCCGAGACGTGCCGGTTACTGGTAAAGTTTTCGGTGATATTATTCCTCATAGTGAGGTCCAAGACCTTTTTCTAATTGGGTTTCTAAAAGTGGGTAACCTATGTTCTATAGATTTCGCTCTGCCTTAGAAATATATCAGTTGTATGTTTTTTATCGATAGACCTTAAACTGTTTTGCTGTCCGCATATGACGCCAATGATGAACACAGTATCGTGATAAAGCGGTTCAAATAAGCTAAAGCCATTGCGCATCTGTACAGGATGATGTGAACGCAACTTAATTTAGGCATGTTTTTTAAGGGTCCAACGGGAACCATTGGTAGATCATTCCGGTGGAACAGCTCGCACGTACCACCGGTGGCACAGCTCGCACGTACCATCGGTGACACAGCTAGTTTCGTGACTTTAAACAGCAGGTATTTGGCTCTGAGTAACGAAAATGTGGTTGTCGTGTTTTTAGCTAGGAAGAAGAGGTTTTGCTCCTTCAGCATTAGTAACTTTATCTCTCCGATGGATATTTTCAGTATTGAGATTGTTGCCCACTGCGTGGATATACTCTCGGCACAGTTAAGCAACATACAATCGCTCTTTTGATGGCTGACTTCTTGGTGCGGTTAAATAACCTCGCGCCGACTACCAAGCCCATTAGTTGGGGTATTATCTTGCTGAGTTGCTCGGAACTCTGAAGGATGGCTGGGAAGTTCTCGAAAGCAATCTACTGCTACGAACGTTTGGAGGTACGTTTGTCCTTGCAAGCTTGCTTAACGTGTCACCTAACGAATGGCTTGGTGTGCCACCTAATGAATGATAACACAGGATAAAGCCGCCAGTGTAGAGGCTGATTCGAATCCTTTTGTTATTTTTGTATGTCATTCTGGCTGACTATAACCTTCAGAGCCAGCAGCTTTGGAATACCATCCTTGACCTGGGTTATCAGGTCAAAAGGTTTGCGAAGTATAAACTTTGGTACGTTCCCTTTTTAGAAGTGATTTTCATGATTAGGGCATTCTTGCAATCTTTATTTGTGACAAGAAGATATATGGGTTGAATATCTGATTGACTTCCAGTCTCGGGTCGCCCAATTCTGCTGTGTTGGAAATGAGAATATTTTTGACCTTTCGGTGTATATCCAACGTGATGATCGCTACCAATATTGGAAATCCGTTTCTGACGGATTCTAAATCGCATGAGTTTTAAATCTTGATTGCAGACTCGAGATCAGAGTCAGAATCGTTCGCGGGATGATGTTCTTCTTCAATATGTCTAACATGCAGGAGCACCGCATACCGATGCATACTAAAAATTTCAATAACAAAATAAGAAAGCCCGACATCTGTTGTAAACAAAGCTCTAGACTTATGTCAACGATTCATTGATTCCTGTTTTTATCGTATTTTATCCTTCCACAACGTTGCACAATAATACGTTTAATGGAATTTAATATTTTTCTATTTCTTATCTTTTGTATTGGAGAAACTAACTATACATAATATAATCTTTTCATATACATTTATTATTAAAATTATTTATTGTGATGATATGCTGGAATAAATACTTTCTTATATACAACCTCTTGAAAAATCAAATTTTTTATACCAAATTTTTAAATCAATTTTAACATAATAATGCTAAAAAAATATTATCACTTACAGACAGAAAAGTAGATAATTTTCTCAATAGAACTTTTTATCACACATAAAAATTTTATGAATTTTAATTTTGTCTAGATTTAAACCTTCAAACTAGCAGATCTTATGTCTCACATCGTTTTTTTAACAGGATTCAGTTTATTTGAAGTTAAAAAAAATTAAAATGCAAAAAAAAAATTTTTCAAAAAAGTTTCAGAAAAACTGTTGGCGCCAGTAAGTCTGTTTTGATATACTGATGTAGTCGCCAACGCAATTTGTTATCTATTTTCTTTAGTTTCTTGTTTGATTATTTTTTACTTCATTGATGATGATTTAATGCAATAAAAAAGTAATAAATTTTTTTATTATAAAACACTATGACTACAACAATAAAATATAATTATTTCTGGTTTTTTTCCGTCCATCGTTAATTATTTATGTGTAATTAATTGATATATAAATCAATTTGTTTTTTGTTAAATTTCAATAGAAATATATGTTTTGATTAAGTCAGATTAAACCCATGAAAATTGACAAAGCACTTTACAATTTAAGTTGAAAGTTTTAATAAAATAACAAAATGCTCTAAATATCTGGGTCATCCTGTACATAAATTATATAAACCAATGACTTTCACAGTATGGTGTTTTTACTCTACAATTCAAGTAAACAACTCAGGTTACACACAAACTAAATTTGTTGGGAGCTTATCAATTCGGTATTATTCCAGGGTTGGCAATTTATACGACAGGAAGCAAATACATTGACGTAGCTCTAGATAAAATTTAAAAAAGGTTCGGCGAATTTATTTACTTATAACAAGAAAAGTTTATCTGTTTTTGTTAAAGCATATATATATACTTAACATATTCTCTTTTCGGCTTTTTTTATAAGGCGACTATGTAATCATAGTTTGACATGACGACTGCCAAGGGCTTAGATAAATGCTATGCTTTATGCTATGCTCACATTCAAGAGGTGAAAACTTTTTTGAAAAAGCCAGTGCTAAATGGTCTGCTTTGGAGAAATTCCTTAGATAGCTTGATTCCAACAAATGTTTACGCATGGAGGGATCAGTGTTTTTTGGTTTGTATAATTATTTTTTGAATTATTGATGTGTGATAACCCCGTGTACTCCATTCCCTAGTGTTGACATATAAGGTATCGTGATATTACATACCGCAGTAAGACGACACTAGTTCAGGTGATATCTTTGGGATGCTGTCGAATGAACTCTATTCAGTCAAAGGTAGTCAGTTCAGTCTTCAACATATTGGAGCATTTTCTATTTTCAGCCTCACCATGTGTTTATTTATACACATGATGGTGACCAGTCAGTAGTCATATTACAATGTGCGACAAATGGTAGGGGTCAGTGATCCGCTGGGGTTCTGACTACCGGGAAAAGTTATATCGGTAAAAAAAAGTTATACGTGTACCGGCGTTTCGCTGAGTCACGTCTAGGAATCGAGATATATCGATTTGAAGTTAGCATGTATCATATAGGGGAAATAGTGACGTTTTGGGGACATAACTCAAGAATGACTAGTCCGATTTACTGAAACAAATTTAAAAAAATTAAGAATTACAATTCCTTTAATCTACTAATACACTATTTCTTTACACAATCAACAGTTTCGCAGTTATAAATAAATTTATGAAGAAAAAAAAATAATTTTTTGCCAAAAAAATAAAAAAATTGTATTTTAAAAAATCATGAAAAATTCAAAACGGGAAAAAGTGTCAAGTCTTATTACTTTGACGTAAAGTCACAAGCACAAAACGAGACATGGATTATAAAAATCGAGGAACGCATTTCGCTTTTATTCACAATTAAGTAAAGGTATCTTATTTTGACAAGAATATTGATTTTTCATAGAAATTTTTTTTAAATATTTTTACTGGAATAAACTCCAAAATTTATTGTTTTAAATGTATTTGGACATGTGTCTTTGTGTATTAATTTAATTTTTTTTTTTACTTTTTTATTTTCTATTTTTATTTTTTTTTATATTTTATTTGTTTATTTTATTTTATTATTTTTAGTATAATTTTATTTTATATTTTATTATATTATTATTATTATTTATTATTATTATTATTATTATTATTGTTTATTATTATTATTATTTATTATTATTATTATTATTTATTATTATTTATTACTATTATTTTTATTATTTATTATTATTATTTATTATTCATTATTTGTTATTATTTTTTATTATTTATTATTATTTTTTATTGTTTATTTATTATTTATTTATTATTTTTTTATTATTTATTTATTATTTATTTTATTTATTTATTAAATTTTTTTTATATTATTTTTTTATATTTTTATTATATTTTTATTTTATTATTTTTATTTTTTTTATTTTACTTTATTATTTTTATTTCATTTATTTATTTATTTTATTTTTTTTGTATTTTTATTTATTTAATTTAAATTTTTTTATTTTTTCGTTACTTTTTCAGTATAGTATATCAGTAGATTAAAGGAGTTGTAATTCTTAATTTCTAAATTTGTTTCAGCAAAATCGGACTAGTCGTTCTCGAGTTATGTCAAAAAAAGAACCCCAAACGTGACAATTTCTCCTATATGATACTTAGTAGCTTCAGATGACCCAGCGAAACGCCAGGACACGTATAACTTTTTTTTTACTTTTCCCACTTTTTTTCCCGGGAGTCAGAACCCCAGCGGATTTTGGCTGTCGTACAGTGTTATTTATATGCAGTTTGAAGAACTCAGACTTAACTTAAATGCGGTGGTTTGGTGGCTCTAATCTGAACATTTCGGACAACTTGCCGCGTTCTGTGTTCCTCCATTTGGAGTTGATGCATCGAAGGAGAATTTGTTTCACTAAAAAAACTTATCCTTTCTTTCTTCCTTGAAGAACTACTTGCTAATTCATTAGCCTTTTCGTTCTTGAGATTGCACTGTACTCTGCTTTTCATACTAGTGCTATGCTTTATGCTTTATTTTTTATTGGAACTACACGACTTATATTTTAAGTATGAAGTCGAACAAAACTGGTCGAGTTTATCTAAAACTAAAATTGTTTATAATTTTTTATTTATTGTATTTGTAAATTTTACTTTAGTTTAAATTTAAACGAATATATTTTTTTTTGAATAAAATGTGTTGTGTTATAGGGTTTACAATATGTGTCACAACAATACATAACTACCTTTTAAGACCTAGGTCCCACAACAACTGGCGTTCTAAGGTCATGATGAACGCTTTTTTTAAAGCTCTGCGGGTTGAAGACCCCTTAGACTAAGGATTCCGGCAAACTATTCCATTTGTATGCAGTTCGGACAAAGAAGTCTTTCTGCGATCTGCCAGGATGACAGCGTGGGATCTCGACCGTTTGACTGGTTGCGGTAGCCGATTGTCGAGTGGAACGGGGGTAAGAATAAGTTTGAGGCATGATGCTGCTGATTTCATTTGAGCACTGTTGATGACGATATATGTAAAAAACAACGAGGTCAGCAACAGTGCGACGATGTTGTAGGGAATCAAGTTTTGATGTCAAAGTTCGATCGCCCACATTTCTTATATAGCCCGCTTTTGAACAGAGTCCAAGAGGGCCAAGATGGAAACAGAAGCAGCACCCCAAACTTGACAACATTACTCCAAACAGGGATGAATATAGGACTTATAAACATGGAGCAATTGATATGGAGTGAAATTTTTTTTGCATCTATTTAGGAGGCCGTGTTTTTTAGATGCGATTTTTGCCATCGCCATTACATGATCGTTCCAGAGTAGGTCATTTGAAACTGTGACACCCAATAAACGAATGTTTTTACATTCACCTATTGGTTCATCACACATACTGAATAAAATATCTTTGGGGAACTCGGTCTTTGATCTGAAAACAATCAACAGTTGTATTTTGGTAGAGTTGAAATTGACCAGGTTTTGGTCACCCCAATCGGCGACAGTTTTTAGGTCTTTATTCACGTTTATGGGAGCGTCTCTCCGGGCGGGATTAATTCGTTCGTGCATTTTACCTTTTAAAGGAAGGGGCTCGAACGACTTGTGCAGAGTACTATCATCTGCAAAACTATTTATTGGGTTGCTGGTGATTTTCAACAATTCGTTGATATAAATCAAAAATAGGGTTGGGGAGAATACTGAGCCTTGAGGTACACCAGCGTTAATTAGTTTAGACTCAGAAGAAAATCCGTCTAAGGAGACCGAAATGTATCGGTTGGATATCGCAATACTATTTTTGCGAATCATGTAAATTTTTGTTGCTCCATATAGACCATATTTTTAATCAAGTACTCCCTCCCCACTCTAACGCCCTTCACCTGCTTTGGTCGATGATGTCCCACCTTACAAAGTTAAAATATGGAAGGAAATTGCAGCGCAAGGTCTAGATCTAGATGTAAAAGGCTGAACTAAACTGCAGCTCCTGTCCCATTTGCATTCGCACTGTCCGATATCATATTAGCTACAGATTGCGCCGGATCGAGC
Source organism: Diogma glabrata (assembly GCA_963693315.1). Lineage (NCBI taxonomy): Eukaryota > Metazoa > Arthropoda > Insecta > Diptera > Cylindrotomidae > Diogma > Diogma glabrata. The sequence continues at coordinate 129,993,043 of OY856188.1, forward strand.
CATATCCTCGAAAAATCATGCCATCGAAAATCGTTACATCGAGAAATATCAATAAATTGAAAAATAAAAATCATACTATCGAAAAATCAAACAAACGAAAATCATAACACCGAAAGTTCACTGTCGAAAAGTCATTGCATCAAAAAGATTGTTGCACCCAATTTAAATATCATATCATTAAAATATCATATCATCGAAAAATCAGATGATCAAATTTCATAACTAAGCATAACTCATTACTTCGAAAAATAAGGAATACTCTCCTCACAGATAAAAATATATTCTTTCCCGGACGAAATTAATGAACGAAACGAAATCTTATAAACGAAAATAAAAACGATTTGTTCTAGGCACCAAATTATACTCCGAATATATAAAAGTTCCTGCTCCACTCCACACTCCCAAATCAGTTCAAAAACCTGAAACGCTAACAATGGAATAGAAATATAATACAAATCAATATAATTACTAATACACTGAAAGAAAAGATTGCTCAATTCAAGTATAATAGGTATAAGATTATGCATAATAGTTGCTTAAATGTGTGCTAAGCATAACTATTCTCAATTTATTCTCATTTGAAGAATAAAGCGCTAATAATTTGTTAATTTTTAAAATTCTAAAATTGAGAATATACAACATGATTCAAGTAAATACAGTTGCTTGTTTAAAGTATATTATTCTCAAGATGATAAATCTTTGATTTATAAAATCATAAACCGTTTTCAAAACTATACTCCGTTTGAGAATATATTTAATATTTTTAAGAATACTTGATTCAATGTGAATTAAAAACTATTAATCTTTTTTGAGTTCTAAACTCATTTTGAGAAAAAGTATAGTAAGTACGAGAATATCCTTCCATGAAATTTGCTAGATTTTGACTAAATTAAACTAATTTTGAGAATATCTTATCTACTTTCAAGAATAAAATATTGCAAAATATTCTTAAAACAAGCACAATAATTCTCAAGTTGAACCATTTATTTATCAGCTGGCGCAAGATTTGAGTGAAAAATGCATTGGTTGAGAAAACGAAGAACGATCTTTAGTGATCTTTGTATATAAATTGATACTATTATGCTAAAATTGAGATAATAATGCTTGATATGTTCTTCTTGTTGTATTAGTAATCAAATTTATATATTTTGAAGAATGCAGTTCTTATTTTAACAATAATGAGAGGATTTGATATTATTTTCCAGTGCAGACAAAATCAATTAAGAAATTAAAACACATAATTTTATTTAATATTATTTTACCTACACTTTATTCACATATATTGTTTTTATTATATGAAGAAATTACATTCATTAGTAAATATTTTATATTTGAATTAACTAACTAATTATTATCTATTTATAAATACACAAACCAAAGAATATGTCGTTCAAGTAAGTTTAATAGGTAAAAGTAAAACTAACCAAATAAACTTCAAGCGGAATAACTTTACTTTAACTTAATTAAAACAATTTAAAATACAATCCTAACATTTAAATTATTCCATTTTTGAATATTCGCATTAAATTTAAAATAAAAATTAAAACACTTTAAAAATTTTAGATTATTAAAATTAAAAATTATAGAGCACAAGTGTATAAAAAAAGCTAAATTATAAATAATATTATCAAATTTACCATATTTAAAATTCTGTTGATCTTGTTTATTCTAGTTTTGATCCAATTAATTTGTGGCTGCTAATTTCTAAGACGCATGATGAAATTGATTTTCCCAATTACGATTTTGTCCTCAGTAGAGTAGCTCTAAATAGCAGTGTAATTTCGTTGTTCAATAATTGAAGCACTTGTATGTTTTAATCTAGAAAATAAGCAAATGTTTTTGCATTAATATAATGTTATTTATATAAAGTAAATATTCATACCTGATCAATTTATCCGGTGTTTTAAAAGATCTTTTTAGCATTCAGATGTTTAACATGATTTTATAAACTTGATTGGTAACCTCCAATTAGACTTTTGCATAAAAAAACAAATTCTCACTCTACATCATATCAGCCTATAATAAATACAAATTTTTATAAAAACTCAATCAAATGTTTTAAAATATAAACAATTTTTAGGAAATAGTTACAATAAAGCATAACAAAAACACTTGCGTTTAGCTTAATAAAATTCCTGTCAAGCTACTACAAGTGATATTGAAATAGGAAAAATAAATTTAAATATATTAATATTAATGATTATTAACCAGTATTAATTCCATGATGTTTTCCAACTAGGCGACCGAGGCGAAAACCAAATCAATTCGCTTTACATTGTTTACTTGGAATAAAACATCGTATTAATGATAATATTATTTTTCATATGAAATCAAAGATCTTTTCAATTTTTTATACTTATTTGAAAAAAAAAAACACTTAGAAAAACAATTAAGAAAGCACCATTCATTTCTGCGCACTTCAATGAGGTTTTCTCCTGAGTGCCCCGTTTGAAAAAAATTACAACTAACACTGATTAATTAATATCATAATATAGGTAAAATATGTTAATGAAATATAATAATAATCATGACACTATTGACTATTTACATACCGTAAATTATACACACAACTTATTTCCTCCATATTTTGCACAATGAATAACACAGTTTATATAACGTTTCGATATCTTAAAATTTAAACTCAAACTAAACCAGAATAACGTGAATAAAAATACTTTCAATTGCATTTGTAACTAAATTTTTTATGGTCCAATTACTCCTATTAACAATATTATTCTCAAAATCAGCAAGAAAAGATCGTATCAAATAAGTATTATTTTCTCAATTTAAGTAAATCAGTCAAAAACGTGAATGAATCACAAATCTTATTCTCATATTGATCTCAATATACACGAATCAAGAACCATTTTGCACAATGAATTGCTTATATGAAGAAAAACTATTCAGGAATTATGAATTTCAATTTTTACGGAATAGGGTTTCTGAAAAACAGCTGTTTTACTATTTTTCATGTTTTATGAAAGTTTATATGGTTACATTTTAATATAAATTTTATTTTTTATAATGATATGTTCAAGCTACAAGCGCTGATAAGGACGTAGTAGAAAGATGTAAATTTGTTTTTGTACAGAAGTTTGCATACACTGAAAATACTCTTCCCGCATCCACAGAATCAAAGAATATTCATATGTAGTATCAAAAATCTTCTATAAATGTTGTCTTGGTTTGCCTGTAGTTTAGAGATAGAAAATAGAGAAAATTTAGAGTTGAAATTGTCTTATCTAGGAGAGTCTTAGTGGTTCATTTTTCTGAAGCAATACATTAAGTTCTCTTTGTACAGTTAAAATTCACTTGTATGAATTATCGCTAGTTATTTTAATAATTTCTACATCATTTACGCCAAAAAAAGATGCCACCATACCTGCAAAAACTATTGTAGCTCTGGATAGCGTATTCGTAGAGTTTTTATAGGGCCGCGTAATAAAATATTGACATTCGCATTCCAACGTTTATCAATTTGAATCTTCAAATTATCTATCAACTTCTTATTAATTTCACTATTCATTAAAGAGAATAAATTTTAATATTGTGTGAATGCTCATCAGTGTTGAATCTTATCTGCTAAGATCCTCAACAGCTAGTTTTAGGTTTCTAGTAAACAGCTTCTTTAATAAATCTTTTCACGCATCTACGTTGTCGACCAAATCTAAATATGTCTTAAACTCCAATAAAGTCTTTATCAATCGCCCTTTGTTAGGATTGGGTAGTTGACAGTTTCATGTATTTGATGAGCTTGTAGGTGTTTTTATATAAATCATGGTGGTCGATGTTTTCTTCATTCTCACTATCGATTACTTCAACATTTTTTCCTTTGCAGGTGCTTCTAAAACCTTCAATATCATATTTTATTTTACAGAGTGTGAAACACACTCCAAGATGCAGGCCATGATTTAAAATATGACCAGTCTCTTCGATTTATCAATATTGTGATGACATTTATGTGTTCGGGAATAGGGCCCCAGTAAAACAGCATTTTTAAAAAATTCCAGATTTTTTTTCCAAAATACAGCTGTTTTACTGTTACTGTTGAACAGGAATCAGAAACCCTATCACAAAATTTATAAATTAATAATAATAAATTTGTCTAAATTTGAGAAAATAATTCTGTAAAAACTAACGAAATTTATCAATATCGGTTCAAGAAATCAGTTTTCTACATTTGATACTAAATTTCTTACTCGGATTGAGAATAAATATATTACAATTTCATCGATCTTTTGTAAGTTGAATTTGAGAATAAAGCTCTTCAAATAATTACAATAATGCATAAACGTAGCATAATTGATTGAAATGTTGTAACTTATAAATCCACAAATTTGAAATTATTAGTCTTATTTTGTGAAATTGTTAAATTACTAAAACTGATCTATTTGATCTCAATTTAAGCATAAAATTCTTTTTTTAAGCAGTTAAGTCTTTAATTTTCATCAATTTTGATTTTCTGTTATTAAGAATTGGTTTTACTCAATAATAGAATAGGATTTCTCTCAGTGTATATACTGCCGGCTATCTGGTATTCCAATTTACAATATTTTTATCTGTGAGGAGAGCATACCCTGTGTTTCGATTATATGATTTTCAGTTTTATGATCTTCCAATGCAATAAACTTTCGGTGATATGATATTTCGATGTAATGATTTTTTAATTTCAAAACCATTCGATGGTATAAAATTCGGTAGTATATGAACTTTCGGTGTAGTAATTTTCGGTTCTGACACGATTCGATGATTTGATTTTTCGATGTTATCGATTGGCCCTATTTTGCTACAACTACCACTTTGCTCTGCCTTCGAAAGGTAGTTAGAAATGCTGTGTCATTGTCGACTAATTAAATTCCTAACTAAATTCCAAAATCTGTCAGGTGTTCATCCAGTTCCCTCCATAGTGTTTAATCACTACCTCCTGCCTCTAGTAGTCCTAAGGCATTCAACTTTTTTGTAGCCCTAAGAGTCCGTTCTTACAATACATGTAAGGAAAAAGGTCCTTATAAGAGCTGCAGAATGTTGTATTTGTAGCGACGGTGCGGTTCTACTCCTCCGCTCCGGTTCCATGTCCATTCAGGAACTCTGCCACTGCTCTCGTGCGGACCACAAATCTTCCTTCGTCAAGTTAGTTGGTTTTCCTAATTAATTACAATTAGGAAAACAATTAAATAGGTGGTCTGCATCATGCAGCGTGCCCTCACATATGGGACACTTGTTAACCTGCAGAATCACTGTAGGCGTTGTTCTGAAGGCACGTGTGATACATTAGCAAGCTATTATTTATACCGTCTTTAGTTTATCAATCGCATTCTCAACAAAAAATTTCGAGAACCATGCAAGGGACCCATAGTAGTCAATGGGTTTGGCAAGTAACTTGTAAACGCAGGAGACCATTTTTTAAAACAAACCTGAAACCATGTTTGCCGCCACAAAGCCCGCCTGCCCTTCCCTAGAACCAGAATCGCACATTCGATCTCAAGATTAGCAGGCTAGTTGAGCCGCTGATAAACAGTAACACCAAGATACTGTACACTATCTTGGAATATTACGATATAGCAATTCACTTGAAGGATGAGTGAAGTTGTTTAATTTCCTTCCGTTATTAAACGCATCGAGTTGTATCTTAGAAGAATTAATTTGAATATTCTTTCGATACCAATTGTCTTTAATTTCCAAAGCATTCTGCATTTTTCTGCAGATATTCCTTGTGTTGTCCCGTTTAAAAATTCAGCGTTGGTCCACCATCATATTCCACAGCTGGGGTGATAAAACTCTCCATTGAGGAGATCGTCGCTTCACTCCTACCTGGATTGTGGTGTTCTCCTTCGTGTGAACAAACAGATGACCTCTCCGCTCCACTAAGGAGTGAATCAAAAGTGGATTTATCGAAACACATTTTATGCCTATAAAAGCACTAACAATGACTTTAAAACCTTTGTCTCAAGGTTTGAGTCTTAAGGTGTTTTTTTTTGCCGTACTTCTTTCGGAACCAGATGACCTCGTTTGGGAGAACCTCAAAAGCCGGGACTTACAATTCGTTTAGCTAGTCGATCAATCGCCTCTGCATGAAAACTAACATATCATTCATCAACTGGAGTCAGACGAAGAAGGTTGACTAAATTTTAAAGAAAAAAAAAATAATCGAAAATAGACAAATAAATTGTATTTTCTAAATATACTGAAGTGTGTGTTAGTGTTTGTGTTAGTGTTTATGAAAATAAAAGTGGTGAAGAACGGAGGCGTACAATTATATAATTGGTGAGATTGTTCTTTATTAAAAAATTATTTGGTATATTATATTACTGTTACCAGGCGGTAGGCAGGTAAAATTTTACCTTATTGCTTTGATGTAATAAATTTATTTATTATTTTAAAGCATAAATTTGTTTTGTATTGCCTGGTAACAAGAAATGTAAAATTTCGTTTTAGTTGTTAGTAGGAATTTCGAATTTAACCCTTTATATGTACTCTTCAATTTTGTTAGTGTCTTTGTGTCCACATTTTTTTGCTTTTCCCTTATCGTGCAACTGTTGCATGAAACGTGCTATCGTGTTTTTGTGACAGAGATGCCCAGTTTCTTTTGTACTGTGTAGTGTTGAAATTTAGGCCTGGCCGAATTTCAGTATCTATACCTGCAATGTCAAAGGGTAAGTCTTTGTCTCAACAAAATTGCAGCAGAGTGAACCAACAGCTTAGCATTGACTTCACCAACATAAGAGGTCTCAATTCGAATCTAAACGAGGTTCATCACTACATCGAAAAAAATAAACCTGACATATTGTTTCTTACCGAAACAATTGTCAGTGGCAAAGCATCGAAATTGGATCTCGCGATAAATACCGGATACCTAGTTACGAATTGCAACAATCCTTTTATAACAAGCATAGTATCTGTGTATTTGTTCGAAATTCACTTTCATGTATGAGAATTAATTCTTACGAGTTGAACTCTAAGCACTATAATTCTCTAGCACTGAAGATTTCAGGTGTTGATGAAAATGTGTTTATAATAGGATAATACAGATCCCCGAATTTCCCCCAGGATGTCCCTTGTTCGATCAAATATCGGCTAATCTCAACCAGATTACCACGGACTACCCAAAGCAAGACTGGCCATTCTTGGAGGCTTTAATATTCATAATAAATAATGGCTTAAGTATTCGTCGCGCACTGACGACGTAGCAAGACAAGCCGATACTCACAGATTATCACGGTTTGACGCAAATGATAGTGTCCTACTAGAATCTCAGACAATTCACTTCATAACAATAATATACTGGATCTGTTTTTGACAAACGAACCAGATACTACAAAAACAGAAGTTGAACAACCCCTCGGAACATCGGACCATTGACTAATATCAGCAATAGTGCAATTTACATCACCGACATAAATTAAAGAAATCCTCGTCGCGTTTGGAACTATAAACGCGCTGACTGGGAGGGACTGAGAAACTTTTATGATGAAACACCTTGGAAAACTATTTGTTGTGTTGATCAAGATCCTAGTACATCGGCAATAAGAATTTCTGAAATAATAAAAGACAGAATGCTGCGGTTTATTCCAAATCGATTAATCACTCCTAAGACTGAGCCTAGGTTCACGCGGGATGTTGATGAGGCAGTGAGGAATAAACGCAAAGCATTTAAGACGTATAACGCTAATAAAACACCTGAAACCCATAGTTTATCCAGAAGAAAGCAAAGATATTCGCCGAGCACCCATCTGGCTCACATAGTTTCTTTCAGGCAGTTAATCAGTCCAAAGTAATTTTGCTCGATCCTCTATTCCAACCTTAGTTCTGAATAACATTCCCGTGAGCGACTCGAAAGAGAAGGCGGATCTTTTATGTCGTATTTTCGCAGAAAACTCAAATATAGTTGAACCTCCCCATCCTCCTACACCCATTTCCCCAGTTGTAACGAAAATGAAACCAATTATTTTTCGTAGCAATATTATACGGAAAATGCTTCTTTCTATCAATATCTACAAATCTCATTCTTAAAACTTTGCTAGGCAACTAGCTCCAATTTTAACAAACATTTTCTATTTATCTTATAAAACCGGAATATTTCCCAATTCTTGGAAGCTGGCTAGCGTTCAACCCATATCAAAGAAAGGCAGTAAGATAGACCCTAACAATTATAGACCAATTGCAATTCTGTCGGTTTTAGCTAAAATATTTGAAAAATATGTATTTTAACTACAATTTAATAGATTATTTGGAAATGTCGCGAATTATTGATGATAAACAGTATGGTTTTCGTAGAAGTCATGCAACAGGTGATCTGTTAGCGTACGTATCCCATCTCTGGAACAAATCGCTGGAAAACCATGGTGAAACATTCAGTATTTCAATTGACATTTCTAAAGCATTTGATAAAGTGTGGCATAAAAATCTCATAGCTGAATTAAAATCTTATGGCATAGACCATCTTACTGTCTCATGGATTCATAGTTTTCTTACAAGTCGCCAATTTCATGTTAATTTAGATGGTACCACATCCAATATTTTCACAACCAATGCTGGGGTTCCCCAAGGTTCTGCACTCTCACCAACCTTGTTTCTTTTATACATTAATGACTTACTTATTTCTACAGTGCACCCAATCCATAGTTTTGCTGATGACAGCACATTGCATGCGTCATATACATCTCTTAAATTTCGATCTCATACTGCAGTTACCACTGAAAGAGAGCTGCTAATTGAGTCTATCAATAAAGATCTGGATCGTATAATGGAATTGGGTGATCGTAATCTTGTTTCATTTAATCCAACCAAAACCAACCTATGCCGTCTTTCACGAATAAAACGACATAAAAATTTCCTTATTTCCCCTACCACGAGGAATTGCGTGAGGTTGAATCAGTTAGACTTCTTGGAGTGTATATTCAAAATAACCTGAAACGGAATAAACATGTGTTCAACCTCGCTAAATCTGCAATGCAAAAATTAGGATTCTTGAGTCGATGTAAAAAGTATTTAATATCGAGCAAATTTCGCTAATCTTCAAGCTCTTTATTCGTCCATGTATGGAGTACTGCTGTCATGTTTGGGGAGGTGCTTGTCAGTCAACAATAAAATGTCTAGACTCTGTACAGAGAAAGGCAATACGGTTGATTGGTAATACCGAACTAACGGACCAGCTTGATTCACTCCAGCACAGAAGAAATGTGGCTGAATTGTCAATCTACTATAAATATAACTTTAGCGAATTCTCCTCTAAGGAAATTCAAAATATCCTTCCATCGTGTGCGCAGTATAATCGATAGACAAGAACTGCCGAATTATCCCATCCATTTGTTGTACAAATACCTCGTTGTAGAACTGTGTCCTTCCAGAACGACTATTTTAATAGAGTGGCCAAATTGTGGAACTCAATGCCCTCCTCTGTCCTTGCCGATGAATTTTCCCCCCAGGCCTTTAAAGAAAATGTCCATTGTCATTTAAAACAATTAGTATAGTTATCCCTATATCTCCATTCCTTCCATTTTCCTCATCTGCTTCCTTTATAGTTGGCATGGTATCTTCGGATATTTAAAGAGTCTGAATAATGAATATTTCATATTGTGTGCTAAACATGTCTAACTAATTAATAAAAAAAATCAAATTTTGCTCATAGATATTTCTGTAGACACTCTCCAGCTCCTGAATTTTTTTTAAAGAAACCTAGAATATAGAGTGCTGTCTATAGTGTCTTGCCGTCGAGAGTAAACAATAGTGTGGTCTTCTCTAGTATTTATTATTTCCAAATTAGTATAGTGAGCTTGTTTGCCCAAGTATCCAATTAAAAATATTGCGACGGTGATGCAAAGGCTTACTTTACCACCGCTCTGGCAACAATATGTTCTGGATAAATAGTGAGCTAATACCCATCAAATACTTCAATTAATGGCTAATCGATGTAACAGATTTCGCGACCCCACGCTATTTTCCCAATTTTGAAATGAACCCAGATCTCAAACCCAACCTTATTGACATACATTCTTACTGCATCTAACTTCAACCACTTCCATTACCATTTCCATATTGTTGTTGACTGTTCTGTTTTAGTTCTTAAAATTTGATATATTCATACACTTAATTTTACTAAGTGTGAAATACGCTATCTAAACAAATATTATTTTCTTGAATATAACTGCCAATCACACATCTACATAAACCAGATCGGGATTAACATAAAGAAATTTTATGGAAAACATAATAAATATAATTTTCGTAAGAGATAAATTCGGTAGTAAAACTCGTAACCATTTTTTAGTAATTGAAAATGCTACATAATAAATTATCAATCTCACGTTTCTGTAATCCATCTCAATTCCTGCCAATTTAATTCTTTTATTGAAAATTGTAAAAAAAAATCATAAAAAGGACAAATTTCCACAATACCCTTTTTAAATGTAATCAATTCTTGTAACCATTTCAATGGATTAGAATTCATAAATCACTAATTTTAATTTGAACGAATTAAAATCCTTTACGAAAAAAGAACGTTAAACTTTCACTTATTTTCGATTTAATTTTCCATTTTCTTTTTTTCTTTTCAAAATTACCTATAAAATCCTTTTTTCTTGTTTCCATTATGTGGTAATGTTATTGTTGTTATTGTTTTTATGAAGATATTGCATGTAGAATGGTTTCATGTTTCTTCGTACCACTTGGTGACGTAGTACTAGAAAAAGTGGAAAATGAAATATAATATCTATGATTGCTTTTTGGTTTTGTGTTATGGATTGTGTCAGGTACTGCAGTAGACTTGTGACAAAAAATAAAATAATTTTAAAGAATTTAGCAAAAATAAGTTTATAAATAGATTTTTCGTTTACGACTGTTGCTGTTTTGAAAAACTTAACTTCACCAATTTTAAACGTTTGTAATTTCAGTTTATTCCCTATAAATTAAAAGAACATTTTTTAGCAACACTGATGAATAGACTGACTTTACCACAGCTCTGGAAACAAAATGTTCTGGATTTATAGTAAGGCGTGAACTAAGATCCATCAAATACTTCAAATAATGGCAAACCGATGTTATGTATTTCGTGTAGTTCTAATTCTAAAACCATTAAAGACGGCTGTAGTTGCCCAACAGACATAAATTCTGTTAAAAAAGAAAAAAAGTAAAAAAAATGTTTACCGGAAGTGACACACGGAATGCAGAACTGTTACAACATCGTGAAATGAACATCGTGCTGTTAGCATATATACCAAGTTTGATCAAAATAAATTATCAGGAACTGATGTTATTGAAGTTTCAAATAAACAGGTGCTATGGAGGCACCCCATCACTTATCCCGAGATCGTCCAAAAACTTATTAATTATTTTTCATTCAAATCTCCATCTTTTGTCAAACAAAGTATTTTCAAAATTGATTAATGAACGAAGTCTGTATGCTCCCAACAAACTTTAAAAACAAAGTGTGGAAAGTCTACAGTTGTAGGGTGTAGTGTGCATAGTTGGGACCCAGAACTGTTATGAACCGTACTAAGTGCTTATGTACCAAATTTCATCCAATTTGATTATCAGGTTCAGATGTTATTCAACATTCAAAAACCAGGTGCCCGGAGGACTTTGTTGAATATCGCTTGAAAACTAATCAGCTCCTTGCCACACATATTTGCATCTTTTCTTAAAGTGTTCGAAAAATTCATTAACGAACGAATTCTGTATGCTCCCAACAAACATTAAAAAAATAGGGAAGAAAACACCTGTTTCATGGTGGATCCCTCCCTCAACCCTTTGTTCAATGTACCCCAAAAGCTGATGAAATCTTTCTCATATTGGTTGAAACCTTTAACCAGCGTTTCATGAAAATCGATTTGTTTGAAACTGTAAACTACGCAGTATAAACACTTAAAAAAAATTTTTAACCGGAAGTGACAAACCGAAAATTGGTATGCAAAAAAAATTGGAAAAAGTACTAAAACTTTATTTACCAAGTCTCAGTACGATTGAAAGCTAGGGTTAGAATTTATCGAAGATTCAGACTTACAGATGTGTTGGAAACCCTCCGCCATTTTGTCCAATTTTGAAATCAATCCAGATCTTCTATTTTTGAGTTAACCTGGATGAAATATCAAAGTTTCATCAAGATCCTATGAGGTTTTGTCACCCACTTCACCCAGGCACCCGGCTATCTTTTTCATGGAAAGGTCGCTGCTTAGGTGCCACATAGCAGTACTAATCGCTTTATGAGTTTTTTCTCATATTTTGTTTTACGAAAAAAAAGAATATTAATTTAAAACTTATTTCTTAAGTGAGTACAGACCCTCGAGTGATACGAATTGCTTCATACAAAATTTCACCCAGCCAAAGAAAATTGACATATTTCACTAAATTTTCGTCCTAGTCGTACTGAGCTCCGTGAAAGTGAAAATTTAGAAAAAAAAACGATTTTTACAACAACATAAGCTTAAAATAGATAGCGAGTTCAAATATTTCCATTAATTTTATACACCGAAATAATGATTTGTATTTACGGGTAGATTTTTAAGTGATTAATACCGCATTCACAGCGACATAGCAAATTAGTAGATGTAATTTAAATCTGTGCTGTAAACACTTTTTATTTTAAAATCTTGCAACTAATTTGATATCTAGGCTTACTACCATTACAAACGATTCAAATATTTACGATTCAAATTACAATCTACGTTTTAAACTCATATTAAATATGCCAAGATGCAAATTATAATATACTATCTACTATATATAAATTCAAGTAACTATTGCAATTTGATTTTTGCCGAATTCATAGGATGAGAATATTATAACGTTTATCCCGAGTTACTTGTTCGATCTTTAAATCTGGACCTCGAGACCAGGAAAATCGATTCAACCTCTGTAGATCAGGAAATTAATTTTTTTATTTTTCTTAATTTTTCGACTGTTTCACAATAATATTTCAATTATGATTGTATTGTTTTTTAGTACATGTTATATTATTCACCTTACATTATAGCTGGCTTGTGTCACCGATATTTTTAAACTCACTTGTATCACTGCTTAGTTTAATCTGACTTGCATCGCTGACAATTTAAAACTTATTTGAATCGTTGATTTTAAACTGCGATAATTATTCCTAACACCACCTATTATATACTAGTAACTAGACGAAACAATAGCAATAGCTCTACTATATTCTTGAATATAAATTGACCCTAAACCAAAAAAAGTCAGAGAAGTGCGAATATAACTCGCTCACCGAGGGTTCCGTCTATATAATATTCTATACGAGATTAGTTTTCCTCAAAACACAATTTTAGAAATAAATTACAAACGGTGCCTTTGCAAATTACAAAATTAATTGTTTTGGACTGCAAAAAATTCACCTTTCATATGACACCCCAGTCCCGACTCGTGACGGTCAAAAATATTTTTTTTTTCAAAATTTCCACTCAACCTCCTCCGAATACCATTTTAAATAATGAGCCGATCGCTGTAGTTGTCACTCAATCTTTAGAACATTTCCTATAGCCGTGAATTTTTTAAAAAAAAATTCTTTTATAATGTTGGAAGTTACTGGGGAAAACAAGAAACAAATTTCAGATATTTGAAAATAAGTCGAAACTGTCCTTCCAAAAATTAGAAGAAAAATGGTTTTGGGACTAGAAAAAAATTCACCTTTCAAAAATTCACTTTCGTCAAGGTCAAAAATAGTATTGTTTCAAAATTTCCGCTCTCCACCCCCTTTCGAATACCGTTCTAAATTATGAGCCCGCGAACCCTATAATTTTAAATCAATCTTTACAACATTTCCTATAACCGTGAATTATTTTAAATTTTACTTCGGTCTGAAAGACATAAGTATTACATTCATGAGCCAAAAGTGAAATTCTTACCCCCATTTTTTTTGGCATTTCTCGACGTTTTAGGACCTACTGATTCTAGAAAAGCAAAAAAAATGTATGTCTGACGGCCGGCCGTCATTACCTACGCTGCAGGGAAACCGCTGAAGGGGTTTCAAAAATTTTTTTTTCTAAAAATAGGTATACTCAAGGCACAGGTTCGAAAGGATTCTGTGTTCGATAACTGTACCGGAAGTGTGTCAAAAAAATCATTATGTGTGTCAAAAATAGCAAATTTTCATATTTTTGGCTTAAAAAACGTTCATTTTAAGTGAACATTAAATTTGGAGGAATCTTGATGGTCGAGATTGGTATGTGAGATCAAAGACTAGATTATTGCATTATAAGTTTGTCAAAAAAATGTTGTCAAGTGTGTCAAAAGAAAGATTTTTATTTATTTGTTAACCCAATTTTTTGGAAAAAAATAAAATTGTTTGTTTGAAATGAAATTTTATTATTATTATTGAGAATTATGGCATTATAAGTTTGTCAAAAAATAATGTCAAGTGTGTCAAAAAATGATTTCATTTACCTTTTTAGCCAATTTTTGGGAAAAAAAATGTAGCTGTTTTTATGAAGTAAATGTAATTTAAAATGAAATTGGACATGGAAATTTTTAAATTTGTTATAGTTTTTGAAATATTTTTTTAATTTTGAAAAAGTTTGTATTTTTGATTTTGTAATAATTTTTACAATATTTTTAGAATTTCGGCAAAAGTTTTAATTTTGATTTTTTAAGAATTTTTGGAATATTTTTAGAATTTCGAAAAATTTTTAATTTTTTGATTTTATTATAATTTTTGGAATTTTGAAAAAATTTTCAATTTTTGATTCTGATTAACCCAGACATATCTCAGAGCTGTGAGATTTCAGTCCCTCCATATTTTTCTATTAAAATTGCAATTGATTTTGATCTTAAAATAAAGAAAAAAAAACAGAGAGTGTGCTTAAGACCGCACGGTAGGGTGAAAACTTCATTGGCAATCGCAATCAATTGATATCGTATTAGTAGTATTTGAATCGTATTGGTAGAATAAATGAGAAACAAGTCAGAATGATAAAGCGCTAACTACACACACTAACCTCACAATGTAAACCAAATAATTGTCAAAATAGCACTCATATGCCAATAGCAAGAACTAAAGTACGCGTGGTTGTCACACCCATAGATCAACAAGTTTAAATTTTACAAATCTTTCTGCGGAAAGCTAAGCAACTTCATTGGTATTAATGCGCATTGTTGCCGTTTGCAAATCACTATCGGCTAAGTGCCACCATTTTTAATTATTTTATTTATCATGATTGCCATCCATGTTTAATCATACATAAGCTATGCTTCTTTGTATAGAATTTATGCGATTTCCGTCTCGTAATCGATACAATCGATTTTATCAAGTATCAAGTTACAAGTATTACGTCTTCACTTAATTTTAGAAACATGTATTATATACAATTCCAAACCGACAACATATTTAGTGAAGATGATAAAATTCCAATACATATAATTTTGATATACAAATGTAATTGTTTCAGCCTTCAGGTTATACTATCTTTCTTACGTTATTTTTTATTTCATAAAAAAATTATGTTAAAAAAAGCATTGATCAAAGCAAACTACCGTTTAAAACGATAGTTAAATAAAAAGCAAAAATTAAGCGTACACAAAAACTTCATAAATTTTCATGATGATTAATGTATTAATGCATAAAGGATAAACAGCCATACATACTTTCAATTTTATATATATTCAATATTTATTTAGCATGATGACTCGAATGCAAATTGCAAAAGACAGTAGCAATATATCTTTAAAAAACTGCGTTATAGATCAATTTTTTAAAATTCGTATAAAGAAATTTTTATAATTTTTATGAATTCATAAATAAAAAAAAATAATTTTAATGGTATTTAATAAAAATTAAAAAAAAGAGCAATAAAAAAATATGTACCATACCAGGTGTTGAAATCAGTAGCACATCAGTCGAGCACGATATCCACAACGCAATCTGAAACGTTAAGAAATGATAGTTAGATTTTAATTTAAACCTTAATAAAGTCTTTCATTTCAAAGCGTCACGGATCAGCCTAACTTACTACCTACGGAAAAATCTGTGTGTGCGCCTAAAGAAGTTTTCACTTCAAAAAAAAACGCTGACCTTAAAAAATTAATATTATATTCGTGTTCAGCAGGTCAAAATCTATAAGAAAAGTTTGCTTTTATTTAGGGCCTTTTTTTTGTAAATTAGTGTAATTATCCTTTATATGTGGATTTTAATCATTGAGGAAGACAGAGCACCACATTATCGAGAAATATACCACTAACTCGATTATTGGTTATCCCGTTTTAGCTTTAGTCTTGCAATTTTTAAAAATTGCGTTTTATTTTTTTTTTCCTAAACTTTGCTTCCAATCTTTGAACAACAGAAGGCATGTGTGATACATATTGTAACACATATTGTCATTCCTATTGCACAAAACGTATTATTAAGAAAAAGGAAATGTAAAGATATCTTTCGAAAGGTGCCTGGGCGCCATTATAACATTTTTAATGATTTGTCGTTCTAGTGACCTAATTTAGGCTTATCTCTAGATATTTGCTCCTACATTAAATTAAATTCTTAAATTATTAGTTATTACAACAAATGAACGGAGTTAATCGAAATAATTAAAATATCCATCCGGAAGACTTTTTCAGTGAATTAATTGCTTCATCATCATTCAATATTTTTCTAAACAAATATTCACAATGAATAACGTGTTAATTCGAATCCAATTCTTTTATTCTTTATTCGAAACAAATATTTGTATATATGTAGTCGTGTATAATCAAATAAAAATTAAATTCGAAATTAATCAATTGATCGACGGACATTATTGAAATATATGTGGGTGTGGAAAACAGAATAAATAACGAATCAAAAAATTGTTTTTTTTTATTGTTAATTTGAAATTTTTATTCAATTTATTTAAATTGTTTTTATAAATTTTAATATTGTTAATGATGAAACATGATGATCATTTAAATGTTTGATGTATTTCGTTTACTACTGGTTAAATTCGTTTTGAATAAATTAATTTATCAAATTCGTAAAATATTTGTGGAATATGGATTTGTTGCCAGTTTTTTTTTAATCGCTTTGGCATTATGAGATTAAGTTTAAAAAGAAATATTTGTAATTAATTCATATGCGTTTTTTTTTATTTAAAAAAAATGGTTATTTTAAATGGAAAAAAAATATTTATAATGAAAATAATTATATCGGTTTAATTCGGGTTTGTGTTATTAGGGAAAATTGTTGCTTTTTAGGAAGAGTGAATCAACGTATCAAAATCTAGTAGCTAGTCGAAAACTACGGGACATATGTAGAAACTAGACTTAGCCACACGAGTTCTTATCCATTCAGAAACAACAGTTTTATATTCACCACAAAATTTTAATTTCTGATTAGCTTAAAAAATCGTGCGAAACATGGAAAGTCGGATATCTAAATCGAGCTTGAAAACGAATTATTTTGCATTTACCCATTTGTTTGTCACCCATTCTAATTAAATCATAGTTGGGGAACTCAGTTTTTGATCTAAAGAAAAAATTACAGTTATTGCATTTCTCGATTTATATTTGGTAGACTCAGATGTGAACTGAAGTAAACCTATTCCAACAATAAACTAAATTAAGATTAAATATGGAATAAGACATGCGACATATTTACGTGTCGTGTCACAAGAGGTGAAATATTTGACAATTTTTTTCATTTAAACTAGGAAAATTAAAAAAAAATTATTTTTAGGATTTTTTTTCGATTTTCTCAAAATCAAAAAATAATTTGTAAATTTAATAAATACGTAAGTTTTCTAAATAACTATTATTCAATGTAAAATATTTTTGGTTAAATTTACAAAATTTTGTGTAAATTTATGAAAAAAATTGTAAATTTTATTAGTTTTTATTTTATGAGTTTTTGATGCTAATGACATATACAATTCTCTAACGCAGTAAGGTATAGCAGTAGCCTAGGTAATATCTTAATGGTACTGGTGGATGAACTATATTCAGTCAACGGTAACACCCTAAATCTTAGATACGGAAAATTCCTTGATGATTCCACTCTGTTGCTTGCTCGAACACATGAGTCTTCATATAAATCTATATCTACACTCCGATTATTGAGGACGACAGTGCATCACATGATCAAGAAATATGCCATTAACTGGATTATTGGCAGTTCCATTTTAGTTTTGTTCCACCAAATTTTTAAAAAATTTGCTTATTGCATATTTTATTTTTAATTTTTTCGATCCTATCATGTGATAGGATTTACTGTTTATTGTGTCCATATGATATAATTTACTGTTTACTGTCTCCATATGATATAATTTACTGTTTAGTTATCCGTTTTTAAAAAAAAAAGAAAAAGAAATTTGTTCTGAATATTTTATCCTTTTAGTTTTGCTACATACTAAAAATATTTTTTTTATTTTTTTCTAACACCATAACTGTGCATTGCAAAATTCCAAAAAAAATGTAATGATTCTTAAATTAGGTGCTCTTTCGTATGACATCCCACTCATTTGGGTCAAAAACGTTTTTGTTTCGTAATGTTCGAAGTTAACTCGAACATAACTCAAAAACTACGCTTTTGAAAATTACAAAAAAAATTGTTTTGGACTAGAAAAAATTCACTTTTCATATGACACCGCACTCGACAAGGTCAAAAATAATTTGTTTTTAAAATTTCCACCCTCAACCGCCTTAAAATAACATTTGAAATGATGAGCCGACCGCTATTGTTTTCGTTCAATATTTAAAACATTGCCCATAACCTTGAATTTTTTCAAATTTTCCCTTGTGTAATGTTCAAAGTTAAGGGGATGGGGGACAGGAAAACAAACACTCGTTTTTGGCAATATCTAAATAATATCTAATTTTGGCAATATCTTACAAAAAACTTTTGTTTTACTATCTTTTTATCTATGTCCATAAAATATAGATAAAAACAAATACTTGTAATTTTTTTGTTATCAGCAGGCGTGGGAAAAACACATTTAATAACTATAGAAAATTTCGATTTTATAGCACTTATAGTTTGTGAGTAAATCGAATATGTAGAAATTCGGACGGACACCGAAGTCTCACCAATAGGGTACCGTTTTTACTCTTTCAAAGTACGGATCCCTAAAAAGTAAAAAAAATTTAAACAATCCAAAATAAAAATAAACTTTTTCAAAAAACATTTTTAAAAACAAAAATCTAAAAAAACACAAAACAAAATTGAGTTGGAGGCAGTTGTCTGCAGTAGCTGGCAGTCGTCAAGTTGATACTAACTCCAAAAAAAAATTTAACATAAAAAAATTTCAAACTTTCAAAAAACTCACAAATTAACTTTAAAAAACAAAAATCTAAATAATAAAGAAAATTTTAAATTTCAAAAAAATGTTGTAAACTTAGAAAACCTAAACAATCTTCGAAAAATTCCACATAAAAATTACGAATTCAAAAATCCTAATCTCATTAATCAATTCAAAAATAATTAATTCAAAGAAAATGTTTTTCAAATTTTCAAAAGAAATCAAAGTACAGAAAATTTCAAAAAAATTATATATAAATTAAAAATTTACAAAAATTACGAAACATTCAATATTACAAACAAATTTAAAGTTTAAAGATAACATAAAAATTAATATCACAATTAATATCACCATAAAAATTATTTTCAAAAAAAAAATTAAACAATTACCACAACTGCTAAAAATACACAAAAAAATTTAAAACAAAAAATTAATTAAAATTCTAAACATATACAAATTTTCCAAAAAATTACTAAAAATTTTCAAAAAAAAAATCAAAATTAAAAATTATAATTAAAAACATCAAAATTTCAAAATTATTAACAATAATAAAGGAATTACAAAATATCAAAAAATTTATAAAATTCAACAAAATCATACAAAGTTTTGGGCGAACTCACAAATATTTGATAGAACAGAGTTTTTGGTGAAGGTGAAATTTGTAAAAACAAAATTTTGACATAAGGTGAAAAACTTTTTAATTTTTATGTTTGCTGTTAATAAATATATTATACAATATATACTAATATAAATACTACTTTGGCACTTAAAAAAACTTCTGTAATATATTGTTGTTCAATCTAACAAAATATGGTATGCAATTTATGAAATTTTTTTGCTATCCATACAATTGTCGATCGATCTAGTTTCGAACCGATAAGAATTTTTAAACTTTAACAAAAAAGTATATCATTCTCATCAGGGCTAGCCGACTAGATACACTACCAAAAAAAGATAACGCTTATAAACCAAAATTGGTCTACTGTTCTAGGAAATATAAGAAAACAAAAAACATTCATAAACATTTATTTATCAAATTCAGGTTTAGTCAATTTATTTCTCTAGTTGATCACTGTTATACTCTAACCAAGTTAGAATTGGATAACAAACTTGTATCGGCGAGAAGATGTCTTCTGAATCGGCTGAAGAATTTTGGTTTATATAAGCGTTAACTTTTTTGGTAGTGTATCTAGTCGGCAAACCCTGATGAGAATGATATAATTTTTTGTTAAAGCTTAAAAGTTCGTATCGGTTCGAAACTAGATCGATCGACAATTATATGGATAGCAAAAAAATTTCATAAATTGCATACCATATTTTGTTAGATTCAGTCTTATTATTCATGATGGGATAACTTCCATCGGAGTGATGTTAAATCACAAATAATTCAGTGAATTAATATTGTTGTTCCTTCTGAAATAATTTGCCTACTGTCACCATTTGATGATGCTAAAAAGCTATACCAAATTTTGACGTTTCGTTATGGTGAATATAAATTCCAAAAGTCAAAATTTTGACTATTAATAGTTGTCATCTGTCATTATTTCGTCAACTCGCACAGAACCAATATCAATATTTTTAATTTCCACGTACAAATATTTTGACTGGTTTTTTTGAAAATCCAAAATAATTGTTTTTTTCTTGCAAGTCAGATTATTTGTGTTTAAGTTGTTTTTACTATATGGTATGTTATTTAAATTATTATTTTGATATTCTAGTACTATAAAAATAATCTATTTAGGTTAGATTTAACTACAAATCTCAAATGCAGGCGGCGTGCCTTGCGTGCCAGTTATAGAAAATATTTTGTGGTCATATGTGCTTAAAAATAGATTTTTCGTTTATTTTATTTTAGTAAAAAATTGAATATTTATTGTGAATGTGATACAAAAAAATACATTTCTCAATTCTTCGAAATTACTAAAAAGTTAACAAAATTCAAAAATATTTATCCAAAATCCATAAATACACAAATACGAAATACTTTTCCTACCCGATAAATTTTTTACAAAAGCTTAAATTATAGAAATTTAGTCCTAATCCTTAGTTAGCATGGTACCTTCGGATATTCAGAGAAATAAATTTATAATTTATTATAATTAACACTTCACCACATGTAGTTTTGAAAAAAAAAATTAAAAATCCTGAGATAAAATGCAAAAATAAACTAAAGGACTTTTAATTGTTATTTCAGTGATGACAACAGTCTTACAAGCCAACACATGTGGTCTAGCTATGACTCAGAGCCAAGTGCTAGCATTTTCCTTTAATGTGTTCGCCTACCAGCCCAATGTCATCACTCAAACAACCTGTATGGAGAAAAAGTTGTTAGTCTTGTGTTGCTTTCGATGCAATGACTGTGACACAAAGAACAGACAATAACATCTCTACTATTGATCCCGGCTATTTTGGGTGGAATACCTTACAGGCTCTTAAGACCTTTATTAATGAGCATAGCATTGCGGAGTTTCCGTTCTACCGAGGACCCAGGCCCTAACGAATCATTCGCAGTATGGGATAGTATTGGCGGCAATGACCAATAACCAACAATATTCATCTCCCGCTTGTTCCGTCATCCTCGACCTCCACGATGAAGTAAAAAATTTCGTTCAACTCGGAGCTCGCGTGGTCGTAAAGCCCCGATAAACATTAGCCTGAAGGCTACTACTCACTCCTGCGGTAATCAACAACACAATAAAATTTAAAAACAACTTTAAAGCCAAAAAAAATTGTTAGTCTCTAGAACAATCCTGTTTGGATCCAAAGATCTAAACATTTTTGCTCTAGAGCCCCACGCTGGGCGCCATCTTGTAGTAGAGGTGTGGTAGCGCAGGTTCTTCAGACCAACCTCTTTACAAAACAAAATTTAAAATAACAAAACAACAATGCGTGCCTAAAACAATACCCAGGTTTTCTGGAAGGGTGCATACCGTGCCACAACTCTTCCTTAACTATCTAATCTAACTTAGCAAGTCATCTTACTTTACGTTATTTGATCAATCTAAAAAAAACCTTCCTCTTGAAAATAACTCAGATTAATAGTATTTACCTGTTTATATTGATTGCTCCAGCATTTTTATGATTCAGAGTTGCTTCTGCTCTTCTTTTGCGTATTGTTTCCTCACAGTGGTTTAGTATCGATACCCGGCTCCATGGGTGTTATAATATTTGGGATTATAAATTTTCCACTTAATTTGTATAATAGTTATGTTCAATAACTTTTTCAATGATTTGCACATTAATTTCCATAAAAAAACTCTTACGTTTGTTTTAATAACAAAATCTATAGTACCACTTATTGGAAAGTGTAAAAACTAAAAACCAGAAAAAACTTTGATTTTAATAACAATTTTTAGAGTAACCTTTCCAATAAATCTTACATTAACTCCATCAACAATCTGCTCTACGACCAAAAACTCTACTTTTACCATAACCAACTAGCTGGTAAACCCACTCAATCCCGACTCCCTCAATTTTTTCTCAAACATAAAAAAATAAAAAAAAAACAATTCACAATCAAAACTTAAATTTCTTTTAGTTTCTCCTAAATAGACAAAAATATATGGAAAATAAAAAGAATGGAAGTGTCTGATGTACTCCCGGAAGTGTCAGATGTACTTGTAAGAAATATTTTAAATAATTATGTTTTTACAAACAAGTGGGTTAAGAAGTTGTTGAAACATAAATAAAATACATACATTTTCGAATAACGCTATAGTATATTACTATGGGTAAAGAAAACGGATAATTAAAGTGTGACTGACACAGAATATCTTGACCATTACAAACTTGTTTAATTCGTTTGATTTCTCCGTTTTATTCCGTTTATTTTTTTCTTTACGGGTACGACAACCCCGCGTACTCCAGTTCCTGCTATTGACATATGAGTTAACGTGAGATATCACATACCACTAACAATAGCAGTGCGATATCACTACTCAAAACTATCTTGGGGCGGCTGTCAGATGAAGTCTATTCAGGTAACGGTAACACCCTCAATCTTTGCTATGGAATATTCCGTGATGATGGAATATACCTTCATAAAGGTTTCGAACTGTGTCGAAGATGTTTGTCTCATCAGTCCGTGTCGTTACCTAAAAAGCCATCAGAACGTTATTCTACACAAAATAAGGGACTGATCATTATATCAAATGCCACCTGTTTGATTGAAAGATCAATCTCTTTGAACGAATCTGTTTACTTTAACAACGATGTTAATGATACAAATTTCCATGATTTTTTCTAAAACTAATTTTCTTAATGTGCTAAAAATAATCAACTTTACAATTTTCTTTTTCTTTATTTTACCAAGATCATTTTGATGGTTAACAAATAACCTGATTTGTTTTTTTAACAAAAAATGTCCCAAATAACTTTTACACCTAAACCCACTAAAAGTCAATTTTCTTTATTTTTTCCTTGTGTAAGATCAACACAAAAACCAAAACACAATAACATTAAAGGATTTCTGTTTATATTGAAATATTATTATAATAATATATGCTGTATTCATCTTCTACTTAAGATCTTTATTCTCTCAATAAATAAGAAAATCTAAAAATAAATCGTAATAAAATAAAAAGGTAAGAAAATATAAATAACATACACATATAAACATAGGAAAATTGTATAAGATATACATAATTTGTGGTTTATATTGTGACATCAAAAGATAAAATTTTGTTGGATTTCGTTTTTGTTGCTTGTTTTGTAACATTTATCGGATACCTTACCTTTCTCCAGAAAAAAAAGTATTTATGTCAAGGCACCCACAAAAAGAATGATTTACATAGGTTAACAAAATATTGAAATATTGGAACAACAATCTTACAACAACAAAAATTTCGTAATTGGGTTTGATGATGGCAAGACAGTAATTTGACGGTTTTTTTTTTCTGTTTGACATGTTTCTATATATGTCGTCAATAAATGCTTCACATACGTGTTTTATCAATATTACTTCGGTCTGTTGTTCTATTGTGATATTAGGATATTAGGATTAGATGATCGATTTCGATTGTCATTATAGTTGTAAAACATTTTACAACATTTTGTAGTTTGAGTAACTTTCAACGTCGATGTTTCCTATTTCAAAGCAACTACTATCCTTTTCTTATCTAATTTCATTAATCAATCAAATAAAATAAAAACATCAAGTTGACCGACGTAGGTTAAAATTTTAAATGTTCACCAAAATATACCCATACCAGTTACATTATCAATCCAATAACCAGCAAAAGTATTGCTTTTTGATTGATTTTCCGTTTTATTTATTATTAATGATTTTCATTTTTTATGGATATATGTATGTTTTATGGATATAGTATATTTTCTTACAAGAGATGAAAACATTGTTTTTTTCGTGAGTAAACATTTGTTCACGGGACACGCTAGCGTCGAGTGAGACGAATCAAAAACGTTATTACCCCGCGTAGGAAATGCAATTATTTTTATGTTAGTATATACATATATACAATCGATATTTACTATAAATTATAAAATTAAAAATCGACAACATAACATTAAAAATTCATATTCTATTTTTTCATGGTTGCATTGTTTAAAAAACTTTGTAAAATTATATAAAAAACCATAGCAACTACAATTTGTTATTCTTTTTACACTAGCTAAAAAGAACCCATTTTCACAGTCATTAAGCATGATGAAAATAGACTTTTCATATGCTATCATAGAAAAAATAAGTATTTGTATTTCAATCAAAATATTTAGAAAAAATATAGGAATTTGGAAGAAAAATAAAGAAAATTGTACGATTATAAATGGATACGATTATAGTTAGACAGAGGGAGAGAAATCGAGAAAATGAAAAGTCGAAATTATTGAATATTAATAGTGGAGTGGAACTAATTATTGTTGAAACTAATTACTTTGACATACAAATTGAATAGAAATGGGGAAAATAAACTAGATGAATGGATTGAAACGGTTTTATTACTCAAATTGTATGTGATTATTATTTTTTGTTTAAACCATATTTTTTGACAGTTTTGTTCTGTAAGAGCCAAATCCACTTAGTTTTAGGCACAAAATACTGAACTTTTGTCCAAAATTAATTGCTCTTAGATCGTTTGAAAGTTTTAAGAGCACCAGTTTTATGGAAAAACGAAAACGTATTGTGATACTAAGGTAAAGATTCTCTATGTGTGGATAGCCAAGTGGTTTCTATTGCTGACCAAAACACGGCAGTTCCGGGTTTAAGTCAAAAAGTCAGAGCAAAAAGTGTTTTTCAAGCTTTTCTTGAACAACACCACCACACCTTGATCTGTAAATAAGCTTCCGCCACTAAATCTGAATCTATTAGTCGACCAACGGTTAAGTTTTATTTGCCATTTATGGTTCCATAAAAAATCGTAGGGTATTTTCAAACGTCCCTGTATTCATTGGTCTTGATGTTCCATATGGTTTCGGTGACCATCGGTCCCTTAAGGCAATCAGAACGAACAACTGCTCTATATCCGTCCCATATTTACCTAATTTGTGTAAATAAATTATAAATAAAAGTTCAAGTTCAAATTTTTATCTTGTAGATCCCACTCTTGGAACATCCTCCTTATATATTATCTTGTAGATTCCACTCTAGGAACATCCTTATTATATATTCGGTTGGTTTTAAAATTAAGAAAACGAAGACAGTATTACAATGACTAATATTACTTCAAACCTATCTATTATAATTAACCATCACTTCGGTCTGAAAGACCTAAGTATTACATTCTCGAGCCAAAAGTGAAATTCTTATCCCCACTTTTTTTACATTTCTCGAACTTTTAGGACCTACTGATTCTAAAATAGAAAAAAAAACTTATGCCTGTCTGCCGGCCGGCCATCATTACCTACGAAATCTAGAAAACCGCTGGAGGGATTTCAAAAAATTGTTTGCTAAAAATAGGTATACTCAATGGGCAGGTCCGAAAAGACGTTATGTTCGATAACTTTCCCGAAAGTGTGTCAAAAAAATTGTCATCTTGATACTGGGGATTGGTATGTGAGACTGAAAACTATATTATTGCATTATCAGTTTGTCAAAAAATTACTGTCAAATGTGTCAAAAGAATGATTTTCATTTATTTTTTTACCCAATTTTTGTGAAAAAAAATAAAATTACTTATTTGTATGATATGAAATGTAATTGAACATTAAATTGGACATGGACATTTTTGATTTTATTATAATTTTTGAACTATTTTTGGAATTTTGAAAAAAAAAGTAGGTTATTTTGATTTTGTTATAATTTTTGCAATAATTTTAGAATTTTGGAAAAAGTTTGAATTTTTGAATTTTTGGAATATTTTTAGAATTTTGAAAAAAGTATCAATTTTCGATTTTATTATAATTTTTGGAATATTTTTAGAATTTTCCAAAAGTTTGTATTTTTGATTGTGTTATAATTTTGATTTTTTTGATTTTGTTATAATTTTTGCAATATTTTTAGAATTTTGGAAAAAGTTTGAATTTTTGGCATATTATCAGTATTTTGGAAAAATGTTTCAATTTTTGATTTTGTAATAATTTTTGGAATATTTGTAGAATTTTGAAAAATGTTGTTTTTTGGATTTTTTTATAATTTTTGCAATATTTTAAGAATTTTGAAAAAATTTCAAAACTTTGATTTTGTAATAATTTTTGGAATATGCTTAGAATTTCGAAAGAAATTTTGATTTTGTAATATGTCTCGAAACGCTAAATGGAGAGGTTTTTGAGTAGTTTGCTAAGTGTATCATCTTTTCACAAAATTATATTAATATATGATAATCTGTTATAGTTTTCCGGCAACGTATTGATGTTTCGTGTTAGTTTTGTAATAAATTCCAAAACAGAGATAAAATACTGATAGTTTTACAAAGAATTTTATTTTTGATAGACATCTCAGAGCTGTGAGATTTCAGCCCCTCCATATTTTTATTATTTTTTTCCGACCGATTGTGTATCAACTTAATTCCGTTGTACTCACTTTCATTAACGATACAAAGAAACAAATATAATGTTTTTCTAATACATAACCAAAATATTAGCATACAAACACATACGTTTTTTCTATTTAACTTTTTTTGAATAATTACAACTTTATGGTTGAGCATGTTCACGAACTGTCCTAAAATTACCAAAAATCTCTTAAAATATCAAGAAAATTTCATGAACCAACAGCATACAAAATGAAACAGCAAATCAACAAAATAACATTCCAAACTGGGTGAAAAGAAAATATGAATTAAAAAGACGATCAGTTGTGTTGAACGCATTGACTCACGTAAAACACTGTTTAGACAACTGAACTTTTACGGGTTAAACAGCTTTGTAACATAACCAAAAGAGGTAGTCACTTGACAAACCCTTTAATGCCATGTCGAAATTTTTATTTTTCCTAAACCAAAGAACTTATCTTCACAATCTATATAAATAAAATTCGAGTGTCTGTCTGTCTGTCTGTTCGGGATAAGCTTCGAAACGGCTGAATCGATTTAGATTAAACTTGATGTATACAAAGAAAGGAATGTCAGAAGTATAATAGACTACTTTTGTCCATAGATTATAATAGAATTTTTGATTTCTAGCAACTCCGGTACTTAATTCATAGCAACAAATTTGATTTTCGTAAGAGTTTGCCTAAATTTTGATTACATTTTAATTTGGTTTTTAATTGCTCTAAAGTATTTATTAAAATTGTTTTGCTGCTTAATAGTATATTCTTCAACGATGCCGAAAACAACATATTTTGAAGCGAGAGGACAGTTTATCAGCCGAGGCGATAGCCGAGGTTGGTAATTGTCGCGAGATTCAAAATATGATTTTCGGCGAGTAGAAGACTGTACTTTTTCTACGTCTTTTTTAAAAATTATTATTAATTATTAAACATTTTCATTTATAATTACATACAATTCAAACATCCAAGCAAAATCTTTAAATCTATATTTATATTTCTGCTATTAAAATATAGATGACTCAATATGAAAAAATTATACAATTTCTATGTCATAAACAAAACCGTCTTTATTTACAAGCCTGATTGTCTTTTCGTACAAAAAAATTGTCAACTTTATACATATACATATTTTTATTCTATTTACACTACAAAATTCTATATTTTTATTCTATTTGGTCTATAAAGTCCCCAAAATCATTAAATAACACATCTTTAAAGGTTTATTGTTTTTTGCATTTCGCGTCTAGTAGGCTTATAACTAAAGACAAGAAATTTTAAAATTTTATTATTATTTCTAAAATAAAAAAAGTCAGACAAGTGCGAATAAAATTCGCTCGTCAAGGGTTCCGTGAATGTAAAGAAAACAATATCAAAATAATTTACATAAAGTTGTGTAAAAACTAAATGGTTCATCGTAAATATCAATAGTTAATGTCAATCTCATCTAAATTGATCGAAATGATATAAAAAATATTACTTTAGGTTAAATGATATCCATAGCTATTTATGGTAGCTAAGGAACGACTCAATTCTGTTAAACAACGACGAAATTTAGGGGTGGAGTGGTGTTAACGCAAAAAATAGGACTTTTTTGACAATAATTCAAAAACTATGCATCGCAAGATTCTAAAATAATTGTAATGTTTCTTAATTTTGGTGTTCTTTCAAATGACACTCATGCGAGCCAAAAAACCTTTTTTTCACGATTCCCCACTCCTATTCCCTAAACACGTAGAATTAAAACTACTTGAGGCTTCGCTATATTTTTCGTTAAGGGTTTATCAAATTTCCTATCTCTATGAATTTTTTCAAATTTTTCTGTCAATCAACGAAGAAACGTATAGGGGGGGGGACCAACTTTTTGTTGCACTTTTTTGAGAATAAATCAAAAACGGTGCATCGCAAAATTCTAAAAAAACTGTATTGTTTTTTAATTTTGGTGCTCTATCAAATGACAATCCACTCATGCGGGTCAAAAAACAATTTTTTACCCTTCCCCACTCCCATCCCCTAAACACATAGAAATAAAATCACTTGAAGCTTCGCTATATTTTTCGTGTTCCATAGAATTATAGGCTCATCGCTTTACTTAAATTTTCAGTTCTCTCTATTGCAACAATTTTTTTGTGTTAGATTACATAAGTTCGACATTTAGGTCGGTGCTTGAAAAACAACGTATAATTTTAACAATATTTAAAATTAACAAAAGATCAATGTTTGACTTAAACAATAGCATATTAAACAAATATTAACCCTAAAATAATTGCAGGTTATCGAACTTACCATTCAATTAAAACTCAACATTTTCTAAAGTTATACAAGAAATTTAATAAACCAGTAATTATGAATGGATTACAAACGTGGATCTTAACACAAACTAACAAATCACATCAATCTGATTTGAACCTTGAGAATTTACGCCACCTTTTGGTCCCACTTATGGCATACAATACAATACAATATACAACAGATAGTAAAGGACCGTGATAATTTTGAAATAAAGTCTTCTTTCTTTTGGATAACTGGTTATATTCACTCTAAAAGAGTTGCAAAATTAAGAATTGCTCTAAGAATCAGTATAAAGGATGACATGACTAAAAATGTACACGCCAGTCCCACTCGATATTGCTATTCGGGTTAAAAAAGCTTTATTTCACCTTACCATTCCTACCCTTTCAAAACGATTAATAAATATTTGATACACGGGGGGACGGTCTGAATTTTGAACATTTTTGATCATAACTCAAAAACTGTGCACCGCAAAATTCTAAAAAAAAATGCAATGATTTTTAAATTAGGTGCTCTTTCAAATGACACTCCATTCGCTTGGGTCAAAAAAAGTTTTTTTTTACCCTCTCTACCCCGGTGCCCTAAACACACAGAAACATAATTGTTTGAGACTTCGGTATAATTTTCATACAAAATTTACCAAATTTCCTAGCTCTGTAAATTTTTTCAAATTTTTCTGTCAATCAGTGTCGAAACGTAGGGGGGGGAACGGTTTGAATTTTGCACTTTTTTGTCCATAACTCAAAAACTGTGCACCGCAAAATTCTAAAAAAAACTGCAACGAATTCTAAATTAGGTGCTCTTTCAAATGACACCCCACTCGCTTGGGTCAAAAAAGTTTTTTTTTTACCCTCTTTACCCCGGTCCCCTAAACACTCAGAAATATAATTATTTGAGACTTCGGTATAATTTTCTTACAAAATTTACCAAATTGCCTAGCTCTGTGAATTTTTTCAAATTTTTCTGTCTATCAGTGTCGCAACGTAGGGGCGGGGAACGGTTTGAATTTTGCACTTTTTTGTCCATAACTCAAAAGCTGTGCACCGCAAAATTCTAAAAAAAACTGCAACGAATTCTAAATTAGGTGCTCTTTCAAATGAAACCCCACTCGCTTGGGTCAAAAAAGTTTTTTTTTTACCCTCTTTACCCCGGTCCCCTAAACACACAGAAATATAATTATTTGAGACTTCGGTATAATTTTCATACAAAATTTACCAAATTTCTTAACTTTGTGAATTTTTCCAAATTTTTCTGTCAATCAGTGTCGAAACGAAGGGGGGGGAACGGTATGTTTTTGACAATAACTCAAAAACTGTGCATTGCAAAATTCTAAAAAAAATTGCAATGATTTCTAAATTAGGTGCTCTTTCAAATGACACCCCACTTGACCACATTTTAAATAGTGTTTTTACCCCTCCTCATTTCCACCCCCTTAATAAATCTAATTATGAGAATATGACACTTTTATATATTTTTTATTAAAACTGTACTAATTTTTCTATCATTCCAAATACATTTGAAAATTTTCGATCAGTTAGGTTCGGAGCTAATCGAGTTAAGAAAACACGAAAAAAACGTCATTATTCAGAATTATACAAAAAATGGTGAGGTGTAAAATTCCAAGATAAATTTTTAAGGAATACTGAAATGAAGCCCTTTCAAATGATACCCTACTTGAATCTATAAAAAAATCTATTTTCTCAAAGGTCTCACATCGAACCCCTGTAAACCAAACGAAAACCACTTTAGTTTTATTTGTATTCGTCATTTCATGTGGACAGATTAGTTTTATACGCACCTCAAATTTCAAGTCCATAGCATTTATAGGTTACGAGATAATCGATATAATGTGAAAAACTCGTTTTACTCTCACCAATAGTGTTCCGTATAAAAAACGGAACCCTAACAACAGTTTTGATTTAGTTTTTGTATGTGGATTACGTTACGTAAATTCCTAATATATTTTAAAACAACGTAAATTATTTTATGTAAATAAATATTTTTTTTTCGTTTTTCTTAAATAAATAGGTGAAATAATTTTTTTTTAAAAAATCTTAACACAAACTGTTTGTTACCATACTATTTAAAAAGAATATATGAATAATATATAGCTAACTATTATTATTTTTACATTTTTAATGTAAATTGTCCGTAAATAATTCTAAAATTAATTAACGTCGTCTTCCAAAGAGAGACAAATTAACACTAAGAAAATTATTTCATTCAATTAATTGATTCTCTTAACGAGTGTTTTAGGATGGCTTATTCTAGTTAAGAAATTAGAAAATAGATGGCTTTTAAAAAATTACTTTCGTCACTAGGTACGAAAGTAATTTGTATAGGTTTTTTTACCACTATGGTGACGAAAAAGAAATTTTCGATGCAATGAACAAACATAGAAAGTAGATTTTTTAAGTTGGGTAGTAGAAAATAGTAGATTGTATTACTAGTGCGAATGCGTTTTCCAAACAAGAGTTAGCACGACCGTAGGGAACCCGGCAATAACTCGCGTTTGGAAAACGCATTCGCACTAGTAATACACACTATTTTTTGTAACAAATGCAGAAAATTTATAAATATTTATTTAATTGTTAATTTAATCATTTATTAAACAAAGTTATAAGCAAATTTAAGATATTTAAATAATTAACGTGCGCCATCATCGTTGTAATATTTGTAAATTATAAGAATCCAAATACCGGTAAAAAATAAGCATAAGAATCCAACTACCGGTTTTATAAAAAAACATAGTTTCCAACTAGAATCCAACTAAGAGCTGTCAAAATTGTTAACTTTGAAAACCCAAATAAACAGTTTTTTCTTGCAATTCAAATGATGCAATGTGTTTAAGTTGTTTTTACTATATGGTGAGATATTTAAATTATTATTTTGATATTTTAGTGCTATAAAAATATTATATATAGGATAGATTTAACTACAAATCTCACATGCAGACGGCGTACGTGCCATGCTTACAAAATATTTTGTGGTCATATGTGCGCAAAAATAAATTTTTTCTTTTATTCTATTCTAGTACAAAATTGAATATTTTTTATGCATGTGCTAAGCATTTATTTGTTGGAGGAAAAGTTGTTTTTTGACTTTAATTGTCAAATTTTTACTTGCGAAATTTTCTCATTTGTTATATATGGGTATGTTTTTTTTATATAGAGACAAATTTGTTTTTTGTTGTATATGTTTTAAATCCTGACTTGCAAGATTTTCTCATTTGTTGTTTATGAGGATTTTTTATTTATAGAGCAATTAGAATGTGTGTTTATGGATTTAGTTTATTTATTACGAGGGAAATTTGTATTTTGTTGTATATGTTTCAAATCGGGATATTATTTGGAGGGGGATTAGAATCCGAATTGTACGTGTTAAGTCTCATTGACGAATAAATAGTATCATCTGATCATTTATAATCTTATTGTTCCTATATATCAATACCGAAGCGTCAAAAAGATTAAATTTATGCCGTAGCTATTATTTTTGATTTATTTTTGAACCGTTGAAATCGGCGAAATGGTATTTATACGTAGAATGCCTATAAATAATCCCATCAAATTATCCATTTCAATGTTAGCTTCGCAATGACTATCAATAAATCACAAGGTCAAACTTTAAAGAGAGCTGGTCTTGATTTAAACCAAGGTTGTTGTTTCACGTTGTAGCATGTTCACGTGTTAGTGATGCTGCAAATGTTTTCGTTTTGGCGAATGGCAATAATACATCTAACATAGTTTATAAAGAGATATTACAATAAAACTGTACTAACAAGTATGAAGATTGTTTAAGAACTACGTAAAATGTTATTTCAATAACTTTGATGATTCGTAAACGACTTAGACACTTTAAAAAACTTTTATTTTTTCCAAATATTTTCGGTTTCTATGAAACCTTCCGCAGGGAAATATTTATTTCTATTACGATTCTATTTTCTAGAAACCGAAAATATTTGGGAAAAATAAAAAAGTTTTTTAAAGTGTTTAAGTCGTTTACGACTAACAAGTATGTTTAATCCATGTGTTTTTGTAAAATTAGATAAACTGAAGGTGCATGCATAATAGATTAGAAGAAATTGGATTGTGATGGATAGTAGCTGTATCAAAGTTGGATAAAAAGATTAAAAGTGCGTTGACGTGCGGGAGGAGAGGGTGGGGAAGCGAAGCCTGCTGGATACCCCCTAGTTTTTAATAAATTGTTAATTTTGTATCCCAAATAAACTAAAACAAACTTGAGCTGTCAATCAAGTTTAACAAAAAATAAGGAAAATCAAACTGGTAATCTTTAAGATCTTAAGCAAAAAAAATTTTACATATATAAAACTATTCTCTTTTTGTATTCTTCGTTCATCTAATATGTAAATAATATATGTATGTACTCTATAGTCCCATGCAAAATACAAATGAAAAATATTCGTAAAAAACTTGCTCTCTATTATAATATATAATTGACAACCAATGGATATAAAATCAAGGAATTCATTCGGAAAATTGGTACACAAGAATACTCAATCGACAGAGAGATAACAAGTCCCTTTGATCAAAAATGTGGAAGTAAATTGGTTTTATGTTGAATAAAATAAATTTTGTTTGTATTATATTTAATAAAAATACGAGTATAAGGGGGGACAGGGACAAAAAATTTACTTTAGTAATAAAAATAGTAAAATGAAGTCATGAAAATAAGTTTGAAAAGTTTTTATTCTTTGAGAATCTATAGAATAGATGTCAGATTCAAGCTTAAAAGTACGGATTCAAAAAAACTGACTATAAAGAATTGGCTTTCAGAGATGGTTAATAGAATAATTATGTCGTTAGTCGATAGATTTAGTAAAACTTTATTATCGTTTATAGTGGAGTGTCTTAGGCGCTTTAAACACAAAAAGTACTCTGCTAAATAGGAAATAAAAACCAGGGAAGGTTTTTCAGCCTGTTCTTGGCACTCAAAGTTACATTTGGAGATGCTGATTTAATGAACAAGCGCAATATGCGACTCTGTTTACAACTTTTCTAGGAACCGAATTGATTTTCCCCAAAAGCATTTCTATCGGGAACGAAGCAGAGCAAACGTGAAGTCCAGCACCATTTCCCGAACCCAAAGGGAGAGCCTAGTTCGCTTTGAAGTTTAGAAAGTACCATCGACATAGACATTCAACTGTAGACGTACAAATTAGGAATAGTATTAATAGGACTACTAGACAGTAGTGCCAACATAACGGTTTTGGAGAGTGATGCATTGAAGTTTTTGGTAGATACTGCCTTTAAAGTTCATCATTGTTCCTTGCTCCAAAAGATTCGGTCGGGACCACACGATTCACACTCATTTTTTATAAACTGGAGACGCAAAGGTAGTGAGACAGCGTTAATATGCCGTGTCTCCAGTTGTTCGTCGAAAATATACTGCGAAATTTGCCGCATGATTGATCAGAGTGGAAAGCAGCACCTTCTGGAGTTCCCCATGTCGATAGTACTCAAATCCAGCGAAAAAATACGCCTCTGTTTGGACTCTTCAGGCTAAATGAGATTACGAGAAACGACGAGTATTCTTCTTGATTATTAATAATCTACTCAGCCTCAGAGTTTGTTTAAAGACGCACTATGAACTCCTCTTGACCCACGAACGGAGAGAAAGCCGTTCTTACTTTTCTCCAATCATTGTGCCGGTTGATGAACAAGGTAAACCTTCACCGAATCTATGATACGGTCTTCGTTTGTTAAACGGCAAATTCGGTAGACCTGGAGAAATTTTAATTCTTACTAAATGTAATCAAAAATCTAGCCTTTGGGGTTGGTCACAAGCTCCTTCGTGAGAAGTAAAAGATGTTTTTCTTGGTTCATGTAATGATGATTAATTCATAATTGGACCTCAAGTAAATTTTATTGTTTTTTATTTCTTTTTTTCCTTCATGTCAACCAAAACAAAGTAAAGGTAATCCTAGAAGTCCCTATATGCTTAAAGCTGGAAAACAAGTTGGTCGTTTTCTACTTATACAAACATTAAATTTTTATTCTACAAAAAACAGAAGTGAAAACTTAAAACTAAATATGTAGCTGTGTTTTTATGGTCTAAATACAACAAAATCTTTACTTACTTTACCTCACATCCACAATGTAAATAACTGAGAAAAACATCAAATTCAATAAAAAAGAAAAAACCAAAATATGAATCAAGAAAACGAGAGCAAAATTATTTATAATATATTATTATTAATTTCAACAATACATAGGTTAGTCGTACTATCAATTGCGCTTTCTTTTTTTAAAAAGTAGAAAGAAAAACACACAAATCAAATTTTTAAAAACTAAAGAAATATTGAAATGTCATAAAAATCCCCTGAATGCATTTTAAATTTTACTTCGTATGGACGTCACACTGCTAAAAGATAATAGTAATAACCTTAAAAAACTGCACTATCGATAAATTTAAATACCGTAAATTGTCCGTAGCCTTAAACTGTGTTTAAATCAATCTTTTGTAATGAAGATGTCAACTCATATTAAAAGAGAAACATACTCAAATACTAGTTTTTATTTTCCTTATTTTATTTCACGGGAATGAAGTTATAGAAAATGATGATGGGAAAACTAGTATTTTATTATTTTTAGCTCTGCCTGTTAAAAATAATAATTAATTTTCTGGTTGATATCGAAATGATAATAATTTGAATGAAACGGAAAAAGACAATAGCAATAACTTTAAAAAACTGCATTATCGATCAATATTTTAAAATTCATAAATAGAAGTTTTTATGAACTCATGAATAAAAAAATAATTTTAATGTTAAATACCATAAAAATTAAAAAAAATTTACTGCTTATCGACCGCAATATTCATATTGCAATTTGAAACGTTATGACCTGATAGAGGTATTTTATATTTAAACATATATGCTCGAATATATAAATTTTTCCCCGTAGAAAATCGCACAACGCGCCTAAAGAAGTTTTCACTAAGAAAACGGTTTTTCAAGAACGAATTTGTTTTGTTTTTAGGTCGGTCGTTCTGTGTGTACTGTCTATCGGTCAGTCGTTCTAAACAAAACTCAAAGCTCAATCATTTTTTCATTGTAGTTAATTTATCTTTATGATTTAGTTAGACACTAATTTGAATTGGTCGTTAATTTTGCATCGTGAACTCCTACATACATGTTAGGTCATGTCACTTGTTGACAGCCAAAAATATTAATAACTGCAGTATTGTCTTTTTTCTACATTCTTTTAAATTGACCTAACTCTTAGTTCGATAAACGTAATTGCCAAATCCCCTTCAGAATTCGATTACTGTAGTAATCACCAGGTTTTATAAAGTATTCCTGTATTATTGTATTGTATTCTAGCTCCTTCAACACCTTCACTTGTAGAAAATTCTATCACGCCGTGTTCAAAATAATAAAATAATAAGCACAAAATTATTTATGATTTATTGTTCCCTTTACAATTCATTTTCTTTATTAACACTATCGCAGTCCAACTTTTACTAACTTTCGTTCTGCAAAAGAAATCCCTTAAATACAATTATACCTAATTTCTCGAATATTCCAGGTCAAGCTCAAGCTACTCCGCATGGAGGGGTCAGTTTTTATTGTTTTGAAATTTTTTTTTATTTTTGATCTACAGGTGTGACAATCCCGCGTACTCCAGTCCCTGCTATTGACATACGAGTTAACGTGAGATATCACATACCACTGGCAATAGCAGTGAGATATTACTAGCCAAGGTGACATCTTAGGGGTGGTGGCGGATGAACTGTATTCAGTCAACTGTGGCACCCTCAATCTTAGCTGTGAAAAAATCCTTGATGATGAGACGCTATTGCTACCTTGAGGAAACGAGCCTTCATATAACTATGTGTGGGCTTTAATCCTCAAGAAAGACGGTGCGTCACAGGATCAAGGAATATGCAACCGGCTGGATTATTGGCAACTACATTTTTGTTTTGTTCCAGCAAATTTTTGTAAAAATTTGCTATTTACTTTACTTTATTCTCTATACGCTATCATAAAATTTTGGCCTATGTCATATTTTGTCAGTGATAGGATTTTTTGTTTAGTTATCCATTCTTTGACTAAAAATATAAAAAAAACAAGAAAAGAAAGATTTACGTCCATCCATCAACGCCTTTGAACGGATGTTGTTGTGGGACCTTGGTCGTAAAAGGTTTTTATGTGTTATTGTGACACATATTGTAATTCCTACTTCACAACACATTTTATAAAAAAAAAAAAAATTTCTTTCCAAAGAAAATTCGAGGAATTCTAGGAATAATCGACGTCATTATTTTGCATGGATTTTATGTTCGTGTGTGATTTTAGCTAGGTAATTGAAATATTGGATAGGGGAAATTAAGGTTGAATAAAATTTAGTTTTGTATTTTGCTGCGATTATGTAGCAACGTAACATTACACCCCACCTAAGCCTGTTCGTCCTGAACAGGTTCTAAATCTCTTGAAATTGTTGATTTCAAATTTTATGTTCTTCTTTGAGGTTTGGACCTCTATTGAGGTATGAACTGCGAGACGTTTCAGATCAAAGCCCTTTGACTCACTTTATTAGATGCTCACACTATCTACTTCGTTATGCATCCGCCTTTGATTTCTTTTAAAGTTTCGCCGTTTGATTAAACGTCTGGGTCGATTCACCTCTCTCTCTTTCATCAGTTTCGGTGATGGTTCTGGACTTACATGTGCACTGCGTGGTTGTTTCTCTGCCAATATCTGGGTAATCTAAATCCGTCAACATTATTCGCATCTCAATATTAATAACTTTTAGTATCCCAGGTCCAGAATCGAAGATGAATCCTTTCGGCTTCATAAAGCCAATCCCCAATTCATCCACAATGTCTGCCACTGTCACCTCTTGTTGTTAGCAGCAGTCCATTACTTGTTTGACTTCTGTTCGTTAAAAGCTAATTTCTGGTTAATTGTTCCACTAATTTCTTCTGTATGCATACTTTGATGTTAAGTCTGATTTCTTTCTTTCATTTCATCTCGTCTTTATTGGCAACCATATTTGCATTGATCTAAATGATAGCTGTCATTAGCTTAGTGAAATAGAATCTTACAACTTACAAAGCCGTAGCATAAATTCACTTTTATTTCCGCTTGTTGGCAATCCTCGTTGTTTTAGTTCCTTCTTTAGCTTTAACTTTTAATTCGCTTAAGAAAACCATTATTAAAAGCATACAATCCACCGTTGTCACGAATATCACGTTTTTCTACCTTCCTTCGAATTGACCTAACTCTCAATTCGATAAACGTAATTTCCAAATCTCCTTCGGATACGATCACTGATTAGTAAGAAAAAACACCAGGTTTTATGAAGTATTTAACACCTTTATTTTTTTGCAACAACAAGGGAACTGTTTGCACTATCGCAGTCCAACTTATACTAACTTTCGTGGTGCAAAAAGAATTCTTTAAATATAATTTTACTTAATTTCTCGATTATTCAAGGTCAATTTCTGTTCAAAGAAAACTCGAAAAATTTTGAGGTTTCTCGAATACTTCATTATTTTGCATGTATTTTATTTAATGCCTTTGTGTTGTTTTGTTGACCTTTCTTCTTGGAATTTGTATCACATATTGGTGAGTGATTTTAGTTTTCTTATTCAAATATTGGATAACGAAAATTGAGGTCGAATAAAATTTTGTTTTGAGTTTCTGTGCAATTATGTACAATCATAACAATATTAAGAAAGAGCTAAGAACGACGACAGTGTGATCTAAAATGTCGAATTCTTTTATCAAGAAAAACATCCATCCGAACAAAAACAACGAAATTCTAATTAATTGTAAAGAGACAGGCATTTAAGTTTTTGAGTGTATTTAAATTGTAATTAATTAATCTAAATATCACAATTAGAAACATAAACTTAAAATTTCAAATTATTTACTTAAACAATTACGTACTCATACATTTTACGCAGTTAAAGTAGCTCTTCAATTTTGTTCAGTTTCGTACATATATACATATCTTTTTTTTATGTTTGTGTAATACCTACATTAAAAATATTTGGTATGTGTATTAAGTATACGATTGATGTTTACTTAATTTCATTTTTGTTCTTTAAATAACAATAAATAAATCAATCTAAAAAATTTTAAGTAAGAAAATTTTAAGAACCCAATGGAATATTTGAATGTAAATAGTAAATGTAAAAGTATGTGAAGGATATAGATAAGTTAAAGCTTTTGAGTTCTAAATTTGTCAACATATAAATTAACTATTCGAATTTTCCTTAGCTACAATCAATTCATAAAAGTATGAAAATTGCTTCAATATGACAAAATATAAAAATTATAGTAAATTTATTATTAAAAATAACAAAACCAGAAAAAATATTTATTTATTGTTATTAAATGATTGCGTGTCGTACCATTGAGGGATCTATGTTTTCTTTTATTTCAATAGAGTAAACAAACATAAAAACTTTTCTATATTTCAAAGCTCTTCTAAAGATAAATAAAATGTGTACGAAAATTTGAAATAAAATTTATTAAAGAATGGAGACGACTGGTATAATGTCAATGTGATTTGTGGATAGATACATAACTTTGATCGATTTCATTTTTTTGTGTTTGGTGAATTTAACTGAATTGGCTCCGTTTTAATGGTAAACTAAATTTTTTATTGATTTGAAATTATAGAACAATAATCAATATTTGGCATAACTTAGTTTATTGAACAAAATCTGAGGAAATGTGGTTGACTAAATATTTACCAATAATCATTTAATGCAACATAAAGATAATTAAGTTATAAAAACGAAATATAGAATATATGACAGATCAAGGATTTTTCAAGATTTTTCAAGGTTTTTCCCTAGACAGAAATTAAGGATGGCTAGTGATGCTTATAGTTGTTTTTTTGCGTAGATTTTTATTAGTATTGGTTGAATATTGTCATGATGTGGAGATTTTTTGTTGGGGTCTGATTAAGATGTCTGATTAAGTGTCTGATTAAAATGACGCGTATGTATCACATTTCGATAAGTCACCTTGAAAATCGACCTCTATTTCTGGGATGGTAGAGTGAAGTGATAATTTATGGGCTTGGTTGATAAAAATGTTATCTTTTTCGTGGTTAGTATAGGCGATGAATGATGATATTACTCACTTTTAAGTGCGGGTTTGGTTGTCGTGGTTTTTTTAGAGAGACTTGGTTAAGTTGTAACGACCGGCCTTATTTAAAATC
Source organism: Diogma glabrata (assembly GCA_963693315.1). Lineage (NCBI taxonomy): Eukaryota > Metazoa > Arthropoda > Insecta > Diptera > Cylindrotomidae > Diogma > Diogma glabrata. The sequence goes on from OY856188.1 coordinate 130,033,671, forward strand.
ATACTCTATTTCGGGAATCAAATTCAAACACAAAAGTAACAAATCAATCAACAGATTTGTAAACATTTTCTCATACAGTACTTCAAACATTTATGTGTGAGCTGATATATATGTAAAAATTGTGTGCTCAAGTTTGTTGATTCATTGCGTCACATAAGTTTTAATACATGTTTCTAAGTCTGAATACACCTACAGAATTTCATTTTCATTTTTTTTTACTTGTATCAATAATAAAAATTGGATCATGCAAGTATTATGAAAGAATGTATGAGCTTTCATCATAATGAATTAGGGTTATTCAATGTTTATTTTTTAGCTTTTGTAATGGATTGATTTATTTTATAGTATGATAATTTTGAGATCATATGATGCAATTGTTGTATTGAGTGAAAGAGTGACCAAGGTATATAAACAAGAAACAAAAAATAGAAAATTCTAGCTATAAATAATCGATCGAGCATTGTGTAAATTTTGGTGTAAATTTCAAAGAGTCAAGTTGTTATCTGTAGTGTTACAAGTGTTTTGATTATGTTTTTTTTAACTATTAAATTGTTCAAATGTTTTTGTAGATTTTTTAACTGGTGTTTTAATAAAAGCAAACAATAAACTACAAATTTCAACATTTTTTTTTGTTTTACCGCGTGTTTATGTTAGAAAACGGTTTCGAATAAAGTAAAACCGGTGTTGTACAATACCAGCTGTTGTCAAAGAAATTAACTCGATGATGGCTGGAAAAAATGTAATTTGTCTTTTTTAAAGATACAAGTTTAACTGGAATGTGATGTTACAATCGGGTTCGTTAAGTAAAGACGTGAAGTATAGACCTGATACTACGGCATATTTTATTGATGACGTTTTTATTTTAAATTGATGGTTGAAGGTTGTACAGAGTGTTTCACTGACGTTGAAAACAATTTAGTTTTGTACTTCATTCCACATAAAGAAAGCACGGTGTAATATACTGTTAAATGTTGAAATGTTTAAAGATTCTGTACGAATCGTAGTAATATATTGTAACCCAAAATTCTGAGCACAACATTCTCTACTTGAGAACCAACTAAGAAGTATTATCAGATAATGTACACAGCAGTTTACAAAATTGTTCACTAGTAAACTTTACCTATGATGAAACCTTTGTTTTTATTATACGAGATGCATATTCATTATTCTTCTACGCTTTTATTAAGCTGAACGTAGCTCTGATTCTGTATTCCAATTTAATTATATGTGTTTTTTTAATTTAATTTTTTGTCTGGAAGCCTAAGTCTATTTTGTCAATGATTCTAATAGAACAGGCATGTGGTGTTAGTCTTTTGTGAATGTATTAGCCGGTTTTTAATACAGGTTTTGCCTGCAGAATTTGTTATTCTTCGATAGTTAAAACATTAATTATAAATTTTTTAACCACCAGAAAAATTTTAATGCAAACTCTTTATTTGAAACTAAATAGTTTCTTTTTATTTACAGGTAAGAAAGATATATATTTCTCCATTTTTTGGAATCCTAAATCAGGTAACTATAAAAATTCAAAACAGATTTTATATTTTCTTTGTATCAAATTATTTTCACCACAAAACTTTACAAGTTAAATACAAAGAAACAAGTTACAAGTTACTTTACAAAGAAACAAAAGCTATCATGAACGAAGATAAAGCACGAAATACAAGAAATGTAAATTCCAGTTACATTGTACAGGTGGTGTGACTAAAATATTGTGCACCCTTTAGTTTGATTAAATAGGTCGACTTTATTTATTTTTCATTTGTTATCAATTCTTTTTGATTCGTTTAATTATATTTCTTTGTCAATTAAAAATTATATAAAAAATTACAATATAATCCAACAGAAAATTGAAAAAAGCCTAAATAAATATATCAAGAAATTTAATTTTTAATAAATTTTTCTGAGTTGCCTTAACTCTCGTTTTTTTTTTTAAACAATATAACGTAGCATAACGTAACATAATCAAGGAGCAAAATCGAAGGCGAAAACACGAAACATATTCGGTACCACAACATTGTTAACGATTGGTTTACATTTCGTTCATATATGGTCGGTGCCGTATGGTGTCAGACGGTATCTCCCCGACTCATGTTGGGATTGTGCCGTTCTTGTAAATCTAGATTAAAACTTTTATAAAAAGTCCACTGAAAATTGGGTTTTCGTAAAAGCTTAATGTAATCCTTTATTTGTATGTTTGATTTTGGTTACATGCGATGTATGCAGCTCTAAATGTTTGCAGTTTGCACAACCAGATAATTAGAAAATAATCGTCAGGATGCTAGTTTCTATAATATCCTTAGAGTATACATAAATATAGAGAAGATAGCTCAAATACTATATGAAGAGTCCAAAAAATGGTGATAGCATCTGTCATATTCAATTTCTATTTTCACCATTTTGATTTATTTCATTTACTACCACAAACGTATTTATTAAATTATAAATTAAAAACAATTTTATATTTAAAATGTGGGCAATATGGCTCCAAAACAGGAGCTATGCCTTTAAATAAAAAAACAAAATTTAAAATATCAAAAAATATCAAATGTTTTCTTCATAGTTGTGCTAATTTTTATAAAATGTATGACATTAATTGCAAGAGTTATTTAAATTTATTGTGATTATTTAAGTCAAATATTTTATAAAGGACAAGCAATGTTTTCTAGGTATGAAGAAATATTTAAGTTACGTAATTATTTCAAAGTATATTATGCAAATTTGCTGAAAAACGAATTCGGATGCACGCTAAAAATTAGTTGTGGCGATCGGTTGAAAATATCATTTCGAGTGTTTTTAGTGAGACCCAATCCTGGGTTTAAATCTTTATTGACAACTTTATTTTTCATTTATGAAATTTCAGAAAAACTATATATAACCAAATATGTTTATATTAAAAATTAAAATGTCATTTTTTTCTTTTCTTTTTTTTAATAATCGCAGAGAGGAAAAAAAATTATTTATTTTTTTTTGTCAGGCTTTTTTCTTATAGATTTAAAAAAAAAACTCACAATAATTGTACAATTTTGAATCAAATGAAAAATTTACGCACGTCTATGAGAAGAAATTAAAGAGTAAGAGTAAGAAATAGAAGAGTAAAACAAACAAAAAAATGCGATTTGACAGATTCGGATGCACGCTAAAAATTAGTTGTGGTGATCGGTTAAAAATATCATTTCGAGTGTTTTTTTAGTGAAACCCAATCCTGGTTTTAAATCGATAGTTACTAAGAGAAAGTACTGCCAGTACTTCAATTTTACAATTCAAACTCATGTTATTCTTTCACTATTGATGCAAATTCAAATATTTAAGCTTTCGTTCCTCCAAAGTCTCAAGGATAAATTGAGATGCTCACTAAGTTTTTTTTATTAAAACTAGGGACAAGAAAATTATATAAACATTGTAATATATTACTTTGACAGATAAAACAAAATTTTGTTTACCTTCTTCTTTACTAAACTTTACATACCTAAATGCTGAACACAGGTATGAATTATGATACACATATGTAGACTAGCAGTATAACTGAATTTCTAAAATAGCGTTAACGTAAAATGTTCATCATTATATCCAACTAAAAAAAAATAACACCACTTGAATGACTCGAACACAAAAATTTCTATTGATTTTTATGGTTGTCTTGCTGCCTTAGTACTATACAATGAAAATTGAAGAAAAACTTTATTTTATACATATTGCATTTACTTTAGAAAAAAGGAAAACTTAAAAAAGAGTTGCACAAAGTTGGGAAAAAATCGAAAAAAGAAAAAACAGAAAAAGCAATTCTTTTACCTTTTGCTAGTGAAAACATAGTACGGTTGCTTGATTATATTGAATTGATTTTAAATTGACTCAGAAAAAAATCTGAAAATTTAAAGAAAAATGTAAAGTTATACGAAAACAAAGTTATACGATTTTTTTTTAAAGTGTTTTGTAAAAGGGATTACAACGTCAGTCACAAAAACACTTAAATAATAATTCCCTTTTCCTTAAATATTATAACCTAGATCTCATGCTCTTGTTTGTAGGGTGAAGTTAGCCGAGAGTATTAATTACATTCTGTCACTATGTCAGTTTAGGGTCTCGACGTTTTAAATATTTGCACCATCCAACAAGCGATTAAAATGCTATCTGAGAACTTTTGATGACAATGTTTATGAAAATAAACGAGGTCACCCACAGTGCGCTGTGCGACAATGTTATTTGAAATCAGGTTTTAAAGTCAAATTTCGGTCATTTATTCATTATTATATACTTCTGAAGAGTCTCAACGGGCCTCGATGGAAACAATGACATCACACGGATCTTAAAACAATATTCAATGCAAACGAATACTTGTATCTCTTATAAATGTGGAGAAATTGATATTAGGTAAATTACTTGCGTTTTTCCGTTTTTTGCACTTTGTCAACTTTCGTTCAAAAGTTTTCAAAACGAAAAGTTGAAAAATCGTACAAAAAACATATGTTTTTTTAATGTTTAAATAATAAAATGTGTTGTGTATAGTAGTAATTCCAATATGTGTCACAACAACACATAAACACCTTTTGATACCTAGATCTTCACAACAACTACTTAGGTTTGAGGTGTTAATGGACGGAATTTTGTTTTTGTTTTTTATGTTTTTTTAAATAACGGCACTTCAGAATAATTCTTATCACATCATAAAATACGACATAAGCCAATCAATGGAGGAAATAAAAATAAAATAAAAGGGAAAGATCAAATTTTTCAATTACCGTCTTCCATAATAATTAAATCCCAGAGCTGTATGAAGGCTCGTTTCTTAGAGCAAGTAATACCGTGCCATCATTAAAGAATAGTTTATAATTAAGATTCGCTAGCATCCCTAAGATATCACCTTAGCAAGTGGTATCTCACTTCTATTGCCAGTGGTATGTGATATCTTTTTACATATATACTCATCCTAAGCAGGATTTGCCAGGCTATGAAATACGGCTAAGTACTAGCCCATTAATCGTTAACAGTACTTGGCTATTGTTATTGGACCAGTACTGGAACCATTCATCGGCCGATCTATGGTTGTCGGGCCATTACTGGAAACATGATCCAGCTGATTTACGGTTATGGAAAATGGTCAGTACAGTTTATTTTAAATGGGCCAGCAATGGCCTGTTAATGGTTAACATTAATTGGCTATTGTTGTTGGACCAGTACTGCAACCAAGAATTGCCCGATCTATGATTTGCTAAAAATTAACTAGAGTAATATCCATTTTAGAAATATATATGTGAAAAATGTTTACCTATAGTTTACTTATCGCTTCTCGGCTAGAAGACTATGATAATATTGATTAGGTTGGTATAAGTTGTAAAATTTTTTTTCATTAGACATTTTTATTTTATTTTAAATTATTTTGTATTTATTTCATTTAATTCTGCGTTTGAAAATATTCTATATGTTTTTTAATGGCCCACGCATGGTAGCCAGTACTCGGCCATTGCTGCAATACTGATCATCATTATCTGTTCATTACTGGGCCAAGTGTACAACCTTGTATGAGCCATTGCTGTTTTTTTTTCTTTGGCTCATGAATGGCAGCCATTTATTGTCCGAAGTTATCATTCAGTAAAATTATGTTAATGGTCCAGTCATAGTTGCCAGTACTCGTCCATTGCTGCGTTACTGGTCGCCAGTAATGGACCGTTACTGGACCAGTTATACAACCTTGTATGGGATATACCAACAGCTGGTACTGGCGTTTAACACCCGTAGATCTAAAATCAAAAAATAAATTATTAGTCATAAAAAACTAAACCCCCAATTCATCAAAATCGAACGACAGCACTTAAAATTTTAAATAACCATTTTTTCGTGAGATTCCTCTACCTACCACACTTGGTAAAAATTACAAAAACGTTTCCTTATTAGTTGCTTGGGCCACTCCATTATCTAAAAGTTTTAGAACTATGGCAGACCTTATTAGCGACTTATTATTGACGCCACTTTTCAGCCTACGACGTATTTTTAAAGCTTAGGTTATGCGATGAATATTATAAGCTCAAATTAATTCATTTCTGCATTGAATAAAATTAGAGTAATGTTTTTGAATTTGCTGTCCAGAATAAGGACCAAGAAATGCTTTGTTTGTCAAATTAACTTCATGGTTTAGCCAAGGGCAATTTATGACTGAATTGGAAGATAGGTGTGATATCATTATTCCATGCGGTTACCCTTTCTGGCAAAATGTTAGTGGTATATTCAATACACGTGGGAATAGCCCGGCACTAAGTAGTTTAATGTCCCCTCAATATTACAGAAAGTAACCATTGTATTCCTTACAGTTATAAGATTTTATAATTGGACGTGTCAAAGATTGCAAGCCTGGTTCTAATAATATGCTAAGAATATGTTCTTGCAATGCAATATGCATTCTAAACAAACCGAATCCATAGCCAAATTACTTATACTATCAGAATTATTACTCCTGCTAATCAAGCTTAGATGACCAAGAAATTATGTATGTATTGCTATTCCCTGTAAGTAGAAAAATGTTTAGTTTGCTGTTAATAATTAAGAATAATATAGGAATCCTTACATTGATTTTTCACAAACAGCAAGTTTTAGTTTTGAAACTTGAGTTCAAGAAACCGATCACCGGCGATTCATGGTTCTGACGATATCAAGCTCATTTTTTGCTAATTCGAAATTGAAACAAATTAGAATAGATGCTGAAAGTAAGCTGTATGTAATTTGGACATCCGTGTAATTAAAATTATCCGGAAAAAACAGTTGCATAAAACTGGTCACAAATCGACAAAACGTGATCGCTGTAATGAACACTGAACCTGCTAGTGATGTCACTTACGGCAAGCAATCGGAGGACTTCGTGCCTAGTGAGGTTTTTTTCCTTCGAGCTTTAGCAATGTGGGTCCGAGAAGCAGTGTCCCCCAGTTCAGTACAAATCATCAAATATGCACGCAAAGGAGACTGTGTAAACGGCATTAAATAAGCGAAAACAAACAGCCGGGACTCTGACGACCCCATTGGCCGAAAAAAATGAGATCTGAGATAACTACGATTATTACATTTAGAAAATCTTTCACTCCATGATTGTATCGGATCCAACTCGTTGATTCAGCCGATCATATTAACTAACGACTAGATCTAATTATCACAAAAACCAAAAAAAAATGTTGCACCTCTGGTCCGGGCGATTGTTGCATAAAAATTAACAAAATAATCCTAAAATATAGTGATACAAGTGATTAACAACAATGTTGCACCTCTGGTTCGGGCGATTGTTGAACAATGATAATATAGTATCACCCAAACCTCAATTAATTTTGATTGATACTCAGATCAAGATGATAACCATTATGGTACGATATGATGTCAGAAATTATCATCGATCAAACAATTAAAAACTAAGCGTGTTGGTTTATTTTTTTATAATAACCTCTCGTTTTCAAGGTCACAGATTACCACCAATAATATTAAAACTCCCTGCCATTAACTATTAAATTACTTTCACCTTGTCCATATTTATGTAAAACCAAAGCTGTTGTATGAATATAATCCAAAATATAGGAGACTAAAACATATATGAGTAATCCAAACAACTGCATTCCAATCGAGTTTCTTTTTTTTTATTTTTTTGCGTTGTTTGCGTTGATTTGCGACTTTTAAACCAAAAACTGTAGATGTACAAACAACATTATCAAGATATGATTCTTATCACCAAATTATTCCAATTTAATCTAATCTTTTATCACTTTAGAAAATCGAGTTTAAGTAAAGTTTTTACATATTAAAAATAAACCAAAAACACACTTCACCGAACCTTTATTTTAACTAAAACAAAATTATATATTTTTTATGTTTTATGTTTTAAATAGGTAATTTCAGCAAACACAATACTATTTTAGTACAAATTAATTTTGAATCAATTTGGTTTGATTTCAATGAGATAGATTTAATCAGTTTTCTTTATAACAATAGTGAACGCGTTTTAGCAAGATTCTCCACAGTTAATTTAGTTTTTTCTAATTTCGTGTTTTTTGATTATACACGAACTGCCTATTGATTTAATTCCGATCGACTCTCTCATGTGACAACGACCACGTCTCTCAAATTACGGCCGCCATTATAATGTTGGACAAAATAAAGTACGCGCAAAGAAAGTAAACGAACCGCCATTAACGTAAACAAACCAATAATCTTTTTTCCTATTCTTTTAATTTTGCTACACAAAAAATTAATTTACTGTATAATTTTTCTAATAAACAACTAAATAAAATTTCTTTAAAATTTTCCTAGTTTAAAATAAAATTTCACTAAAAAAAATTGTTTTATTTTGTTTCTAGTTAGGACTACAAATTTGACTAAATTGATTTGATTGAATTGAACTACATAGTTAATTTAATTCTTCTAATTTACATATAAATTTAACTACAATTTGACTAACAAAAAAACTAAATAAAGTTTTCTAAAAAAAAGCAATTGTTTTAATCTTTTAATTAAGTTTGAATTAAGCGATATATTGGATAATCCCAAAAACATCTGTTAAGAATTTCAAAAATAATTGTATTTCAAATTATAAACTATTTTGTTTGAGTAAAATCACAGAACTGTCTTTCAAATGTAAAATGTACATACAACAAGAAAATTATGAATCAAAAACATATCAAAATGAGACAGATGAAAAAAAAATCACTGCAAACAGGGTTGAGAAAGATATGAATAAAGAGACGATAAGTTGTATTGATCGCGTTGATTCATTCAAAAGAAAGTTGTTCCGACAATATTTTGTTTTCCTCTTATAGTTATAATGTAACTCTTATAGTTGATATTATTAATATAATTAAAATGTTTATTGAGCCAACAAAATTGTTCGTTAAGCCAACAAAAGTAGTTCAATAATCGGTATTTATTATTTAATGAACAAATTCTGTTAGATTTCTTTTTAGTGTTAATTTACAAATTTTTGACAAAAACACCTGGCATTAGAAAAACGAATGTGTAAAGACTTTCATCTAACCATAGTAGATTGTTGAAAAATAATTTCAAAAAGAGGAAATCAATTTCTACATTACTGTAAATAAATGCATTTCCACCATTTTTTATTTTCTATTTAACAGTAATCAATTTTCATTGTAATGTTGAATTTTTGTATGATTTTCATTGAATTTAACTCCTTTTCTTTCATTTCTTGGTTATTGTTTTTATTTGAATATTATCATTTTTCTCAAAGTAATAGATTATTTTGTTAAACAAGGAAGAAAAGCTGAACATAAAATAAATAAATGAAAATATTTCTGTTGTTTTTCCTCATATTTTTTTATTTTACTTTATGAGGCAGCAAGCAAAAGAAAATATAAAACACAAAAACGTTGTTACAAATAAAATAATCTGTTTGATCAAAATAATATAGATTTTTACTCGTTCCAAAGAATCGAAAACTTCCATTTTCTTTGTTTCTAGTTTTTTTTTTGTTTTACCAATCTAAACAACAAATATAAATCAATTTTACCTGATTAATTAATCAATTAAATTTTATGGTTTATTTGATTGGTTTTTATTGATTTAATTTATTTCAATCAGGATTGGATCAGTGTTTGGATAAAAGTGAATAAAGGAAGTTCTAAAGAAATTAGTTTGAAGTTTGTTATTAGGGTTAAATTGATTCACAATGTTAATTATTGGACAAATGAAATATATACGAATTAACAGCCGGATCTTACAGTCAAATTTATTTATTTATTTAGTTTTGCAAGTTTCATTTATTTTAGATACTTCACCCCTAATCTCTATTTTTACAGTATTTTAAAATGAAATTGAACTTTCGATTTGGTTTATTTAATTTTGTTCCCGTCAAACTTTGAACTGTTTCAATAATTAAACGAATTTACAACAAAATTAGGGGCCGGCCGATGCTACATTAAAGGGATTGTACGTGAATGTGGCAGCACAAACGTTTTTATATCTCTTTAATAGCATTAAACAAACAGGGGTAAAGAAGTAAAACATAAAATTTATTTTAAATTGGCATTGGCGAAAAGACGGTAAAATAGTTTGGAAACAACGCCATTAATCCTCTGGTGCGATTCTCATGTATCACTATTTCGACTCAATGACCTTGGGTTTGCCTATTCCTGCCATACTAAAGCTTAGAGGATTTGCTGATCTTTGTCTTTGTGTGCTATTTGGTGGTAAATATGGATGGATATCGGCTATCTTTAATTAAATCGTGCAAATACAACAGACGAAGGGAAAAATATGCGTGCAATAATATTTTACTGAAACACATAACAATTCAATAACAACTAATACCATAAAAACTACCATGCAAAAATAAACCGTTATCAATTTTCTTCACTGTTTGTTGCCTTAATAAAAACAAAGAAATATATTAATAGTTCTTGAATGCCGGCAACCATAGTTTAAACTAAATTTTCTTATAATTTTCAGAAAAACCAATTCAATATGTTAGCAATAATTTTTTGTTAATATATATTCTATCATTTTTTTTTTCTTAACATGAAGCATAACAGAAAATAACAATAATAACAATAATGAAGAAAACAAAAAATTCCAACAAAAACTTATTAATCCCATAAGATGAATATCAACATAACCCCGAGATAAAAAAAACTTCCTAACACAAAATAGCTAAGCCAACTAAAACATTTCCTGTTACAAAAAATTGAATATCCTTATTTGTGCTTTCGATAGGAAAAAGCTCGTTGAGTTTATCATAAAAAACTACCAAAAACAACATCATATTGTAATTTTTATTTATAACTATAAACAAATTGTTTGTTCTAGATTTTTTATTAGATGTTACTCACACTAATATGTTACGAAAAACATAGAAGTCTTCTTTGCTAAGTAATGTGATATGCAGTTACATATTCCGACAACTCTTTACATAAAGAATATCTGGCAATTTTCTTTCTCTATCTGACAATTTTCTATGAAAAAAAAATGAAGTTTTGCTTCAAGACTAGAAGTTTCAGATGATCGCAGTTCATTGGTTGCCCGAACGACTTCCCTTTCCTAGTCCTTTGTCCAATGTTGTAAAAAAAGCTTTTCATCTCACTGCATTAAGCCAAAAAACTATTAACAAAAATTGCTTTTAACATTTTTTTTAAAACGGATCAATATTTTTGACGTTTTCGTCTTACGTGATGGTAAATTTTGTTTTACTTATTTATACTTTTACTCAGTTTTCCGTTTTGAATAGACAAGAATCGGATAGACAAGAATGAATTCTCCGGGAAGACGTATGTTAGACGTATGTTAGACGTATCTAGTAGTTCGTAACCGTACGTTCGAAACCGATAAGCTTAGACAACTCACTGAAAAGATTGGATTCAAATTGGGAGTCCTGATACTACTGAAGGTACTCCAAAACGAGTAAATTGGAGTAAAGAGCTGAAACTACCATTTCAGCAGTGATATCCGAGATAGGAATGACTTCACGCCAGCGAGAATAGCGGTTAATAATTGTGAAACAACGTTTGTCCTCGAAAGAAGGAAGTGGACCAATATTTTCCAATGTATCTCGGAAAATCTTTGAGAAGTGGAGGGTTAATTACCTAACGGTGATTGAGTATAGCGAGATTCTTTTGCTTTTTGGCAAGCCAGGCAGTTCTGTGCCATTTGTCTTACATGCTTCTTAATGGATGGCCAAAACTTTATCAGTAAGGAGTTTGACAGAAGTCTGAACTCCTGGGTGAGATAAATTATAGAGACTATTAAAAACAGATTGATGAAATTGCTTTGGAAAAGGTTGTGGATTATCCGAAGAGGTATCACATAAAATAGTAGTTATCATAAAATAGTAGTATCACATCTAATAGTACTAGAATTGCCAAACGATAAGGAAAAAGATCGGAATTGAAGTGTAGGATTAGTATCCACTAATTCCTTGAGTTCGATATCATTTAACTGAGCATCAGAAATTTTGTCATAATTATCATTTCTCGTGTCGAGCAAATGTCATTTCCAAAAACATGATAATGTGTTCTGGAATTGATATTTGTTCGACACGAAAAAGTGTATCCGCAACTACATTATCAATTCCAGAAATGTGCCGAATATCAATCCTGAATTGACTGATGAAATCTAAATGCTTGAATTGGCATTAAAGTGCAAAAACCGTTGGAAGGATCAGTGTTTCGTGACCCGAAAGTCATTCGAACGAATTCGAAGAGTTCAAACGGGCAATATCGCGAGCATCAATAAAAATTTGATGATTTGCGCGGACGAGATCAATTGTTGAGAAAAATTTGCATCCATGTAGTTGATGCGAAAAATCCTGAATGTGTGGAATTGGATATTTATCAGGAATTGTGATGTTATTTACAGAACGGTAGTCACCGCAAGGTCTCTACTCGCCGTTCGTCTTTTTAACAAGACGGTCGACAAATGGCCAGTTTGTTTGGAGCTAGTTGACGATATTTACATGAAACGGGAGCTTCAAGTGTTTCAATAACGTGAGTCACGTTATGTTTAACAGGTTTAGCGAGATTATTTTTGGACGTTAAGTCCTTAAATTTTTTGAAAAATTGAGAATTTTGATATTAACTGAATCTTTAAGGTTCTTGGGAAGTGGAGAGTTCAGCAAAAGGGAAGAAAGAAGTTAGTGTTTCGTCAAGACGTCGATTTTTAATGTCCGCTAAAAGACCGTATTTATTTAGGAAATCAGGTAAAAGAATGAGAATGGTAACATCGGCTATAACAAAGGTCTGACCGAACGCTCGGCTGCAACCAATATTTATGTTTAGAGACCGTGTACCGTAAATGCTAACTTTAGTTGCATTAGCTGCATAAAGAAAGAAGCCTGATTTCCTTGAGTTTTTCCTCAACTGTTGTAGGATACCTTCTTCAGCACCTGTATCAACGAGGAAGTTCTATCCAGAAGACCAGTAGACCTAGCTGGAACTCAGTAACCGTATAGGTTTTAGGTTCGGAAGATGCAGCAGTTTCCTTGTTATGACGGCGACTAGGTAAATGAGTGCTTCGAAGGATAACAACACTCCAGTGGCGTGTTGGTTTGCAGTACCGAACCCGCAGATCGCAACCAATAAAGTTCCCAAAACAACAAAAAAAATTAACAAAAGCATCGCACTAAAAACAATATTTTTGATGAATTAATTATTTATTATCTGCAGCTTCAAACCAATGTTTTAATAAAAAAAAATTTTTTATGTTTTTTTAGCTATCATAATATTTCAAGCCTTTTGTGGCTCATTATCAAATGTACAAACATGAAATAGTTTCTAAAAGGAAAATTGAGAAAAAGTATAAAAAGCAAAAGCATAATAATAAAATGAAAATTATAAACTATAGATTATAATAATTATCAAATAAATTAATTCGTTGTTAAAAAGAAAACGGTTAAATTTTGAAATGATTTAAATTAGACAGAGAAGATAATATATATATTAATCATTTAAATGTGTTAGACTACAACAATTTTTTTCCTTTTAGGCATGCGCGACAAGAACGAGACTATTAAGGTTATTAACAATATAAAATATTTTAATGCTAAGACGACAGATTTAAACAAATGGAAAAGTATTGGAAAATTAAAATTAAACTAAAAATAAAATAAAAATGAACACCTACTTGTTGGTTTTAAACTAATCATGAAATATAAACTTATTTTCACTAATAATTAACAGATTAAAAACTTTTTTAATTCTAACATTTTAAAAAATATAAACAAACATTAATTAAACACACAATTATTTATAATTACATTATTAATGTTACCAGTTCAAAAGTAAACTAAACATAAATTAATTTATTTAAAAAATTTACATATTGGGCAAGGCAATAAAAATTTTTTTATTCAGAGCAGATCCTGTTGGAAGAGAACAGATATAGAAGTTACAACCAGCTATGTTAGGTGATTAATAAAAAATTATTTATGTTATTGTAAAATTGTGTATGTCAAAGTTGTAAAAAACAACCTAGCTGTGTTGTGTGCAATCAGCTGGGTAAAATCTAAGTATTAGGCCGTTATGTTAAAGTCAAATGTGTCCAAATATCTTGCTAATACCTTACAACAGATTTCAGATAGGACAAAATATAATATCAGAACTTCATTAGCTCGTCGCTCGCCAAGGGTTCCGTGAACGTAAAGAACACAATATCAAAATAATTGACATAAAGTTTTGTTGTAAAGTGTTTATATTGCCAGACCATACACACATAAAAAATAAATGGCTCATCGTAAATATCAATAGTAAATGTCCAGACCATACACACATAAAAAATAAATGGCTCATCGTAAATATCAATAGTAAATGTCAATCTCATCTAAATTGATCGAAATGATATAAAGAATATTAATTTAGGTTAAATGTTATCCATAGCTGTTAATAATCAACGACAAAATTTAGGGGGTGGCAGGTGTAAACACTAAAAATAGGGCATTTTTGACAATAATTCAAAATCTGTGCATCGTAAAATTTTAAAAAAATTGTAATGTTTCTTAATTTTGGTGCTCTTTCAAATGACACCCCACTCATGCGGGTCAGAAACCCTTTTTTCACCCTTACCCACTCCCATCCCCTAAACACAGAGAAAAAAAATCATTTGAGACTTCACAATATTTTTCGTTAAGGGTTTATCAAATTTCCTATCTCTATGAATTTTTTCAAATTTTTCTATCAATCAACGAAGAAACGTGGGGGTTTTTGTTGCACTTTTTGTTGCAACTTTTGTTTGCAACTTTTGTTGCAACTTTTGTTGCAACTTTTGTTCCTACTTTTTGTTGCACTTTTTTTACAATAATTCAAAACGGTGCATCGCAAAATTCTAAAAAAAATTGTAATATTTCTTAATTTTGGTGTTCTTTCGAATGACACCCACTCATACGGGTCAAAAAACTTTGTTTTCACCCTTTCCCACTCCCATCCCCTAAACACACAGAAATAAAATCGCTTGAGGCTTCGCTATACTTTTCGTAGACGGTTTAACAAATTTCCTATCTCTATAACTTTTTTCAAATTTTTCTGTTAATCAACGAAGAAACGTATGGGGGGGGGCCAACTTTGTGTTTCACTTTTTTGACAATAATTCAAAAACTGTGCATCGCAAGATGTAAAAAAAAGTTGTAATGTTTCTTAATTTTAACCCAAATGACACCCCCACTTGACTGGGTTTTAAATGGTGTTTTTACCCCTTCTCATGTCAACCCTCTTAATAAATATAATTATTAGTTTATAATTTTTTTTTGAGATCAATTAAACTCAAGTAAGTAAAGAAGTAATTGGAATTTTTTCAATTCAACGGTATGGTTTGAAGTTTCTCAGAAAAAAACTCCACTTCATATTTTTCGTGTTTCGGTTGGGGTTCGAACCTACCTCGTCAGTGCCCGGCTCGAATCCTTGGGCAGACACGCTATCGATTACGCCGTTGAGGCGATGACAGTTTCAAAGTTGAAACTTCTTCATCACTTATTTATTTTTACTTAAGTTGAATTTTATAATTATTAGTATTTGGTACTTTACTATATTTTTCTTTAAAAACTTACTAATTTTTTTTATCATTGAAAATACTTTTTAAGATTTTCGATTGCTTAGGCTCGGAGCTAATCAAAGAAAGAAAACGCCATTATTTAGAATTACGCAAAAAATGGTGCGGTGTAAAATTCCAAAATATATTTTTTAGAAATACAAGCCCCATATGATACCCTACTTGACTCGATAAAAAAATGTATTGTCTCAAAGGCCTGCCTCCTCACACCGTAGTCCTGTAAAACAAACGAAAACCATTTTATTTATTTTTCAACCCCTCATCTTGTATGGATAGGTTAGCTTTATACGCATCCCAAATTTCAGGTCCATATGATTTATAGTTTTCGAGATAATCGAAATAATGGGAAAAACACGTTTTACTCTCACCAATAGAGTTCGTTATAAAAAACGGAACCCTAAAAACGTGTTAATCTAATAAATCTTAAGATGGAGTGTAATTTTAAAAATTACTAAAAAAATATGGCGTGTTAATGTAAATTTTATTTTAAGTTATTGACATTTTACAATACAGGCAACTTTTCATTCTTCTTCACTAGGAGTTTACATGTGTTAACTGTTATTAAGGCGGTTTCCACCAATGGAATATATTGATAATATGCAGTGTGAAAGAAACTTTTGTTATTAATGGTGCGTTTGAAAACCTTACATCTAGATAAAATAATATATCTCGAAAACTTTTTTATGTTCGACAACCTATATTTAAAGAAAACTTTGAACTAACCTTTAAATCATCCGGTATAACACATTCAAAATTATTAGTTGTTATTGTTTTCCTCCTAGTATGAGAATAAAATTATCTAAAAAAGATTTTAGATTCAGTTTTCAAACGCACCATAAATATTTATTGAAATTATTGGAACTATTTATAATTATGGAACTGGAAGTTATAACCACATACTCCACTTCACTATCCCTACCGTCTTTGGTATAATTTGAATTATGGCGTTTTCTTTCTTTTCTTTCCTACCTTAGCTTCGAACCTTATTTTTTTTATAAAAAGTTTTGTGTTATAGGAATTACAATATGTGTCACAACAACTCATAGATATCTTTTAAGACCTAGGTCCCAGAACTACATGCATTCTGAGGTGTTAATGAACGCTTTTCTAAACCTTTGTAAATTGAACACCACCGAGACTATTGTTTGTGGTAAATCGTTCCATTTTTACGATGTATACGGATAAAGAAGTCCCTCTACATTCTGTCACAATGACAATGAGTGGCCTCGACAGTTTGACTGTTTGCACAAACTGATTAACGAGTAAAACTAGGAAAATAATATGGTTAAGGCATGATGGATCCGATTTAATCCGAGCACTGCTAGTGACGATAATTATAAAAACAACGAGATCAGCAACCATGCGTCGGTGTTGTAGAGAATCATGATTTGATGTTAAATTTCGATCACCCACACTTCGTACAGCACGCCTTTGCACAAAGTCCAAAAGAGCTAGGATAGAAACAAATGCAGCGCCCTAAACTTGACAACAATCCTTCATACAGGGACGAATATAGGTTTTATAAATGTGGAATAATTGGTATGGTGTAAAATAGTTTTTACATCTGTTGAGGAGACCGAGCTTTTTTGACGCCATTATATGATAGTTCCAGAGTAATCTTATGCTCAAATACAGATAAATGTGATTCGTCAATTTGTATTCGTTTTTATGACCATTACATCATAACCTGTCTAATTGAGTAGAAAATTCTAATACCTGCAGTGATTCTAGCTTTTATATGGTAATTATGCTGTTGTTAGAGTCAAGCATCGATCCCAAATATTTAAAGAATTCAACTTCCTCAATTTGTTCATCGTCGCTCATCAAAATTTGTCACATTAAACGTAATTCCCGATAAACGTAATTCCCAAACCACCGATCAAGAACTCGAACACTGATCAGTAAGCATAAACACCAGGTTTTATTAAGTATTCCAAAACTGTATTGTTTCACATCAGATTGATTGTATGGTTGATTGTAGAAATTTCCAGTCCACAGCGTCCAAAATAATACACAAAATTTCTCTTAAATAACACTTAAAACTTTATTCACAATTAAATTTCATTTAACATAATCACATTTCTCTTAAACTATCGCAGTCTAACTTAAATTATAACTTTACACTATCGCAATCTAATTTACGTTCTACAAAAGACATTCCTTATATTTTTTTTTGTTTTTTTTAATAAAATGTTGTGTTGTGTAGTAGGAATTACAATATATGTGTCACAATAACACATAAAAACCTTTTAAGACCAAGGTCCCACAACAACATACGTTCAAAGGTGTTGATGGACGTAAATCTTCCTTTTTTTGTTTTTTTGTTAAAGAATGGATAACTAAACAAAAAATCCTATCACTGAGAAAATATGACATAGGCCAATATTTTATGATAGAATAGAGAAAATAAAAGTAAATTAAAAAGTAAATAGCAAATTTTTACAAAAATTTGCTGGAACAAAACAAAAATGTAGTTGCCAATAATCCAGCCAGTTGCATATTCCTTGATCCTGTGACGCACTGTCTTTCTTGAGGATTAAAGCCCACACATGGTTATATGAAGGCTCGTTTCCTCAAGGAAGCAATAACGTCTCATCATCAAGGACTATTGCACAGCTAAGATTGAGGGTGCTACCGTTGACTCAATCCAGTTCATCCGCCACCACCCCTAAGATGTCACCTTGGCTAGTGATATCTCACTGCTATTGCCAGTGGTATGTGATATCTCACGTTAACTCGTATGTCAATAGCAGGGACTGGAGTACGCGGGATTGTCACACCCGTAGATCAAAAATAAAAAAAATTTTCAAAACAATAAAAACTGATCCCTCCATAATTCTTAAGTTCTCAAATATTCTAGGTAAATCCATTCTTTACAAACAAATCTCCAGAAATTATGGTTAAATCTGCATTATTATTTGGGATATATTTTATTTCATGTTGTGACGCTTGTTCTTTGAAACAATGTGACGTTGATTTTATTTTTGAAATATTGTACATATATCGGAAATTCAGATTGAAAACAATTTTGTTTTGTATTTCATTTCAATACGATTATATGTAGAATCATAACTGTATGTTTGGTTTTTAATGATTTATTTGCTTACCAATTTTTCTAGCACCACTCTCAAGCGACTTGAAAGACTTACTCATTACAACGTCACTTCCGCCGAGGATTATAACACCATCAGTGTACGCGATCATCTGTATACTGAGTTCATTGTTGAGATATTGTTGTTAGTTCGCATTTAAAAATAACTGAATATGTAATACAAATTGCTATGCATATAGGTCCTACGGAAGTCTCCATTATAAAACAAAGCAAAGCTTGCTTTAAAGATAAACTTAATGCTCTTTGCATTAACCAGTTGTTTTCAAACTTCTACCGTAGCAAGTTGCTTTCAAACTTTTACCATTTCTATAAAAACTAAATTAAGGTGTTAGGGTTGTACTAAAATTTGTAGTTTTGCACTAAAATTAGTTTTAATGCAACATCTGCTTTGCTATTTAATAATAACTTGCTTTACACATCTCATATAGCAAAGCTTGTATTAAAAATTGCAGTAACTGTTTCAACTGTGTCGGTAGTTTCCTTCGACGGCACACATTATGCTGTATTTGAGCTAATTTCATCAACTTTCATGGGGGAGTGCCGATTATATTCTTTGCTAATAGAGGTTTTTAACGTTACAGATGGTATGGTAACATTTGAATTCAATCTGAACTATCATGATACTTAGTTGCTGATTTAGCTTGATAAAGCTCAAGGCTATTATTGCTTGATTATAATCAAGAATATTGTTACATACAAGAGTTGGTATATACACTAGAGATTCGTTCTGTCAAAAAAGAAAAGAAAATTTCCAAATAAGCTTCTGTCCTTCATTTATACTTTAATCCATTTTACGACTTGTTGTGAGTAAGAAATCGTGCAACGACTTTAATTTACGTTTGCTTGTAAAATGGTATAGCCATGAAATGTTAAAACATGATAAAAATGTGTTGAATGTTGATCGCAATAATTGAAACACTATTATCCAAATAACAATAAAAAAGGAAACACAATAGTATTTTGATTGAAATGATGTTTCCTGTTTTCATGTTTGATTAGAATACCAGATCAAAACTAATCGAAAATTTTAATTTCTAAAATCATCTGTCCATAACTTTAACCATCTTTTTAATTTTGGCCAACAAAAAAAACTCAACAATATAATTGCTAGTTTTTTCCAATTTTGATAATAGTTAAACGTTTGAATGACCTTTTAATAATTTTTGGATTCTCATTCTTCAAAAAAACAAAAAAAAACTTCGAAACAAAAAATTGTTTAGAGATAATACCCATAAGACCGTGAATATGTTGTTCTATTATTAATATTACAACACAAAAACAGAAATGGATAATTAGTTTTTTTTTAATATTCTTTTCAACGTCCATTCGTTTTTAAAACTTTTTTCAATTAGAACTTTAAAGAATTGAGCTTTTATTTTGTAGAGAATTAACGATAAATTAAAATATGTATTAGAATTCATGAACCTAATGTTTATAATGGAACTTTGTTTTATATTAGAAAAAAGGAGAAGACTTAAATTCAATTGGAATTTGTCATTTATATATTAACAAGTCTGGTTGATTTTTTCGTACAGAAAAATCAAGAACCTAAAGCGGCTTTTTGAAATATAAAGCTTCATGTAAAAAAAATTTAAATTCTAACTATTTAACACACTATTAATTGTTTTTGCATATGGCGTCCAATTATTGGGCTTGTAATATAGAAGGTTTGGGTCGTCTTTATTTAATATGGTCTAAAGCATATTTTTCTATTTACATAGCACCTAAGCACAAGGTTGAACAAGTGGTCCAGAGAAAAAAATCAGCAATGGCCCATACAAGGTACAGCTGACCCCGTAACGGAAAAATAATGATGACCATGTATTGCAGCAATGGCCGATTACTGACAACCATGACTGGGCCATTAAAAAAACACAAAATATTATTATATGTAAATCTAAATAAATTACATACAATATAAAATAAAATAAAAATTTCGAATGAAAAAAAATTTAGAACTTATGCCAACAACTTATCATTTACCAATATTATCATAGTCTTTCAGCCACAAAGCCATAAATAAATTATAGGAGAAATTTTTCAATCTTTATATTTCTAAAATGGATATTACTCTAGTACTGTGCTTCTTAACCTTTTTAGCTGCTGGAAACCCTAAAATTTTTAACCAATATACTCGCACTCCTTTTCCAAAGTAGTAAAATTATATAAATGCAAAACAAACACTACGCATAAGATATAATTTATTTAGGAGCTGTGTGAACCTGGAACCCCGTAGGGTTTACGGGGTAACACAAGCGGCGTAGATAGATGATTGTAGTACAAATTTTTTGTTTGTGGTTTGCAATAAAGATCACTCAAATCATTAAAACAGGTGATTCCCCTCCCCTACACACAGTGATAAATTTGATAAACCAAGTGAACAAAATTGTTCGAAATCGTTTGTAGTTTTTTGTTGTACGGATCAATATTTTTGAATTTTTTTTTGTAGCCAAAACAAATTAAAATGTAAATTTGAGCAAAAATTTAAACAACTACAAACAAACAAATTTTAGGCTAATATAGGGTATATGGGGGTAGCTCGGAAAGGTAGCTCGTGTCGAGAGTGGTATCATTGGAAAAGTCTTTACGAGACAAGCTGAAATCAAGTGAATTTCCGTATTCTCATCCCTGGAAAAAGTTGTTATTGTTTAAAGTTTAGCTTTTTTGATGCATTTTTTCTCAATTTTTCACCTAAGTAGCCTTGTTTTTCATGTTTTTCATTTAAAGAAACGAAGAATTATACATTCCCATTTTGGAATCTCCTTTTGGCTAATACAGGTTACCCTACCCGAATATACCCAACCCGATCCGAGCCATTTATAAAGGATCATATTTTCAATTCTACATTAATGAATTATTCATTTTTTTATTAATTATTTGCCAAGATTCTGCAACCTTGCAAACCTTCGATCAAAAATAGCCCCCCTTCCCGAAACCCCCGGATGAATTTATGAATTTTTAAATTTCTAGGAAAAATACGTATTTATTATATGTTAATTTATTTAGAATTTCTTTCGGTGTTCTACTTAAAATCCTTGTAAGTAAATATTTAAAACAAATTTAGTGAAGAAAAAATGGCCATTAATAGGGCAGAGCTTGGTGGTATTACAGAGTCTGACAAGCCCTGCCAAAAAAATCACCAGGCTTACATTCTTTTACTAATCTGCGAGTGAAAAGAAAATGAGGGTCATAAATTATAATACAAAAATTATTGGTACACTGGCACATGCACTCAACATATGAATGAGTTGAATTCTTTCATTCAGAAAATGCAGTATGAAAATAAAAATATGAGCACGTTTTGTTAATAAAATAAAATTCAAGATCGCCAATGCGCACATCAAAATTACGTAAAAGTTTAATAAATATAGTAATTAATGATAATCCATATTCTATCCAATTTGAGCGCAAGTTTTTATATTTTTTAAGTTTGGCGATCGGAATTATTATTTTAATCTCGCCTGTGATAATTTGAGAACACCTCTATTCAAATCAAAACGTGAATCCTGTCTAAATCTAATTACTTAGCTATTTAAATATTTTTTCCCTATTGAATTTACGTTAAACTGAGAAAATCAACCAACCAATACACCAACACATCTAATTACCAAATCAAGAACACTAGAAAGACACAACATCAAACTCATTTTCAATTTCCTTTTATATTGACTGTCAATATCTTTAATTACAAGTTGCAATCAAAACCGTTTTTGTTCATCAATAATCTATCTTCGATTCACACAAACAATCATGACGATATTAAAAGCTGATGAAAATGATGGCGATATCGATGTATATTCTGGATGTTAAATTGATGATGGTGAGATTGAAATATAAGAAAAAAATTTTTTATTTCTGAAAATATAATAAAATTAGTTATTTATCGCTTTTGTGTATTCGTATTAATATTGTATGTATATAGAAATCAGATAATATGGGTATGAGTAATCTATAGTTCTTAGATTGATAGCATTAGAAAAAAAATTGTTGATTTTAATATTAATGCATTTTCTTTATTTGAAATAAAACCTACAATACAGAAAAAACAAAAGAAAATGTATTAATTACGCTATAAATAAATGTATTTTGGATTGAACGCTAACCAACGACGTTGTTAAAAAGTGATATGAAAAATGATGCTAAAAAGGAAGAACATGAAAGCATAGGAATGTCAAATGAATCACTTAATACTTTGTCATTTATTTGGTTAATAATCAGAACAGTAGCGTAGTACCACGTGGTTGATAAGTTTATAACATTCTTCTGACCATGAAAAGTCTACTTGGATTTAGATAGTTTTTATATTGGATTGAACGCTAACCAACGACATTGTTAAAAAGTGATATGAAAAATGATGCTAAAAAGGAAGAACATGAAAGCATAGGAATGCCAAATGAATCACTTAATACTTTGTCATTTATTTGGTTAATAATCAGAACAGTAGCGTAGTACCACGTGGTTGATAAGTTTATAACATTCTTCTGACCATGAAAAGTCTACTTGGATTTAGATAGTTTTTATCACATAATATAACTAACAACATAACTTAACATAACATAACATAACATAACATAACATAACATAACATAACATAACATAACATAACATAACATAACATAACATAACATAACATAACATAACATAACATAACATAACATAACATAACATAACATAACATAACATAACATAACATAACATAAAATAACATAACATAACATAACATAACATAACATAACATAACATAACATAACATAACATAACATAACATAACATAACATAACATAACATAACATAACATAACATAACATAACATAACATAACATAACATAACATAACATAACATAACATAACATAACATAACATAACATAACATAACATAACATAACATAACATAACATAACATAACATACCATAACATACCATAATATAACATAACATAACATAACATAACATAACATAACATAACATAACATAACATAACATAACATAACATAACATAACATAACATAACATAACATAACATAACATAACATAACATAACATAACATAACATAACATAACATAACATAACATAACATAACATAACATAACATAACATTAGAATAACATAACATAACATAACATAACATAACATAACATAGCATAACATAACATAACATAACATAACATAACATAACATAACATAACATAACATAACATAACATAACATAACATAACATAACATAACATAACATAACATAACATAACATAACATAACATAACATAACATAACATAACATAACATAACATAACATAACATAACATAACATAACATAACATAACATAACATAACATAACATAACATAACATAACATAACATAACATAACATAACATAACATAACATAACATAACATAACTAGTGTTTCCAATCCGGTTTAAGCCGGATTGAAATTATCCGGATAATGCGTAAAAATCTTGCTATCCGATATCCGGTTAATTCACAAAAAATATCCGTATAACTAAATTAAAGCAAAAAAAAATTATTTGCGCTATTTACCTTTTTAAAAATTTTAATCAGCTACTACTACTAATTCCAGCAATTGTTTTGTACTTGAATTTTTAGAAGTGTAATTTAGACTGGGTTCCAATTGAATGCTAATTGGTCTCCGCAATACTAAAATGGTTTAGCACATTTTCAAGTTGACTTAATCCAATACTTGCATTGTAGACTTATTTGAGCTGACAGTTAAACATTAACTTCAAGTTTAATTTCAAAATTGTTAAGAATTTTAAATTCTATTACAAAATTTAAAGTTTTTGTATTATTAAATATCAGAACAATATGTTATTGAATATTGTGTATCAAATCAGTTTTTGGTCATCTTCCGTTAGAGAAAATTTATTTATTTTAATTATTTATTCACTTTGATGCTTGAAACTATAAATTATTTTCTAGTTTTTAATGCAAACAACTCAATAACAATTATATGATTTTTGTCACCGGTGTTCAAATTTATAATTATTTAGAAGAAATAAATTGGAACGATATCATGCTAAATTTTTAAATTTAGCACGATTTAGAATTTGGCTCCTTCTCCATTTAGCATTCTATTGGAATGCAGTTTTATATTTACAAACTAAAAACAGTATTTTTTCGTGTCATAATTTACAGTTCAATTTTGAGTAATTTATAAATATTTAAAGTTAATCACATTAAGACAGTCTATTAACAAAAGGAAAAATGCTGAGCTAGTTTCATTAATGATGTTGTTGCAGGATTCAACATTATCCCGAAATGATAATTTTAACGATTTTAGTTATGTTTCTAAAACATCAGCTATCATTTATGCAAAAAAGTTAATAAAAAGTTTGTTTCCGGATACCAAAACATCCGAAAATGTTTGGTTAATAATGGCAGATCAATAAGATAAGGAAAATGAAAATTCTCCAAATCCGACCGAACTCACCGAATGTACATTAGTCATGGAATTGAAAAATACGATTTCACCAATCGAAAATAGTAAAGTTATCCGTTCAAAGAATTATTCATTGCCGGACAAGAAATTTAATTTATATAGCGCATGTAAAACACTTATTCCTAACCTAGAAAAGCTAATAAAAATTAGAAATCGTTTGCAGATGAAAATAAATTTTGATTGCTTTTAATTTGATTTTAATTTTTTAAAACTATTGTCTTTATTAAAGGCATTATCCGGATTATTATCCGGATATCCGGATAACTACTTTACATACTATTCGATATCCGGATAGTTAAAATCACGGATAATTGGAAACACTAAACATAACATAACATAACATAACATAACATAACATAACATAACATAACATAACATAACATAACATAACATAACATAACATAACATAACATAACACAACATAACATAACATAACATA
Source organism: Diogma glabrata (assembly GCA_963693315.1). Lineage (NCBI taxonomy): Eukaryota > Metazoa > Arthropoda > Insecta > Diptera > Cylindrotomidae > Diogma > Diogma glabrata. Next base: position 130,059,191 of record OY856188.1, read on the forward strand.
ACATAACATAACATAACATAACATAACATAACATAACATAACATAACATAACATAAAATAGCATAACATAACATAAGATAACATAACATAACATAAGATAACATAACATAACATAACATAACATAATATAACATAACATAACATAACATAACATAACATAACATAACATAACATAACATAACATAACATAACATAACATAACATAACATAACATAACATAACATAACATAACATAACATAACATAACATAACATAACATAACATAACATAACATAACATAACATTACATAACATAACATAACATAACATAACATAACATAACATAACATAACATAACATAACATAACGTAACATAACATAACATAACATAACATAACATAACATAACATAACATAACATAACATAACATAACATAACATAGAATAACATAACATAACATGAAATGAGCTTATAGTAATGAGCTTATAGTAATATTTCTAAATATTTTGAAGTTCAGGCTGATGAAAAATTTGCATTCAATCTTAGACCAACTTTTATTAATTTCGCATAGCTACTCAACTTTAAGCGCATCTTATCGGATAGAAATTCGAATGTCAAAAGCGGACGCACGGTGAACGTATTATTCCAATTGAAGTCTTAGTGCTTCAGTTTGCAATAGTACTTTACACATCATGATTCATGTTTCCAAGTTTAATATTATTTTTTCACTTCTAAATACATTTCTGGCATCAATAAGTATTGAGTATTGAGTAGTATTTAACTTACTAGCAGACCCGGCGTGCCTTGCTACGCTTATAAATAAAGTTTGTGCGCAGACATTTTGTTGACGTAGTAGCAATGATTTCAAAAAGTGGTAATGAGAAATGATAGCATAATTTTTAATTTTTCTTTTTAAATATATGAATGAAAAATAATCAGCACTCTAGCTGATCAGTTCGGATATATGAAAAATTGGCGATCAAATAAGTTTTCAAGTAAGCAATAAAAAAATTTAAATGACTTGTTGAATTTGTAGAGGTATGTCATCACTCATCTCTCTATAGAACATTATACTATACTTTATATGGATAAAGTAATTATATCACATAATAAATATTTATATTTTATTTATTTTATAAAATAAAGTAATTTTGTTTTATAAAATAAATAAAAATGGTCAGCTGTACGTTTGTAAGTGTAAAGATCGTCAGTTTATTTGCAAAGTGACTATGATGAACTGAGATGCACTGAGCGCGCAGCATGTTATGACACTGGCTGACGGTCTTTGCCCCGTTAAAAATACAGCTGTCGGTTTTCTTTATTATTTTAAAAGTATGAAAATTCAGCTGCATGAATTGCGTAAGGTATAAAATGAATTTATATTTACAAGTTTTCAGAATGGTTCATATACGTGACTGACGTATAACCCACCCTCTTCAATACAGCTGACGATTGTTTTTTTGTTAAAAATAATCTAAAATATCTCACAAATTTTGGAGCGGTATGAAAATACTAGGACCGGAGCGGGATGAAAATACTAGTAGAAACTCTGAATAAAATCTACCTTATTAAAATTACTTTAAATTTCAAAAGTACATATTGTAACGGCTCTTCGTTGGTTCTTTTCGATTATTGAGCAAATACGACAGTAAAATGACAGATCTTTAGTTAACAAAATCTCAAACTTTATTTATCAACCAGTTACAGCAACTTCCGATTTTAATTACAATAAATTCCAGGGTCTCCAATTTATGTACGATAAACTTCACCGCTTTTCCACAAGTTGAATCAATAATATTCGGAATCGTAAAATCTGCATTTAATATTCCACTAAGTTCAAATTCTTTCACTATTAGTACCCAGGCTCAAGTACTACCAATTATTCCTTATACTTGCGAATATTTGTAAAACACTTTTAATTGCAAAATAAAAACTGACTATCTGATATTTTGTTCGCTTATTTATATTCAAAAACAAATAAGCAAAAACGTCTGGTAACTCACTGTAGTTTCTAGAAATCAATATTACGTAGTACGTACATCAAGAATAGGCCACACCTACTTTCATTAATGTAAACATTTGTATAACAAATTTATTTTACATTAATTTATGCCAATTGTATTAGTTAAAAGGATTTAACTTTTAATTCATCTTTGGAGAATGTATTGGTTATTTATGAGTAAATTAAATTAACCCATTCTGGACGAAGTTTATTACATTGCCCTCCATTTAGTTTTGTTCGTCCCGAACAATATCAGCTATCGCATTGGTACTGTTACCTTGGTACGTTGCCAACCTTTGCAGATGTATCACTTTCATCTTGGTACGGGGTCCCTTTTGGATGCGGTAGATAACATCATTAATTCATTTGATTATTTTATGTGGACCTTCCCAATCTGGCTGCAGCTTGGGTGGTCTTCCCTTAGTTCTCCTGGGGTTGTATAGCCATACCAATTCTCCTTCTTGAAAACCGCCACTATTTGCATTTATGTCGTACCTGGTTTTCATTTTGTCACTGGCAATCTTAATGTGGTCTCGAACCTGTTGATGGATTTTATTCATCTTTTCCCTTAGTTGTCCCACATAAACTGTTTTCGTAGATACCAGACCTCCAGGGAAGCCAAACTCGATGTCACTAGGAAGATGTAGTTCTCTCCCGAACATGATATTCGCTGGCGTTTCACATGTCGTATCGTGCACTGCGCTACGATAGCCCATCAAGAATAACGGAAGATCCTTATCCCAATTTCTTTGGTTGGCTTCCACTACCTTCGACAAATGTTCTTCCATGGTTCGGTTGAATCGTTCTATCATGCCATCCGATTGTGGGTTCATAGGTGTAGTTCGTGTTTTTCTAATGTCGAGTGTTCTGCACAGCTCTTCCATCAGTTGAGATTCGAAATCCCTTCCCTGGTCGGTATGCAACTCGAGCGGTGTTCCATATCTGCAAACCCATTCATTGACTAACGTTTCAGCAACCGTAACTGCTTCCTGGTTCGGTATGGCATAAGCTTCCGGCCATTTTGTAAAGTAATCAATGACCACCATGATGTATTTGTTACCTTTTGTCGTTTCCGGAAATGGCCCCGCGATGTCTATAGCAATTCTCTCCATTGGGGCGCCCACATTGTACTGTTGCATCTCTCCTCGAGTTCTAGTCTTTGGTCCTTTGCTCGCTGCACAAGTATCGCATCGCCGACACCATTGCTCTACGTCGGTTCGATACCTTACCCAATAAAACCTCTCCCTTACTTTGGCTAGAGTTGTATTGACTCCCACGAGGCCTCCAGAAATACTTCCATGCAGCTTTCCCAGTACCTCTTCTACTCGACTTGATGGCAACACCAGCTGTTCCAACACTTTCTTTCCATCAGCGGACTCCCATTTTCTTTTTAGTATCCCGTTGGCCATCAATATTGAGTCCCATTGCGCCCAGTAGCATTTTACCTCCGTACTTAAAGGTGCTACCTCTTTCCACTCCGGTCGCCTTCCTTCGGTTTTCCATTTCAATATTGGAGCCATAGCTGGATCTTCTAGCTGCTCTCTTTTAATTGCCTCGGTACACCAATCCTCAGGAGTTTGTAACTTGATTTGGCTCACTTTCATTGCCTCATTTCCCTCAGTTCTGCTACAGGACTTGCAATCTTCTATACAGGATCTTCTAGACAAGGCATCGGCGTTACCATGGACCCTTCCCTTGCGGTGTTCAACTTTGAAGTCGTAGTTCTGCAGGATCCTATCCATCTTGCTGCTTGTCCTTCAGGAAATTTGAATTGTAATAACCATTTTAGAGCAGCACGGTCCGTGCGAATCAGGAATGATTGTCCACACAAATACTTGTGGAAATGTTTCACAGCCTTGATGATAGCTAGCAGCTCCTTCCTCGTGACACAGTAATTCAGCTCCGGCTTTGACAGAACTTTACTGAAGTACGCCACCACTTTCTCATCGTCTCCGACTTTTTGTGACAAAATAGCTCCGGTTCCTACATTGCTTGCGTCTGTGTCCAGAATGAACATCTTTCCGGATTCTGGATAGGCTAGTATAGGGGTGTTGCATAGTTTTTCTTTTGAACGGCAGAATGCCTCATTACATTCAGTTGTCCACAGAAACTTGGTATTTGTCTCTGTCAATTTATGTAGACTCTTGGCGATATTCGCAAAATTCTCCACGAATCTACGATAATAAGTGCATAGGCCAAGAAAACTGCGTAGCTCATGAACATTCTTCGGTACTGGCCAATTTTTCACAGCATCAATCTTCTCGGGATCGGTTCTGACTCCATGTTCTGTAATGATGTGTCCAACGTACTTCACCTCTTTGTGGAACAGATTGCACTTTTTCGGATTCAACTTCACTTATTCTTTGGAGTACTTCTTCGAGGTTCATTAGATGCTCTTCGAAGCTGCGACCCATTATAATGATGTCATCAAGATAAACGAGGCAGGCCTTGCAGGTTAAGCCATGCAACACGCTTTCCATTAGACGAACGTCTAATGGACGAACGTCAAATGTTGCTGGGGCATTGCATAAACCAAACGGCATCACATTGAACTCCTACAACCCATTGCTAGTAGAAAATGCTGTCTTTCGTCGATCTTCTGGATGCATTTCAACTTGCCAGTAGCCACTCTTCAGATCTAATGTGCTGTACCATTTGGCCCCTGATAGTGTATCCAGTGTGTCATCAATTCGTGGCAGTGGATAGCTGTCCTCAATGGTTACCTCATTCAGCTTTCGATAGTCTACACAAAAACGAGCTAACCCATCTTTTTTTTCTAACTAGCACCACTGGTGAGCTCCATGGACTCTTAGATGGCCTGATGACTCCATCACTTTTCATTTTGTCCAGCATTCCTTGCACTTCCTTGTGTTTAGCTAGTGGTAGTCTTCTAGGAGGCTGTCTGATAGGATGAGCGTTTCCAGTGTTGATCCTATGTCGCACGATGTTTGTTCTTCCAACATCTTCATCTCCAGTAGAGAAAACGCTGCTCATCTTCGTTAATATCCTCTTGATTTCTTTGAATTCGGCTGGATTCATTCTTTTACTAAGATTTTGAAGTATTGCTACTAATGCGGGATTTTTTCTCTGCATGAAGACCTTTTGCTCTTCTTGACAACTGATTATCTCTTTTATGGTGCTGCATTTGGCGATTTCTTCTCCATGATTGATGATCACTCGTTTATTTGAGAAGTTAATCAGTTGCACTGGAACTACCCCTTTTTTGGCTTCTACTAACGTTCGGCCAATCATAATGTTTCCCCCGAAGTCATTGTTAGCTGGCTCAATCATCACAGGTGAATTTTGGGTCACTTTTATTTAGTAGCTTAGTCCATATGATCTTCTCAGATTTTGCCGGGATCTCAGTTGGTCCATCACTAATAACACAGACCTCAGCATTGCCGTTGGTGGCGTGTAGCACTATTTCTGTGTTTCCATATCTCAGTACGTGGCTACCCAGATCTAATATAAAATTGTATTCTTTCATGAAGTCAAGCCCAATTATGCACTTATCTTCTATATCTGCTACAATAAATCGGTGCCTAAATGAATTTCCTCCAAGGTGAACTTCTTGGTCGCTTTCTCCATGAACTAGCACTGTTTCACCCGTAGCTGTTTTTAGGGTGAATCGTCTTGCTGTATCGATCTGACTATCATGAACTACATCTGGACGCACTATCGATCTTGAAGCACCTGTGTCCAAAGTCAACATGCACGATTTGCTTCCAACGGTTGCCTCAAGGACTAAACTACTATTTTCTCTTTTGACTTGTGATACCACCAATGTAGGGCATTGTAATTGAGCCAGCTTTCGCCCTTAAAAACTGGCACAATCTAGTTTCCCGAATCCGGAACGCGGCATCTGTCTTCCGGGTGTGAAGCCATTAAATTAACCCATTCTGGACGAAGTTTATTACAATATATTCCAAGAAAAGAAGAAAATAAATAATATTTTCCGTGATTTAATTGCTGGTTTATCTTATGATGTATTTTCTGTGAAAAAAGTGGTTCCTTATTTTTAGGTAAAATTATATAACTAAAAACTAAAATAAACACTATTTAAATATTTTTTTCTTGCAATTTTAAAGAAAATATACATAATTATAAAAGACATAACGCTGGTAAGAGCATATCGTTTGTGTCAATGCAAAATAAATTTTTTACTTTTTAGTTCGTTTTTCTAATTTTAATTTATCAGTAAGACTGACTTGCAGTTAGTTACAAACCTAGGTATTGAAAGTTATTATTGTTGTACTGCAAAAGACTTTGACCTTGATGTGAATAGAACCAGGGTTCTCTGAGTTAAAATTCAGATGTACCATTCGAAATTTTTTGTACCTTTACTTTTACACCATATGTTTATAACTATCGTCAAATGTTTAAATTTTTTTTTATATGCTTCACATGTAATTCTACAGGATATGGACAATTACCTTAGTTTGTTCTTATTGTTGCGGATGAAAAGACTAAACGTGTAGTATGAGATTTGTCTGGTGGTGCGTGAAGGTCCACCAGTTGGTCGTGCAGGCCAATAACCCTGCCGCTAGCTCATTTGAGCGAAGGTTCTACTGACCATCCTCTACACACAAGACAATTTTAAACACAAAAACAAATCGCGTGCCTCAAACACCACCCAGGGTCTCTTGAAGGGAGATCTGCCATGTCACCACTCTCTTCTAAATATTTACACTAACAAGGCATTTTAATTTTAATTTAACTGTAGTAAAATTTACATTACCTTGCACCTTCCGCAGCTTTCGTGGTTGAATCACTTTCCCTTAAATCCTTTCTTTGCGGCTATTATTCCAAACAAGTCAAGAGTTTAATTAAAAAATGCTTTTATTACATTAAGATAAAAATCCTTTATTACATTTGTTGGTTTATTATCAACCATTTGAATAGCGGTGATTGCTTTTTCTTTTGACCTTGATGGCCATTTTTATTTTTCTTAACAACGTATATTTTTTTGTTTTAAAGATTATTGCAAAAAAATGCAATAATCTTTAAATTTCAAATGACCTCTCACTTGACCGGGTTTTAAATGGTGTTTTTACCCCTTCTCATTCCCACCCCTTAATATATTATATAAAAATGAGTATTTGGCACTTTCCTATATTTTTCAATAAAAACTAATATTTTCTATCGTTCAAAATACTTTTTAAGATTTTTGATCAATTCGGTTCAGAGTAGGTTTTAACTGATTTCGGTAGGACTATAAGGACTATTTAAGAATCTTGTTCTTTCAATTTTCATGTAACATTTCATCTGTTGATGAGAATGGGTACGTTAAATTTTTGTCTCCATACAACGATACATACATATATACAGACTGCCAGCTAAGGAAAGACCTAAACAACTTGAGGAGGTAGGTCATGAACTAAATCATAAAAATTTCTAAATCGAAAATCGACCTAAATACAAGAACTGCCAAAGTTAAAAAAAAATTGTTATACATAGATTAAAAAAATCACATTTCATGGGGAATTCCACTCGTTCATCGTAATCTCTACAGTAAACATTTTAAAAAACATTATTGAGCTATAGTTTTTATTCAAATTTACAAAACTTTTGTATTCAATTGATGTTGAAAACGACATGTTGACATGAAAACAACATGTTGACCATGAAAAAAAAATAAAAGCAAAATATGTTTAAAATTTTTTGTTTGCAGTAGGTCTGGAGAAAAATATTTTTTCTCCGATAGACAGCAAATATAAATTTTGCAGACTTATTTCAGTCAGCAAAGTGGCACTTTTCCTGCCTAGGCAGCAAAGCAAGTACTTTGCTGCCTAGGCAGCAAAATAATTAGACTTCATAGAAATAAACAGATATTGCGATTAAAAAAAATTTTTTTTAATCGATTTTTTTTTTTTCATTTTTAAAATTTTGCTTTATTTTTAAAGTAATAATTATTAAATTACATATCATTGTAATTAATCGGAGAAAAAATTATATGTTCAACTCGGCAGCAAGGTAGATTGACTGCCTTGGCTGAATTCCTAGCCTCGCTCGCTCGGCTATGAACTATCAGCCGCGGCAGTCAATCTACTACTTTGTTGCCTAGTTAAGCAAATAACTATTATAATTGTGGTATATTTGGTTCTAAGCGTACAGAGACAACGTAAAATTTAGAGCCAAACTAATAATTTAAGCTTACACCTTAAAGCTCAGGTGACCTACATATAATTCAAGATGTTTAACTTTGTTCAGGTTATGCGACGAGTAATTTAGTAGCTAAGCGTGGTCTAAACAACAAAATTTTAGTAATTGTTCAAGTATATTCTATTAGCCAAAATATTCGTCACTCCAACAAATCAATAGCATCGTCTGAACACTTAATGCTATTAATTGCATCATTTTACTTTTTTTCCACATTAGGGCCATTCCATGGTAACTTACGTTACATTTAGACCATTTTTTCACCATTCAGAACTTTGGTAGAAACAAATATTACCATACAAATTTTATTTTTAAAGTGAATTCTTATAATAATAATCAAAAGCAAAAAAATAAATATATAAATTGTGGAGTACTTATTTTTAAAAAAAATTAACAGCCAAAAATAATGTGGTAACTTACGTTACTAAAAAAGGGAATAGCTATATTTGCAATTGCCTTGAAGGTTAAAATTCTGTTCTATTAAAACAGTTCTCTGTTTGAGAGTATACATATAATTTCTTGACATGTTTAGCAATTTCTTTTAATAGGTTTAGAGATTTTATTTTAAAAACTACAATTTATATAAATATTTAAATGGGTAACTTTATACGTTACAGTAACTTACGTTACAAAATTCCCTTTGCAATTTTTTTTATAATACTTAAATATAAAAGGTAATTAAGATAATTTTAATCAATAAAATAAAATTAAGCAAAGTATAACATTGTTTTATTCAATTCAAAAACAATAATATAAGGGAATTAATCATAATTGTATAAAAAAAATTGACTATTTAAACTTATAATGTCCTCTTTTATTGGCAAGTACAGGTGGTTCAATTTTTTATCATGTTTTCCTTTTTATAAAAGATTTCATCTTAATTTTCTGGACATTTCCAATAGTTTCCTGCAGCCACCATTACGTTTACATTATATTCATTATCTTAAACGAACGTTACAACTCCAGGATATAATGAGTTTTCATACTCAACCATATACCAATCTCCAGCTTTTATATCTGATTTTCCTTTTTGTTTCTCAAAATCTTTAACTAAATAAAACCACTCTGTTTCTTCTCCCTTTGTTCTTAAATGATGGACTAACTTATTCTTTTCAATGAGAGAAGTTTGTAAAAATGCTTTGGAAAGATTGAGATTTTCGCTACGCATCTTAATGTCAGCTGGGGTGATTTCTAGAACATTTATTTTAGATGGCTAGTCGTGTGCTGCAGAAACAAACTCACTTGCCTTGGTGACAATGTATTTTCGTTTTAGTACAGCATTTCGCACACTCCTTTTTATGGATCCACCTGTCCCATCAAGAGGACCTCTGCCATAGGAATAGGGAAAATAGTTCCAGGTTAACTTTTTACAGTGGTGATCTCAACAACATGCAAGGCTGAAGCTATGTAACGATTTTTAAATTGACTGCTTGGCCCATCTGACCAAATATGTACATATTTTATTTCTTCAGGAAATTGTTCTAGTATGCAGTCTATGTAAGGTACTACGTTTCTTTGGAATGACTTAAACTGTCCGAAATCAAAGCCATAGAGAGGTGCTTACCAGAATACCATGCAAACACGGCATGTTAATTCTGAACAGAGGACTAGTACCTTTTAATTGGGTAACTCACGTTGCATACATATATTGGTAACTTACGTTACACATTTTGATTATTGCACAAAAAAACAAATAAGTAATATTTAAAAAAACACTATTGCTGTCAGTTTAGTATTCACCTACCACCAGTAAGAAAATCTGAAATGATTAACATTGTTTTTCCATTCCTTATTTTCTAATAAAACTGCACCGAAAAAAAAACGTTGGTAGAATCAACTACAAAGCTTGTTTGATTTTGCGTCTAATACGAACGTAATTATTTTAACCAATGTAGCATTGTCAATTTATTTTATAAAAACGTAACAATTATCATTATTTAAATCAACCACGGCGTGATCAATTTTTCTTGTTCATATTTTTCAGTTCAGATTGTTCATGTTTTTGTTTGAAAATTATTGTGTTTGTTAAAATAAAAAACTAGTAGAAAAGAAACTAAAAAATAAAAGAATAGAAAAATAAAAAGTTTTTATATATTTTAACATGGCTGGTTTTATTTAACATTTTGCTTTAGGAAATAATTTAGATGTGTTTAATTGATTTAAATAATTTTCATATTATTTGCATATAAAATTATGTGCGAAAGAAATTTTTCAGTTAATGTTATAACAAAAATATCGTTAATGAAACAGGCCTTTTCTATAATTAATTTTGGTGATTTAAAAAAATTATTATATTTTTTTAATATTTTTTTTTTACTACTTGCATGAGAAATTTCAATTATTTACTCAAAAACCCAAGACAATAGTACATTATGATGCTAGGACGTAAAGCTAAAGATTTTGGACGGATGTGGAGTTTGCAAATCGAGGCGCTAGCCGAGATTTGCACCCACATTAAGTCCAAAATAGCTTACGTCCGTGCATCATATACTATTTTTTATTCGCCGCAAGCAAAATATTTTAAGAAAAGTTGTTTATTCTAAATTAAAATTACAAATTTTCATAAATTTTAAAATCAAAATATGTGGAACAAGTAACCTTTGAAAAAATATTTATTATTTTTTCCAAATTCTATGACAACAAATGATAACAACTATTTTAATTGGATAATGAAATTTTGAATTTGCGGGTTGCTTTGATAAAAAAATTTATTTTTCATAGAATTTAAACAAATACAAATGCTTTTTACTTTTTTGGACGTAGCTATGACGACAAAATAAATAGCTGAAAAGTGATACTTTAAAGCCGCAAATCACAGTAATAAAGTAACACTTTAATATATAGGCGAATAAAAAAGTTATTTTTCTCAGCTAAGGTTACTAATAATTATTCCCCACACCTAATAATAAGTATTTTAGCACCTTAGTAAATAATGAAAATATAATTTTTGTTCGTTTGTTAACTGAGTTCATCTTTGAATTTTTTTAGTTTCTTCCTAAAATAATAATAATATATTAAAAAATAATAATCGTTTTGATTTTATTTTAATAATAATAAATAATGAATGAATGCAAAAACTTCTTTGCAACTATAGTTTAGTTTATTTGAAATTTTAATTCGTGTTAAACAGAATTCTGTTGAAATTTAGTTTAGTTGTGAGTTGTAGACTAAAAAAATTCTAAATTTGGCTCAACAATATTGAATAGATTTTCAATTCAATTCAATTCATGTCAAAAATAAATAAAAGCTATATTTTTTAATGCAAAGCATATGTGATTTTTATATAGTTTTAAGAAAATTAATTGAAAATAAATTTCTAACTAAGCAGCCCTGAATAATAAATATCCAATACGCAATCCAATGATATGATAAACAATGTTTCACCAAATCAAAATTTTTATTTATTCACCATTTGCTTATTAACAGACATTTTATTTTGTGAATAATTAGGAGTTTTAGTGCATTTTTTATATCAAGTAGTAAAAAAAATAGTATATAAACCTCGGTGAAGAAAATTTTCTCCATTTCGGTGCTTAATTCGCTCGAAACTTCGTTTCTCGCGAATTAATATCCACCTCAATGTAGAAAATTTACTTTATCACCTCGGTATATAATGTACTATTATTTGTCTTGTTTCATGTCCATTTATCGATATTTTAATTTAATTTTTCATAATAATGAGAAAATAATGGAAAATTAGTATAATTTTCTACACATAATTCAAATATTTAAATTTTTTGAAATCTGAATTTTGGTCTTTTAAATTGTATCATTAAAAAAATGGCGAAAAAATGGACGCATCCTTTACAAACAAAATCACACTCATACATTTCCTATTTAGAACGTAAATATACGAACGCTAGTGTAGTGGATTAATTGAAATAAACAGATTATGTTTATATTCCAAACTTGTCAGGATGTAGCGAATAAAACATACACGGCACATATATATATATATATAACTTTATTTAAATATAAAATATTAAACTTTATAAAACACGTCTTATTACTTCGGCGGATATGACAGCAGAGACAAACTGTGTTGCCTGTTACGTTATTATTTCTACCCAATATACCATATCGGTATATTCATGTTTACCCTATTAACAGTTTTTATTCTTTATTAAATCATTTCAATATTTAAGCTTACAGCTCGGCCTACCTGACCATCTAGCGACTCGATAGATAAGTTCAAAACTTAGAATTATACAATATCAATAACATTATAAAATTGAATTTAAATCAATTTAAATTTTACGTTATACAAACCAAAATATTAATTATTACCTCAATATTTTTTCGTTAATATTTCTGTTCTCTTTTACTATATTAGTTTACTATTTAATACTTAATACAAATACAAAGGAAAATTATTATTTAAATTTTTTTTTTCATAAACAGATTCATTCTTAAAATTCTTCTTCTAAATACTCAATATCTTCATATGTTTCGTATTCCGAATCTTCTAAATATTCAATATCTTCATATTCGAAATTATTAGTCTCGTCCAAATTAAACTCTATTTCATTCTCTCCTATACAATTTTCCTTTTCTTCTACGTATTTTTTCATATTACGGCAATCAAATATCCCTTCAAATTTATTTCTTCCGACTTGATATCCTTCTATATCCCTAACTACGTACCTATCTAAATCTAAAACTTTAGTAACTACATACGGTCCTTTAAACTTCTCTCCTAATTTTCCACCATGAAAATTTTTTATCATTACTAATTCTCCTTCTTTGTAACTAACTTTCTTTTTACATTTTTCATCATACTTCATCTTATTATAATTTTGTAATTTCTTTATATTCTCACTAGCTCTGTTTCTAGCTACTTCTAATTCGTATGACTTCTCATTATTATTCAATTCCTCCATAAAAAGCAATATACTCGGCTCAATTACGTTTTTCTGAACAACGCCAAATAACAACTTCGCTGGAACATCTCCCACCGATCTATTCAACGTATTATTTAAAAGATATTCGGCTTCACACAAAACGTTATCCCAATCCATTTTCTTTTCGTCCGATAATTTAGCTAGTAATGGTATCAACGTTCTATTGTAACGTTCGATTTGTCCATTTGCCTGTGGACATGCTGTAGCAATTAAGTTATGCGTAATTCCATAATCTTTAACAAATGATTTAAATGAATTTGAGGTGAAAGCTGCACCTCTATCAGTTACAATTTTAACCGGCACCGAATAATTTAAAAAATATGATTTTAATTTACTTAACACTTCTCGAGTATTTGTGGTTTTCGTCGCGTACAATTTAATAAATTTGGTAAAACCATCGATAATTCCCAGTATAAAATAATTTTTACCCCTTGTGAAATCTAGAGGTCCTACGTGATCTAAATGGAGAACTCTAAATGGCTTATCTCCCTTTTCTATAATTCTTAACAATTCATTATCTTTTTTAAACTTAGGGTTATAAACAATACACTGGATACAATTTTTAATATGTTTCCCTACTTTTTCTCTCATTTTCGGAAAATAAAAATTTCTTTTAATTAACTCGGCTACCTTATCCACACCAAAATGCCCAAAATCATTATGAAATTTATATAAAACTGACTCAATCATATTGTCCGGAATATATAATAACAATTTATCACCTTCCGTCTTATATAAAATATTATCACGAATTTCGTAACCCTTTATATTGTCTTCTTCAATTTTACTCCTTGTTAATTTTAATTTCTCATCTCTAATCTGATTAACATAAATACATTTTAAAAAATTACTTTGCTCATTGTCCGAATCAACAACATAGATATTAACTCTCGACAATGCGTCTACATGCTTCATACGGTCACTACTTCGGTGTTCTATTGTATAACTAAACTCATCAATAAACATAGCCCATCTGGCAATTTTGGAATTCAAGTCTTTTTTTTCTAAAGTATACCGTAAAGCATTGCAATCGGTAACTAAAACAAAATCCATTCCGAATAAATACGGCCTAAATCTTTGCAACGAATAAACTATCGCTAACGTTTCTAACTGAAAAGAATGTAACTTACTTTCGGCTTCTGTACTCTTACGGCTATAGTACATAACAGGATGAAATTTACCATCCTTTTGCTTTTGTAGCAAGATGCCACCAAAACCTGATGAAGATGCATCAGTATGCAGCTGCGTCTCGGCTGTTGAGGAATAAATGCTTAAAATCGGTTCGGAAATTAAACAATTCTTTAATTGTTCAAAAGCTTCTAAATGTTTTTCATTAAAAATAAATTCTTTATCCTTCTTTAAAATGTCATACAACGGCGCTGCAATTGTATTAAAGTTTAATACGAATTTACGGAAATAGCTGATTAAACCTATAAATCTTTGAAGACTTTTTTGATCGTTCGGCACAGGATAAAACTTAATAGCTTCCATATGTCTCTTAGTAAGTGTTATCTGATTTAAAGATAAACTATATCCTAAATACTCTATACTCGTTTTTAAAAACTGACATTTTTGTAAATTTAACTTAATGTGATTATCTGACATAACCAAAAATAATTTTTTCATTATTTTCAAATGTTCTTCTATCGTTTTACTACTGATTAAAATGTCATCTATAAATATTATGACTGATGAATCTTTGATAAAATCTTTAAAAACCCGATAAATATACCTTACAAATGCTGGCGGTGAATTGGTAAAACCAAACGGTAGTTTATTAAATTCATATAAACCGTCTTCTGTAACAAAGGCAGTATATTTTTTTGATGATTCGGCTATATCTACATGGTAAAACCCGTTTCTTAAGTCTAAAGTCGTAAAATATTTTTTGTCATATAATTTTGACAACTGATCTTCTATGACTGGAAGAGGAAAATGATCTCGCTCAACCAATTGATTTAACGGCTTGTAATTAACACACATACGTAACGAGTTATTTTTTTTTTTTGTCAATACTACGCGGCTCGAATAGCACGATTCGCTTTCCCTAATAACTCCCTTACTTAATAAATCCTGAACAATTTTATTCAATTCGTCTCTTTCGTACACACTCAATCTTCTCGGTCTCGCACTGTACATCTGATCCTTTTTCAATTTAATTTCAACTTCTAAAGTCACTTTCGGTTTATCCGGTTGCATTTTATTTTTATAATTATCGTTATATATTTGAATAACTTGGTCACTCATTTCGACTGTTTCTCTAGAATCTCCGATATCTAATTTGTCGGTATCCTTTTCAAATTCACTATATTCACAAACTTCTTGCATTAAATTGGCATCATAAACTGTATTTTTCTCTACGCAATTTATGTCTCTATCTTTAAAAACTAATTTATTATTATACGGTGAAAACGATTCTACATTAACGTCTAAACTCAACTCCCTACTGTTTTCACCTCTGTTTCCTGAAACTATTTTCACTGTCGTTAACCCATTTTCCTTCAAAAAATCTATACCTAATATGATATCAGGAACCATTGTATTCGGAGGAACAACAAGAATTGAACCTGGATAAGACTTTTTATCGATTATAATATTAGCTGTAAATGTTCCAATAATATTTAAAAATGAATTATTTATACCATGAGCTTTAAATTTATAATTATTCAATGAAATATCTCTTAAATTTAATTTGTTACATTTAATAAAACTCACCCTGCTTCCCACATCTATTAATGCATTTAATTTTAAATTTTGTTTTCCCACAGATAAATGAATTATTTTCATTCCATCGGCATCTACTTCAATTATGGCAGGATCATCCGTCTCACTCTCATTATCACTTTGGTTGACATAATACGATCGATGAAATTTCTTATTATTTTTTGCAAAACAATTATCTTCGGTATGTCCGGCTTTTCCACAGAATTTACATCTTGGTTTGATTGGCGGTTGTTTGCAGTCAATGGATTTGTGATCCATTCCATCACAATTAAAACACTTTATTCTATCTTTACACTGAAAACCTCGATGTCCATATTGGTTGCAATTTACACATTTAACTTGATTTGGTTGTGATTGAGGTTTATATTCTCGGCTAGAATTCGGTTGTATATTATTTTTTATTGTCGTAATTTTAATCTGCTGATTACTTTCAATCCAATTGAGGTTATCAATTATTGCTTGTACACTATTGAAAGGTGTATTTGCAATGTTTTCGTATATTTTTTCATTTGACAATCCTCGGATCACGTATCGTATAATCGCTTTTTCACTTAAATCTCCTATACTTCCGGCTGCAAAAACTCTCATTGCGTAGTGCTCGTAGGATTCTTCATGATTTTTTTTCATTTTACTCATCTCAAAATGAAGTTCGGTTTCATCAATGCACTTTGTAAACTTAGCTACTATTTTTCTTTTAAACTGATTCCAATTTGTAATACTTTCATCTACGGCAGAGTACCATAACTTCGGAATATCCTTTAACCGCTGCACGGCATATAACAACATGGCTGTGTCACTCCATTTATATATATCTTGATAATGCTCGATTTTTGCAATCCATTTTTCGACTCGGATTGTTTTATTATCAAATTCCGGTATTAATAACTTTACCTCTTCTGGATGTAAACGATTCTGCTCCATTCTTACAGGAATTTCAAATTTATCGTCGTCATTATTCCTTTTCGGCGGCATGTTGAATCTTTTATCGGCAATTTAACCCAAAAATAATGGTGAATATTCAATATATCGGCTGTATTGAATACGTTTTCGGCACAAATAAATTATTATTTATCTCTAACAACACGATGACGATGGATTTCTACGGCACAGATTTCCAAAGCACGTTATTAATAATTCGGCATATATATTCCCAAAGATAATGGTGAATATTCAATATATCGGCGGTAATGAATATTCTTTCGGCACAAATAAATTATTATTTATTTTTAACAACACGATGGCGATGGATTTCTACGGCACAGATTTCCAAAGCACGTTATTAATAATTCGGCATATATATTACGGATACATACATATATTTATCTAATCCAATTTAATCATATCCCACTTCTGAAATTTTGTAGCAGATTAATTGAAATAAACAGATTATGTTTATATTCCAAACTTGTCAGGATGTAGCGAATAAAACATACACGGCACATATATATATATATATAACTTTATTTAAATATAAAATATTAAACTTTATAAAACACGTCTTATTACTTCGGCGGATATGACAGCAGAGACAAACTGTGTTGCCTGTTACGTTATTATTTCTACCCAATATACCATATCGGTATATTCATGTTTACCCTATTAACAGTTTTTATTCTTTATTAAATCATTTCAATATTTAAGCTTACACTAGCTTTATGCATAAAAATGTTTGTCGGGATTGATGCGAAATACATACTTCTAATATAAAAAATTTCAAATATTATATTTACGAAAAAAACGAACCCATACAAACATCGATAGCAGCAAAAACAAAACAAAGATGTACCAAACCAAAAGATTTAATACGGCGTATTGCTTGATTCTATCACAAACGTATTCAATATCACTATTTTTAGTCTAAGTTTTAAATTACCACGTTTGTAGTCAATTGAAAATTAAATCATAATTGACTCAACTACAAACATGGTTAAATCAAATATGTTTGTGATACTTATAAAAAAATATATCAACAACGGTTAAATTGTTAATTTAAATACGGAGCGTTGGTTGATACAATCACTAACGTATTTAGTTCCCCAATTTTCACTTAATTTTCGATTAACAATGCAACATGTTTGAATCAAGCAAGATTTTTTCTTTCGGTGTGTTTACAAGTTTTAGTAACCTACATTACATGTAACAGTGTACTTTTGAAATGCATATAATTTAGTTAATTTAACTAGAAAACTTGTTTAAGAAGTGTACAATATTAACTTTAAGTGCAATAATCAATATTTATCGATTGTAACATTTATTTTAAATATAATAATGAATCGAAAAATCAAAACAAACTGATGCCAACTTCAAAGTGTTGCCAATGCTAAAAAACTAAATGCTTGAGAGAGAAATATTAAAAATATGAAACTTCTAACATTTCTAAACCAAATAATACGCAAAACAATCCCTTTACTGTAATTTGATATTTTCACTGTTTTTCCCCACCGGCATGGAATGTCCCATTAATGTCTTAGGGTTTGATTTTTTTAGCTCTCTATATTTGTTTTAATTGATAAACTTCATTACACAAAACTTTTTATTGAAAAAAAAGAAGGCAGTCTTGAGGACTGCCGACAGAAGTGAAAACTTAAAACTGTGAAATAGCTGTGTTTTTATTGTATAAATAGTAAATACAACAAAATCTTTACTTACTTTACCTTACTTCCACACTGTAAATAACTGAGAAAAACATCAAATTCAATAAAAAAGAAAAAACCAAAATATGAATCAAGAGAACGAAAGTAAAATTATTTATAATATACATATTGGCCGTGGCCCATTTCTCAAAAATGCTGATGAAATTGAAATTTTGACGTTTCGCGCTGAAATATAATTTTTTGTTTTGCTTTATTTCCTTCTACAAAAATTAAATTTTGAAAATATAATTATTGGAAAACAAATATTATTTGAATTTCAACACAATCTGTCAAAATTTACTCAAGTAGGATAGCAGAGTAAATTGAAATTGTTTAGTAGATTTGCAGATTCAATTTCAATTTCATCGAGAAATTAGCCACAGTCATGATCATTAACTTCAACAATACTTAGGTCATTCGTACTATCAATTGCGTTTTCTTTATTAAAATGTGTAAATGTGTAACACACAATTCAAATATGACAAACACAACAAGAACCTCAGTCGACCGCGATATCCATATCGTAATTTGAAACGTTACGACCGAATATAGGTATATTATATTAAATATATTTATTTAGCGTGATGATTTGAATATATAAATTTATCCCCATACAAAATCGCACACCGCGCCTAAAAAAGGCCAAAGGCCATTTCAATAACAACAACATAAAGTATAAAAAATCAGAATAGCCTAAAAACATCTTTTAAAAACTGAAGAAATATTGAGATATCATAAAAATCTCCTGAATGCATTCTAAATTTTACTTCGTATTGACGTCACACTGTGCTCATTGCTCAAAGACAATAGCAATAACCTTAAAAACCACACTATCGATAAATTTAAATACCGTAAATTGTCCGCAGCCACTGTGTTTAAATTAATTTTTGTGTGATGAAGATGTCAACTCATATTGAAAGAGAAATACATACTCAAATAGTAGTTTTTATTTTCCTTATTTTATTTCACGAGAATGAAATTATTAAAAATAATGATGAGAAAACCAATATTTTATTATTTTTAACACTGCCTGCCAAAAAATAGCAATAACTTTAAAAAACTGCATTATCGATCAATATTTTAAAATTCGTATAAAGAAATTTTTATGATTTTTATGAATTTATGAATAAAAAACAACAATTTTAATGGTATTTAATAAAATTTAAAAAAAAGGAATAAAAAAAAAGTACTACTCAGGAACCAAACTCGATCTATAGCACCTCAGTCGACCGCGATATCCATATTGCAATTTGCAACTTTACGATGGTACATATTTTATATTTAAACATATATGCGTGATGATACTCGAATATATTAATTTTTCCCCATAGAAAATCGCACAACGCGCCTGAAGAAGTTTTCACTTCAAAAAACCTCTTGTTCTCATATTGTCACATTCACATATGACATTTTAATCAACGGAAACGCGCAAATTAACACAAAGGTTAAATAAAATTTAAAAAAAAATTATTTCAAGTGCACTAAAATCAACCTCGTCAGATGGTCAAATTTGTTTCATTTTAAATTTATCAACAAAAACTTAAAAAGTTAATTCAGTTTACATTTACTATTTTGACGTTACACTATTCTTACCCATTCGCACAACACTAACAAACATTAATTATTGTTCCAAGAATTTTATACACTAATAAAAATTAAATCAATCTAAACTAGTAGAAAATACAACGATACGTCAAACACGACGACCCTTTAATAATATTAATACATTAAAAAGATTCTTTTTTCTGTTCTTTCACATCACTTATCGTTTCTTTTCTTTTCTATTTTCAAGAAACAACTGTCTCAGTTCAATTCAATTTTTGTTTTCCGTTTTTTGTCTTCCTTCGCATCCACAAAACATTTTGTTTTGAACGGTTTGTTGAATACGTTAGAAAGAAGCAGATGTCTTATTCTTTTTCATTCGAATCAATGAAATATAAAAAAAATCCCCAAATGTGTGGAAACATCAAACAAACAACAAAAAATATAAGTTTTTCAGTTCGTTTTCAATCGTCGTTTCGTTAAAAGCGAATTGTATATCGAGTATAGTGAATGTTGTTTAATTGGTTTTGTTTTGAATTAAAACAATAAACAATCAATTTAAATAGACTAAGAAATAGTTAATAATTAGTATTTCTTGTCTATAACGATATTTAAAGTTTTTGTGACCTTCATTTATTTATAAAGTGATTAATGAATTAAAAAATAAATAAGTCGATAAAATTATTTGTTGTTGGTGTTGGTTTTATTAAGGGTGAAACTAAAAGCCGGTTTTTTTCCTATAACAAAGATTTTAGAATAAGCAAACGTGATTTTGTTATTGTTTTTCTTATAAAGAAACAAAAATAAATATCTTAACAAATAAAAAACGTTTACCTTGGTGTTTGTGTTACATTATTTGAAGTTTTACGAATTAAAATATAATAAAAAAAAAATTAAGATTAACAAAATTGCTTGAGTGAATAAATTTACCCGTAAGTTAAAACGAGACAAAACAATTGAAATGATTTTCGAAAATCCAGGTGCTGCAAATAAATTACCATTTCCTTATAATGTACCACCTCCAATTCAAGCTGCCGGTGTTCCAAATATACGGTAAGATTTATTGTTGAAATATTTGAGCAAATTTACAACATACACTTTTGGACAACCCTTAACGAAAAAAAACCTGTTTTTAATGTTGTGTTGCTTGCTTTATTTTACTAATACATTGATATAAATGCTTAATATTGATACATTGAAAATAAAAATAAATGTGAGTATGTATTGAACAAGGGTTGATTTGTATTTTGTTTTGTTTTTATGTATGCCTGTTTCAAATTATGAAATATATTATTATGTAGTACTTTTTTTTTCAATTTAATTTTGCTTTGTTTTGTTCCCGAATGAGATGATATTAATGGAATGTTCATTTCACATGGCTATTTTGCACATTTCGCACAATTGACCGATTTAAGTCTGCATTTGAAATTTATAAAACAAAAGTATTTTGTATTTATAACAGGTGGTGTTTTTATTTCCAGAAAATTTTACAGTAAACCATCCTAACATTACATAATGATACTACTATCAATTTATGCGTTATTTTATCCAAAACTAAAACTATTTTCTATTCATAAAATTATTACAATAAATTTAAACCCTTGAAGTATCAGAAATTAAACTGAAACATTCCTTTTGTTATACATACTTCGGGGGATATTATTTTATATTATTTTGCGTAGTTGATATTTTTAGTTTTCGAGACATATAGTGTATTCTTTTCGGCTGTACCGAACAAGTTCCAACACCGAATTGTCGAATTTTGTATTCTTTTGGAATGAATTTCAATACAAAAAAAATAATTCGGTGTTGGAACTGTACTTACTAATAGTAATTGGATTTAAAATTTTATATCCGTTGATTTTTTTTATATTATATTGTAGATGGAGTTATGATAAAGTTGAAGTTGAATAGCAACCGTCCACTCTGGTTTCAATATTTGACGATACAGAAGCAATTTGTTTTGATAAGATAGTACTGAGTTTCTTCCAAGTAACCAGTACATCTTTCTAAATTTTTAATTCAGTTCTTTTTCACATGCTCCTTCCACCTCAGTTTAGCATTCAATGTCATACCTAGGAACTTCGCTGTGTTAGCATAAGCAACTTGTGTTAAGATGATTTTCAAAAGTATTGGACTCAAAAGTATTGGACTCAAGTACTTTTACTTGAGTTATTACTTGATTAGTGAAGTTAACTTGAGAGGACTGTTTCATTCACCTTAACTCTCCAACTTTGTTTCAGTTATGAATTATATTAGTAGTGTATTGTAGCTTGCTAGTCTTCTTCTATTGTTTTTATGGTGGTCAAAATTGTGGTATCGTCTGCAGAGGTTGCAATAGTTGTTTTGCTGAGGCTAGGCAAGTCTCTTGTATATAGCAGGTGTGATCCCGTTCCTAGGACACTACCATACGAAACTCCTGCATCAATCTTTCAATGTGGAAAAAACATCATCATATTTGACTTTGAAGTTATCCAAATAAGAGATCAGAACTTCATAAACTGGCAAATCCTTATGCAATTTATACTTTAAGCCACGATGACAAACTTTATCAAAAGCTTAAGCAGTGACACCAAGAAAAAATGTGGAGCATATTCAGCCAAATCCTTTGGCTTCAATCGTTTCTTCAATAATGTTAATGATCCCGTGCACTTGATCCATGGTAGAGTAGTTTTCTCTGAAATCAAACTGATGCGAGGCTATGAAGATTTTACTTTCTATTACTGGCTTTTAGGAAAAGTTTTTCAAAAATCTTCGATATCGTTGGGAGTAATGATATCGGTCTATACGAATTTTTGTCATTTGGTGATTTATTTGGTTTTAGAATCATAACGACTTCTGCAAATTGCCATTGCATCCGTATATACCTTAATCGGAATGCTGCATTAATGATATGAAGTATTTTGCGCATATCTTTATCAGGTAGCAGTTTAACAACTTCAGTAGTGATTAGATCGTAGCCTCGGGCCTTTGTGGAACCAAACTGGTACGTATTTATTCATGAACTTCATACATGTAATGTTACATATTATATTTCTTATTCTTATGTATCAGTTTTGTTGGCTTTCGTTATATTTTCTCCTGCCAGTCGATCAAATGTCTTGAAAGTGCCCTCTACCAATAGTGCTCGAAAGTGACCTACTGACCTCTATTTGAAAGTAGCTCTGCCAATAAATCTGCTTTTTCTTGGACACTTTTATCCCACGTTTCGTCATCTTCTTTAACCGGAGGGATCTGCGCTCCTTGTCTTTTGAGTTTTAAGTCCCTTTGTTGCTTTCCAGAGTGAATACTCATTGTCTTTATCCCCAGAAAGACTTGAAAGATATCTGTTAATTGATTTATTTTTTAATAGTTGTCCTTACTTGCACGCACAGATTATTTAAGATAGGTTGGTACTTGATGTTCTGGAGATCGAGTAGTATGCCAGATTTTACATATACCTTGCGTTTCGATTTTATCAATTCTCTTAATTTCATGCAAAAGTTTACAGTTAGATTACGATAAGGTTGCGGTGCCGGACTGGAGTACTGGTCGTTTCTGCAAAATTAACAGCTTTATTCAGCCTTTCTAGCTCATTTCTAGGTGTTCTGGATTTCCAATTGGGACTTTTAGATCTATTTGCTCTTCTATACGCTCGCAAAAAACATTCCAATTAGTTTATTGGGGATTTTCGAGATTAATTAAACTCGAGTAAGTAAAGAAGTAATTGGAATTTTTTCAATCCAAAGGTATGGTTGGAAGTTTCTCAGAAAAAAACTCCACTTGTCATTTGTTTCGGATGAATTTTTGTTGTTGTAGCGACATGGATTAAGTGCTACTCGTTCGATTCCGTTTCCAGTTTCAGAAACTGCTATCGCCCTAGGGTGGTACCACAGATCTTTCGTCGTCAGGTACGTCGCATTCTTTGGACATGCAGTAGGTGGTCAACACCATGTGGTGTGCCCTCACATGCGGGACACTTGTCAATAATTTGGAGGTCAATTCTATTCATGTAGTTGTTGAGTATTCGTGACCAGCGTAGCAGTTGGTTTTCTTCTGCAGCGACTTGTGGTGGTCTTTTGTTGAGGACTCGATTATATGTGTAGTTGTTTATAGTAGGTGCGTTCGATTTGCCTGAAACAACTGAAAAAACAACAACAATTGCATTTAATTTTTCATTTGCTTCAATTGTTTCAGTCAAATCGAACACGGCTAGTATCTTCAACAACCTTGGTTGAGTTGGTGTGAAGCCTTTTTATGCCACTTCTATAAGTAGTCTCATCGATGTTTTTGCTGTGTGAACCCTCTCTAACGTCAGTTTGGAAGAGCTTAGCAGTGTTCCGTATCTAGGTGGTGAGGCCATTAGTAGGATGTCATTGCATGGATGTTGTTGTTTGTGGCAGAATTTATTTATATATATTTAAACTAAAGATAATGATTTATTTAGCATAAATAAATTGCCCAAATTTAATTTTGAATAACGAAATTCTTTTCCCATGTGTATTGTTTGGACAGCATTTCATTGTGTTCACGGACCGGTAAGATATTTCATTCTTCATGTAGGTGGTCTCTATGAGCCATAAGGTGACATCCAGTAGCGGTTCTCAGATCTGTGTTTTGTGTAGTTTGCATCTTCTTCCAGTGCGTGTCAGAAGCTTGAGGTGTCCATATGTTTGCTGTAGTGATGTAAAAGTGTTTAATACTATTGTATAATCCGCGGTATTATACGTAAAATACCGTATTGTCCAAAACGTAGTAAAATACAAGGTATTTTATTATAAAATTTTTTTCTATTGTGGTGGCGCGCGAATCAGTAATCTGCAATTTTATTGAGATTTCGCGTGAATTACTTGAAGAATTTATAACTGCAAAAATATATACTACTGGTTCTTGAATATATGAACGACACAGAAGAAATTAATGAGTTATTGCCCCTTGTTAGTTGTTACTAACAGTTAGAAAAGCATTGTTAGTGATTCGCAAATTTCTATGGCAACAAAATTGTTGTAATATCAACAGAACATAAATTTCAAACATCGAATGCTGCTTCATTACTGTTCACCGTTATAGGAAATTTTTTTTATGCTGCAAATCAAAATCATGAGCCATGAACTCATTCCGTTCCACTCATTATGAGCTATGGACTGTCATTCAATTTTACATCTTTGAGTAGTCCTCTTTCTATACATTCAAATTGATTAACTAAAACACCCAAATCTCAAAACTCACATTTGAAACCAATGGCAGCTATATTGATTGTTTAACTTAGTGGCAAAGAGTTTGTGGCTCTTCGGAATGTTGCATCGTTTCGCATATTCCACTGTAACAGAAAAATCTTTTTCAATCTGCAGCCTAACTCATACTGCAAGAAGTATTTGTCTTACAAGTCAAAGAGGCGTAATCTTGTTTATGTGAAAAATCATAATTTAAATCTTCAACAGTTTACCGATGGGAAATGATTAAGTTTTCAATTTAAATAAAAACATAAATACAATAACTCGGCGCGAATGAAAGTGATTAATATTGAAACCAAGCAGAATCACATGAATAAATAGATCTTCTTAGCATTGGTTTAAGAAATATAAATAAAGATAACGATAAGAAATTCAAATGTCGGGGCAGTTATTTAGATGGAAATGAATTAGTTGTGATTGAAAATGGTGATGGAAGTAATTTTTTGTTGTTATATCACTAACACTGTATGTCGGCTATTGCACTTTTGTACAGAATATACGGTATTTTATTTTGTATTATACAATGTATAATACGCTGTATTATACAAAAAAAATAAAATACCGTATTTTAACATCTAGTAACATCTAACATCTAGTTTGCTGCATATCTAGAATAGGTCTACCAATAGCTTTGTATGTTGTGACAATTGTGTTTTTGTCCTTGCCCCATGAACTTCCAGCTAGAGCTTTTAGTGCATTGTTTCTACTTTTTATCCTTGAGTTCACCTGTTGTGCATAAGCATTGAACTTGAGCAGTGGGTCAAATGTTACTCCCAGTATTGTCGGATTTTTGACTGTAGGAAGAAGCACGTTGTTAATGCGGATGTTTAATTTTGAACTCACTTCCTTCGTCCAAGTGGTGAAAAGTGTAGTAGTTGACTATTCAGATGATAATATCAGTTTTCTGTTACTAAACAATTCATGCAGGGAGTTAAGGTATTCGTTTAGTTCATTGGTGAGTTGTTCAAGATTGTTTCCTGTGTCAAGGACCGTGCAATCGTCTGCATATGATATGATTGTTATACCTTCTGGTGGTGTAGGTAGACTGCTTAGGTAGAGGTTGAAAAGCGATGGTGAGAGACAGACTACTCCTCATTGTGGTACACCTTTTCTCAGTGTTCTCATTTTAGATTTGCAGTTTCTGAACTCTACATATGTTTGGCGGCCTCTGAAATAGTTACACAACCAGCGCTTTATTATACCTGGCAGGTTTGTATTTAGGATGTCGTGTAATAGTGCTGCGTGCGACACTGTGTCAAACACTTTTGATAGATCAAGAGCGACTAAGATTGTTCTTGCATATGGCTGTTTTTGATTTAGACCATCGCTGATTTGATTCTGAATTTTGCTAAGGGCGGTAGTTGTGCTGTGTGCTTTCCGGAAGCCATGTTGATGTGGAGCTAGAATGCAGGAGCTTGATATACTAGGTAACAGAAGCGTTTCAATCAATTTTGCGATAGATGAAAGGATGGAGATCGGCCTGTACGATTTTTCTTGTTCTTCGGGTTTTCCGGGTTTGAGAATAGGGCTAATTTTAGCTGTTTTCCAAACATTCGGTATCTGGAGAGTATTTAATGATGTATTTAGTATTGTTGTGAGGTAATTCACTCCCTTGGGTCCAATTTGTTTAAGCATGACAGTCGATATGCCGTCGGGTTCAACTGCTTTTGAGGGCTTGATTGTTCTAATTGCTTTTTCAACTTCAATATAAGTAGAATGGATATTCTTAGTGCTGTCATCTGTGAGTTTTCGGAAGTGTCTGAGAGCTGATCTAGACTCCTCATGTTTACTTTGCTTTTCTGTTAACTGTGAATTAAATATGGAGGCACACTTCCTAGAATTTTCTATAGGAATATCATTGAAGGAGATCATACAATTCCTTTCTGGTTTTCGAGGATGGGTTAAGTGTTAACCCCTTTATAACTTTCCATAGGTTTTTACTGGTTTCGAAGTTTGAATTAATCACTAGCTCTCTCCATTTGTTCTTTTTGTGCTCTATGACTAATTTGTTTATTTGCTGATTTAGGTTTTGGATTCTGGGATCTGTTGGATCTGTTTTACGGATTTCATCTCTAAGTACGGCCATGGCAGATGCCTCAGGTGGGAAATTAGGTTTGAGATATTGTATTCTACCGGCTGGGATGTAGCGCGCTTTTGCCTTATTAAAAATGTCTGAATTTTTTCTCTCCAGAGATGGCGTGAAGAGGTAAAAATAGTTGACTGAATTCATTTTCAGTAGAGATGGTAAAATTTACCCAGTCAGTTTTGTTAAAATTGATGTATGTCTTCTTCTCTGCTTTTACTTGGTTGATCGAATGACTTAGAGTGATTATAATCGGCACATAATCTGATCCCATTCCCAGTGCATGTTCAGTACTCCATTCTGCTATCGGCATGCATGAGTGACATGCTGGCAAGGGAGATATCTGGGGATGAATACGAGTTGCTTGTTACTTTGGTCGGTTGTGGTTCATTGAGGACTCCAAAGTTGGAGCCATCGATTTGATCAGCAATATTTTCACCTCGTGCATCGATGTTCAGGTGAGAGTGCAATAGATCATGGGTGCGTTTACATCACCGAATATAAGACAGTCGTTGTTATAAAATAGATGTTGCATATTTGGTACGTATCCTGTATCACAGCTGCTTACGGGTGGTATATATATCGACTAGTCCCAGGTAACAATTTCGCCTAAAATTTTTAAATTATTCCAACTTAACTTGAGAAAGCATTGTGTAAGACCATATTATTCAAGTTTTACCTAAAAAAAGCTTGTAAAAGACTAGATTCACTAAGTTTCTTATATAATTCCTTAAGTAAAGCTTAATTCAATAATAAAATATGGAGGGGCTGAAATCTCACAGCTCTGAGATATCAAGACTTCGGTCTGGGTTAAGGATTTTGATATTGTTTTCCGAAAAAAACTTTTATGAGGACATGGTTTTTAGTTTTGGGCAGCGATGTATATCAAACATAACTCTTTGTTAAAGTACAAGTATTTTTTTATTTCTGTTTAGAAATTTATTACAAAACTAACATGAAACATAAATACGATGCCGGAAAATTATAACAGATCATAAATTAACATAATTTAGTGAAAAGATGATACACTCAGCAAACTACTCAAAAACCTCTCCATTTAGCGTTTCGAGAAAATATTACAAAATCACAAATTCCTATTTCTTTCACAACTCCAAAAATATTGTAAAAATTAAATAAAATCAATCTTTTTTCAAAATTCTAAAAATATTACAAAAATTATCACAAAATCAAAAATTGAAAATTTTTTCAAAATTTCAAAAATTATAATAAAATCAAAAATTTTAAATTTTTCAAATTTCTAAAAAGATTCCAAAAATTCTTACGAAATCAAAAATTCAAACTTTTTCCAAAATTCTAAAAATTTTGCAAAAATTATTACAAAATCAAAAATACAAACTTTTTTCAAAATTCCAAAAATATTTCAAAAACTATAACAAATTCAAAAATTTCCATGTCCAATTTCATTTTCAATTACATTTACGTCATAAAAACAGCCACATTTTTTTGACACACTTGACAACTTTTGACACACTTGACAACATTTTTTTGACAAACTTATAATGCCATAATTCTCAATAATAATAATAAAAATATGGAGGGGCTGAAATCTCACAGCTCTGAGATATCAAGACTTCGGTCTGGGTTAAGGATTTTGATATAGTTTTCGGCAAAAAACTTTTATGAGGACATGGTTTTTAGTTTTGGGCAGCGATGTATATCAAACAAAACTCTTTGTTAAAGTACTAGTATTTTTTATCTCTGTTTAAAAATTTATTACAAAACTAACACGAAACATCAATACGTTTCCGGAAAATTATAATCAAAATTCCAAAAATATTGTTAAATTAAATAAAACCAAACTTTTTCAAAATTCCAAAAATATTCCAAAAATTAGAATAATATCAAATATTTAAATTTTTTCTAAATTCCAATAATATTTCAAAAATTCTTAAAAATTCGAACTTTTTCCAACATTCTAAATATATTGCAAAAATTATTACAAAATCAAAAATTGAAAATTTTTTCAAAATTCCAAAAATTATCATAATATCAAAAATTAAAAATTTTCCAAAATTCTAAAAATATTCCAAAAATTCTTACAAAATCAAAAATTAAAACTTTTGCCGAAATTCTAAAAATATTGTAAAAATTATTACAAAATCAAAAATACAAACTTTTTCAAAATTCGAAAAATATTTCCAAAACTATAACAAATTCAAAAATTTCCATGTCCAATTTCATTTTAAATTACATTTACGTCATAAAAACAGCTACATTTTCTTCCAAAAAATTGGCTAAAAAAATAAATGAAATCATTTTTTGACACACATGACATTATTTTTTGACAAACTTATAATGCCATAATTCTCTATAATAATAATAAAATATCATGTCACAAATCATTAATTTTATTTTTTTGTAAAAAATTGGGTAAAAAATAAATAAAAACCGTTCTTTTGACACACTTGACAACATGTTTTGACAAACTTATAATGCCATAATTCTCAATAATAATAATAAAATTTCATTTCAAAGAAACAATTTTATTTTTTTCCAAAAAATTGGGTAAAAAACTAATTAAAAATCTTTTGACACACTTGACAACATTTTTCTAAAAAACTTATGATGCCATAATTCTCAATAATAATAATAAAATTTCATTTCAAACCAACAATTTTCTTGTTTTCCAAAAAATTGGGTAAAAAAATAAATAAAAATCTTTCTTTTGACACACTTGACAACATTTTTTTGACAAACTTATAATGCCATAATTCTCAATAATAATAATAAAACTTCATTTCAAACAAACAATTAATTTTATTTTTTTTCCAAAAAATTAGGTAAAAAAATAAATAAAAATCTTTCTTTTGACACACTTGACAACGTTTTTTTGACAAACTTATAATGCAATAATCTAGATTTTGGTCTCACATACCAATCCCGACCATCAAGATTTCTCCAAATTTAATGTTCCTACTCGTAATCACTTAAAATGAACGTTTTTTAAGCAAAAAATATGCAAATTTCCTTGTTTTGACACCTTTTCGATTTTTTTGACACACTTCCGGTACAGTTATCGAACACATCGTCCTTTCGGCTCTTCCTATTAAGTAAACCTGTTTTTAGAAAAAAAAATTTTTCAAATCCGTCCAGCGGTTTTCTAGATTTCGTCGGTTGTGACGGCCAGCCGGCCGACAGACAGACATACATTTTTTTTTTTTTTGCTTTTTTAGAATCAGGAGGTCCTAAAACGTCGAGAAATGTCAAAAAAAGTGGGGGTAAGAATTTCACTTTGAGCTCATGAATGTAATACTTAGGTCTTTCAGACCGAAGTAATATTTAGGGCATATTCAAGCAAATGTTACTCAAGTATAATACCTTTTATAAGGTTTTATTCACATATAACTTTTAAGGTAGTATTCAAGATGTTTTTACTCAAGAATTCTATCCCTTATATAAACCTTTATTAAAGTACAACTTTTAGGAATAATCCAAGAAAATTCTTACCCAAGGATAGTTCCTTGTATACGACTTTATTTATGTATAATAATTTTGGTAGTACTCAAGAAAATTGTTACTCAAGTAATATTTCTTATATACGGCTGTTTTCAATGAATATTAAAAGATTTACAGCAAATCGATCTGTCAATATTTTTGACAGTTCGTTGTTTAATTCGCGATTGTGTGTTTTTTTATTAAATCACTTATCGATGCGTTTAAAAAGTTATCAAACCTTCAAGAACTTTAACAAACTATTATTAATTAATACAAAAGATTATTTCAAAATAGTAGAGATATTTTCGTCAATGGAAATTTGCAATTGCCATTATTCCGCAACCGTTTAATCAAACGTTTCTGATGATGGTTTATATATTGATTGAGATTTACAATTTCTGATGATGGTTTATATAATGATTTGAGTTGGTCAACAAATAAATAAACTGATGATAATTTGTCATACAATTCGTTTTTGTATTAAATGTTTGTAATCGCCATATTGTTTGCAATTTGCTTGGGAAAAAATTAAAGCAATACTTGCAACAGATTGCAACTGACTTATGGAAAATATAACGTAGAACGTTTATTTAATATTATCATTTAACATTTATTTATTAACCAGCCAAATTGTGCAACTGATCGTATTGCCAACCACAGCATACTATACCCCTTACGAGGCTTGAGTAATACTTTTATTCTGTATTGAGTAAAGTTTTATTCCTGTCGTTGAAATTGATTTAATGAACGAGTGCGTAAGGGTAAACGATGAGGAAGTCGTTATCGGGCCTGTGTTCGATTCCTGCCAGGCACGTTTTTATTTATGAATTTTATTTTCCTTTTCCTTTTTTTTTATTTTATTTTTATTCTTTAATCAATTTTAATCGTACAATTGAATTGAAACACATGCGTCGATATCGTATATGAATACGCAAAATTATTTTCATTTCGAGATTGTCCTCAATCATAACCAATATTATTTTTAACAAAAACCCATATATTCTCATTTTAGGAAACCATTAGTACACTTTTGTATGCATTCCCAATCAAATGTTTGAATAAAAATTAATTCATAGTCGTGGTAGTGGTCCGAAACTTGTGTACAAATAATTTATTAAACAATAGTGATTAAGTTTCCATTTTCTTTATGACAGCTGCTAAATAGAGAAGTGGATAGCGTACGGTCCTGGAGAATCAAAGGTTATGAGTTCGATCCCCGCTACAGGCGTTAGTAAAGATGCGAAATGTGTAAAATATATTGTAATTTCCGATAAAAGATTAACTCAAAAGCAGCAATATACAAAAAAAAGGAGTTTAATGCGCCAATTAGCCAAAATAACTAAAGGAAAGAATCACCAATTTTTTTTTCAGTGGCATCGCTTCTTGAATAGGCTGAGTAATTCTCTTGAGTAAAGATTTACTCAAGCACTTTATTCAAGTAATTTTGACAGTATTTGAATAAGCCTTGAATAACAACTTTTGTACAACTTTATTCAAACACTTATATAAAACATGTATAAAGCATTATATATGTCTTCTTGAATAAAGAATATTTTTTCATACGCCTTTTGTATAAAGCTTGTATAAAACTTTTCTCATGCATAGTTCAGGAATTTTAAATTTCCCCTTCCATTTTAAATTCCTCTTTTAAAGCTTTACTCAATGATTACCTAGGTTAAATTGTTACCTGGGGTGTTATCTCTGCTTTACCTTTCACTAGTGTTATCTTTGCTTTATTATAATGCCTAACTGTTCCAGATGTGTATCGTTTACTGTTGGTAAGGTAGTTGTATGGTAGATAACGCTTTTATGTATGATAAAAGCAAGGCCACCGCCTTTGTTCTTGTCTCTATCCAGTTTTATAATTTCATAATTAATTACTAACATTATCACTAATTTTTGACCTATTATTTAACTTGGTTTCTTGAAGAGCCGTGACTAGAATATCATTATTGCACATAAAGTTGCATCACTTTCACATCGCTTGGAGTATCCGGTTGTGTGTTCATACGCAATGTGTTTTGCTGCGTGCTTATGTTGGATGGTTGACTAGATAATTGGCAGCAGGTTGCTATGAAATTTTTGATCCATTGCTTGTGTGTGTATAGGCCTGAGCAGTTTTTAAGGTGACACCATTCTTTACAGTGGTTGCACTGGACGGATGTTGTGTTACCCCTTAGAATTTGTTTAAATACAGCACAGTGCCATATTTTTACTGTTGGTCCTGGATTTGTTTCGATGCCGGTCATTATGAGAAGAATCTGAAGCAGTGATAAGTTAGGTCAGTGACAGCTGCTTTCTTAACCAAAAAACGGAATGGCGGAGATTGCACTTTTCGTCGAAATTGTTGTGATGGTCCTTGGTCGAAATTTCTTTTGAGTGCTTCTGGGGGGTAGACCCGTCCATCTTGAGAAGCGGAGGAATTCGAACCTTCCTCTTCAGTGCCTTCCTCTTCAATCCTTAGGGAGACACGCTATCGACTAAGCCGTTGAGGCAATTCCAATTTCGAAGTTGAAACTTCTTCGTCACCTATTTATTTTACTTAACATTATATGGAAAATTTTGAATTAAATTTTTAGACAATACTTTGTGTGAATTCATAGAATGGAGAATATTTCTATTCTAATTAACATCTTATTCCTAAGACACGATTTCATAGCTATTACTGCTTGTTTCCAATCAATGTGAAATTAATGGCTTAAACTTGGTCAATTGTAGTCCTATATGATTACAATTAGTGTTTTTAGATACCATACTCTACCTGTAGGCGGCATTTCCTGAATGTTTACTTTTTTGCATATCATCCCTCCAGTAAATACTCTTTTATTTTGTTATTTACGAGTTCCTTTAATTCAGTCTTCCTTAAAAGTCCCTCTAAAGTTATTCAATTTACCCAATAAAGCGACTTCATGACTTCCCGACTATGTAAGGGCTCAAATCTGTCTATCCCTAGTTCGGACTAAAACCGAACCAGAATCGGATCAGTGCATTCACTACTACATTTTATTACAATTTTTGTAAATACATCATTTTCAAAATGTCCAAAAAATTCGTTTGTAAAAATATTTATATTTATCTATACGTAGTTATAACGCAGGAAAGCGAAATCTAAAGTATATGTGAAATTTCGCAAACTATGTACATATATCTAAAATGGATAATAGTCTAGTGAATTTTAACCAAATGAAAATTATTCAAATAAAATAGGGCTCAGATCAGGACAAATAGAGCATACCTTAATTGGAAAATCACATATGATTTTGATCTGGGTCTGAACCAGCATTTACTGTTAGAGACGAGATAGGTTGCGCAGTCCGGGACGGATCAGGACAAATAAGGTATACCTTATTAGTGAAATCGGGTATTATTTCTGAAAGGGGCCGCATGCAAATGCCCTATTGGGTCTTATCTTGCTACATACTGATCGGGTCTGGATCATAATAGGTCATACCTGAACAAAATGCTAGTCGGGTTGGTGGCATATTTTCATTACCATCGCGTCACAGTAACCCGGTTTGGTATCGATTATTTTCATACTTTATTGTTCTCTCCATGATATTCTGGACTCTTGCCACATCCTTGACAACGAGAGGATTGCAAGGCGTCACATCGTAGTTGTCTAACGATATGGATTCTTTCACTACGGAATGCAGGGATCGATTGTCGTCATTACCATCAATTTTATGAACATTTACTTGATGTTCCATCTGAATCCGTCGATTTGCTCCGCAGATCGTCCAGTCCAATCTTTTCTTCGAGCAATCGGATCTGCCCAGCAACCTTCATGAACCTCGAGTGATAATGTTTGCTTATACTGACCGATATCTATAAAAATCGTTGGAATGACTCACTGTATAGTGGAACCGGAATGTTTTGCAGCAGCTAAATTCTGTAACTGAAGCGGTGAAGTGATAAGTTTTTTAATGAAAATAAACGAAGAAATTTTTAACACTTCCCCGTTTTCCAGTTACAGAATTTGACTGCTCATGTGAATACTTAGATATTTCAGAACAACTAATTGTTTGTTTGGAAGTTTTAAGTTTGAACTGCTTGACTGTGTTCACCCGGAGCACCTATCTTCTTCAACACCAGATATTTTAAGAGATACAATCTTTGATCTCTCCACCCGTGTGATATCGGCAGTCCCTTTGATTCTTAGATCACTTAGTGGATTGAGTTGAACTTGAGCTCTTATTAAGCATTGTAAAAATAAGTTGCATCTGTATTGTGAATTGCAATCCATTCGGGTTTGTGATAAAATTTCTTCTGCTTCGACGAGTTCTCTTTTATTTCTGGTATATTTGATCCCATCAATTTCATATCCGGTGTAGCAAGACTTGCTGCTTCCGATACGGAGGCAAGACATGTATTAAATTCGGACAGTCTACCATCCATATGCTGTGTGGAATCCCATCTTAGCTTTTGATCATGAGGCAATTTATCGATCAACTATTGTCTCAGTAATGTATTATACAAGTGTTCGGTTAATTTAGATGCTACAATTGTAGCAAACAAATTCTTCGCTTCAATGGAAAATCGAACCAGCATATCATGGTGATCCGGTTTTATAGCTGACATGCCCTTTATTTTTGAATTAATCTTGAAAGTATCGTTTCAGGTTGCCCATACATTACTCGAGAGTCTGGGTTACAGTTGGAACAGATGCACCATAAATAAAACTTGTTCGTACCAATTCTAGTGCATCTCCTTGTATACTCTTTGAAGTCGCAAAAGTTTTCTGTGTTTGTGTAACAATGCTCTGTAGTCTGCTGAGAAGTACTGAAAACATGAACCAGTCGAACGGATCACCACTAAACATTGGCAGATCAATTCTTCCTATCACTTGACGACTGACGAGCAACAATATGAGTTGATACGTTCGGAATGGCGAATGTGCTGCCATTCTCTGGATACTTCGGCCTGAGTAATGTATTCCGATAAAAGGATTGTGCAGTTGCGGATGGGCGAATTGACACATGCTGACCAGCTGAGGTGGATGCGACTGGATGTAGTCTATCTCTATGTGCACCTTGCACTGGTTTCATTTCATTTTTATTAACTATATTTAATTTGTATGACGGTGGTAATCTTAGATTTACCACTTATCCAGTTCTGAGCTTTCAACTTTGTCTCGTGATTGCTTTGAGACATGTGATGAGATCACTGATTTCGATGGCGTGTTCGACAGTGATTCGACCTTATCTAAAAATCTTGGTCATTTTTCTCAAGTTCGGCTAGATACTCCTTTTCAACTTCTACTTCGCCTGCTAGTTGCTACTCTTCTATTTTCCTCATTATCAATCTCATTGCCTCTTCCGCTCTTCGTTCTCTTAATTTCTTTTTCTGCTTCAACTTTCAAGAGACATCATATGCATTTGGTATCTATTACTGGACGTTGCGGATTTATTGCCGTTTTATAATTTATTTAACATTTTGAGACTATTAACTTTTACAATTCCATTCTTTATGCGCAATAGATATGTACACCCCAGCTCATTTGTAATGATCCCAATCATCACAACTATCACATTGCACCATAGGCTTTGTAACGACGGCCTATTTCGATTTTTACTCTAAAAATAAGAATAATAAAAACTAAAGAAATTTGCTAATAATTTGCGACTTTGTTATCTGCTCCGGATCTGATACAGATGTAAATTTAGCAGTGTAATATATTTTTGGTAATTTGGCCTTAAAATTACAGGTAAGATTGGTAAAATATAAACAGCCTAAATAATATTACGTAATATTAACAAATTTGGCTGGTAATTTTACCATAGGAATATTACTTTTACATCTATAGGCTCCGGCCTTTAAGGAAAAATAATTCATTTCAACAAACATAAAATATTTATGTGTGCTATAAGTCAATCAATAATATTTTAACAGTTTATCAGTTAATTGTTTTGTTGCGGCATCACACAATATCAATAATACAAATTTCTGTCTACATAAATGATAAACATTTTTTGTTTTGTATAAAGCTTAGTCATAGTATTAAATTAAAGTAATTCGGTAGTCAAATTTATGGAAGGTGGAATTATTATCTGTAGTTGTATTGTAGAGAACTGTGAAGCTGCTTGTTTGTTTTTTATTTTATTCTTTTCGCCGGCTTACACGGTTCTAGTTTAACCTTCGGATTAAAAGTTTTCCCTTCATTTAGAAAAAAACAACAAAGAGTTGTGGATATAATTATATTTATAACATAACGAGTTAACACATCTTCAGTGAGTGACTGGTCCTAGCAGTTAGATGTTACTAGCCAGGGTGATATTTTAGGTGTGCTAGTGGATGAACTCTATTCAGTCAACGGTAGCACCCGCAATCTTAGCTATAAAATATTTATTGAGGATAGCACGCTATTAGTTGTTTGAAATGAGTCTCCATATAACTCTATATCTGAGTTGAGAAAAATTTGCGTCCATAAACACATCAGAACGCATCTTGTAGAACCTAGATCTTAGAAGGTATGTGTTGTTGTGACACATATTGTAATGCCTACTACAATACACATTTAATTAAAAAAAATTATGATTATTATTCATTTCTTATTTTTATTCATTCATTTATACTTTTCAACAACGAGAAATTTTTGGAATGAATTCCTTCCATTTCATCACCTTAAAAGTCATGTGTGTTGAGTAACCTAATGGTTGACGAGTGAAACTTCTACTCGCTGGATCTAGGTTCCATTTCCATCCAGGTCAGTAAAACATTAACAACCATCAACAAAATTTTTCAATTAACTAAACTTTTACTATTGTGCTGCAATTCACCACAACTTTTCTTTTTCATTATTTGAAAAATACGAGATTTGGTTTTTACCAAAATACTGATTTAATCTGCAAAAATGTGTATGTCTATTGGGTTGGGAAATATGAGATTTGTGAAACAACAGGGATCAAGATGTGCAAGTTAGTGATGAAAATAAAAGAATGTTACCATAATCAAATTTAAAATTTGATTATTTGTCTACAGATATTGCATATAAAAAAAATTAAATATAGAAAAACTCAAGAATAAAGTTAATCCATTTAAATTTTCAACTACTCAAAACTATTTGTAATGTCGATTAATTAAATTGAATTGATTTTCAATATAAACATACAAGAAACGTACTAATCAATCTAAATATAATCAATGGGGGATCATCTATTAGAAATTCACTGAGATTTTCTTTCAATTTTGTTGTTAAAGGAAAACGTTCATACTGGGAAAAATATCTATGCGGTTGTTTTATTTTCAATTAATTTTCACATTTTCTTACTTCATGAAAGAATCAATTTTATTCATTACATTTATTTTAATCAAGTATAATTAAAAATAATAATATTGGAAAATATGAATTAAAAAAAATAAAAGCGTACACGTCTAATCAAAATTCATATTTTTTGCTATTAAATATTCACCAATCGAAAACTTTTACAAACAAAAATTTTAGGTTACAAGAAATTCCACTAAGCTCTTCTTTATATTATTTTCAATGTGAAAATATTTCCCACACAAAAAAAAAATAAACTTGAAAAACATCATATTTTAATTTCATATTCGAATTGAAAAATAGAAAATGGGAAAATCAACTTCGAGTTTTATACGCTTTTTTCGGCTGTTTGATTCATGACGCGTTTTTTCTGTAATATTTTCTTAATGCTCCATTAATTCTTTCACAAAAAAAAATGAAATACAGAAGAGAACTGCAAATTGAATATGTCATATAGTATTGTATATTATCGATAGCAGAACACATTAAGAAAAGTGAAAGGTTAGTTGAATGAAAAAAATTGGATTTTGTTGTATGGATAACGATTTTCTTTGTTATTAAGTTTTTTTTTAAATTTTATAAATGGTAATCTTATAATTAAACGAATTTTCATTATTATATTTTTAAATTTGGATATTTTTGGATTTTTATGATTGAAAAATTACGTTATTACTCTTATAATAGATAGCAGGATACTGTAAGAAAACTAAAAAGGGACATACATACCCAACTAGCAATTTGTTCAGGTATGCCCTATTATGATCCGGGCCGGATCAGAGTGTAATAAGGTAAATCCTAATAAAGCATTTGCATCCGGCCCCTATCAGAAATCACACTTGATATCACTACTAGGGAGTGCCGTATTTTTCCTGATCTGGCCCGGATTTCGAAAACCTGTCTCATCCCTAGTAGTAAATGCCGAACCAGTGCCGGATCAGAATCATATGTGATTTTCCAATTTAGGTATGCCCTATTTGTCCGGATCTGAGCCCTATCTCAGTTTAATAAATTTCATTTGGTTAAAATTCACTAGAGTACTATCCATTTTAGATATACATAGGTTGCTAAATTTCACATATACTTTAGTTATCGCTTCTCTGCGTTATGAATACATATAAGTATAAAGTTAGAATATTTATATAAACATTTTTTCTAATGTATGTAGAAGTAAATTTTCTAATTTTTCTAATGTGTGTTAAAGTCTAAAGAAAATTCCCTATTTTAAATGATCCGGTCCTCGTCCTGGTCCATTTCTAGTAGGGCTGCCTGATCCGGTTTGGATAGTTTGATGCGTTACATAACTGATCAGGACCTGTTCAGTGTGGCTGATACGGTTCCTATCAGTAGTAGGGAAAGCAGTATCTGGTCCAGATCTGAGCCCTTACATAATGCTAAGAATGTCCCGCATTCTTTAAAGTAGTTTTTAAAGTAGAAAAAACTGTATGGAGAGATCAGTTTTGTTGATTTATAAATATTTTAATTTTTAATCTACGGGTTTGACAACCGCGGCTATCTCAGTCTCTACTATTGATATACGAGTCAACGTAAGATGTAAGATATCACTGGTAATAGCAGTAAGATAGCAAGGTGATACCTTAGGGGTTCTGGAGGATGAACTGTATTCGAAACGACTCTTTATGTAATCTGGGTTTTATTCATTGATAAAGACAGTGCCTAACATTATCAAGGAATATGCCACTAACTGGATTACTGCAACCAAATTTTTGTTTTTTAGTGCAAATTTTTCTGAAAGATTTCCGTTTCACTTTACCCCTTTATTTTATTTTTATTTCCTTTATCCTATTATGAAATATTGTCCTCTGTCATATTTTGTTATGTGACACGATTTATTCTTTAGTAATCCATTTAAGTAAAAAAATATAAAAATTGTGGGAACTTGATCTTAAATGGTTTTATATGTGTTTTTGTGTTGTGTTGTGACATTTATAGCAATTCCTTCTAAACAACATATTTTATTTGTTAAAAAAAACCCGTTTTTATCTGTTTAAATTTTAGTGGTCCAACTCATTATAATTTTAATAAAACATAAAATAAAGTTTCAACCCACGAAGGATTGGTTCTTAATCGCAGTAGTAGGCAGTAAAGGACGAGTTGATTCAGACAGCTTAGTATTTCTCCTGGCGGAATCAAACCGAAAAATCCACTAAATGTTTCTGCAGAACTTCATGAAAGAAATTTTAAACATCGTAAGCTTCAAGGACCAAGATTCACTTGAATGCATAATTATGATGTCCCCGATAATATCCACTTGCATTATATGGTAACGTTTATGGAATACGATATAATAAAAATCAATCGTTATGGCAAATATGCTTTCTGGCATATAGTTACACTAAAAGAAACAAAAACAAAATAATAGTCAATAGACAACAAAGTATCCGAACAGAAATTTGTCAGAGCTTAAATATAGGGTCCTGCCCAGGTTTGTTATAGTTTGAATCACACATTGAAAGGGCAACGAAATTGTTAAACTATATATTTCTGAAATGGATATTACTCTACTCTAGTGAATTTTGAAATGACCGAATGAAATAGGGCTTAGATCAGAACAAATAAGGCAAACCCTAATAAGAAAACCACATATGATTTTATCTATTAGGAAAAGCAAATAAAAACCACACAGTCTATGATTTTGTGTCCCCACTTAAACAACAAACTGACAAAACACTAACTATCAGTGTTATTTAACGGCAATGTCATTAAATACAATCAACAGCTTAATTACCTGGGAATTACTCTCGATAGAACTCTTTCTTTTAAACTCCACCTAGAGAATACGTCAAAAAAATTTAAA
Source organism: Diogma glabrata (assembly GCA_963693315.1). NCBI lineage: Eukaryota > Metazoa > Arthropoda > Insecta > Diptera > Cylindrotomidae > Diogma > Diogma glabrata. The sequence continues at coordinate 130,099,959 of OY856188.1, forward strand.
ACGAAAAATAGTATATTGCACAAACAGGCGAGCCCGACATGGGGTGCTACTCCAGCTACCCTCCGCACAACTGCTCTAAGTCTAGTTTACTCAGTGAATGAGTATGGCGCACCAGTCTGGTTGAATAGCACACATATCAAAAAGTTGACTGCCAGCTGTATGCCACGATGCGTACTATAAGTGGTACTATCAGGTCCACTCCTTTACCTTGGCTCCCTGTGTTAAACAATATCTCTCCACCTGTGCTCAGACGCTCGAATGCGCTCATGCGTGAACATAAAAAGGTAACCAACAACATCACGTTACCCTTGCACGAATATTACGGTGACCACACTCGACGACTGAAGTCAAGAAAGCCTCCCCACAAAACTGCCATCAACCTGCTGGTAACTAATTTTAATGTATTGGATGCCTGGGACACATCCTGGAATCATTACAACGTACCTGGTCTTGATATTACTAACCCGACTTCTACTCAACCCGGTTTCGATCTGCCACGTCATACTTGGACTACACTAAATTAAACAGTTATATAGGGCAAACACTAGTAATGCATTTCGTATCGGATTGCCCAAATACTCAAATAAATTGGTCAAATACTCAAAACCAAATTTAATCAGGCCCGCCGGATATATTAAAAAAAGGTTAGCCCTTAAACGGCATTCTAAATCAGACCCGAAACAGGCCTACATTAGATTGCCCTAATAGACTTTACCTTTTCTGGTCTGATTATGCCCTGATTACGCCTTGACTGTATTCAGGCTTTCCCTAACTAATTTCTGCTCAGGTAGTTTTATCTATCAGAAAAAGCAAATAAAAACTACGCAGTCTATGATTTTTTGGCCGTAAGTGTCCTTCAATTACATTAATTTGCAATTTACGCAATTTTATGGTAGAGTTTCACTTAAAGACTTAATTTAATCGATTAGTTTTATGTGGGTGATCAGACCATAGAGGGTTAATCAGTTTAACAACCATATTGGTTGACTATCCGCAACCTGGAAACCCAGTGCGTTTATCGTTTTTTCCTTAAAACACGACCTTGATGGGAGTTGTGATGAACACTGAACCCGCTAGTGATTTCACTAACAGGAAGCCATCGGAGGACTGCTTGCCAAGCGAGGTTTAGTGTAGCCATGTGTGTACAAGAAGTAATTACTCACAACTACTGAGACTGTGTAAACGGCATTAAATCAGCTATAACAAGGAGCAGAGACTCTGGTCTCTGACAACCCCAACGGCCGAAGAAACTGAGATCACCACGCACACACCCACATAACTACAAGCATTAGATTTAAAAAAAAATTAAATAAAGGTTTCACTCACCCCATGATTGCATCAGATCCAACTCTTCATTTCTACGTTAATCAGCCAATCATACTAACTAAAGACTAGATCTAATTCCCCAATAACAATAATAATGTTGCGCCTTTGGTTCGGGCGATTGTTGCATGAGAATAATCAATCAAATAGTAATACAGGTTATAAATAACAGGGTGGCGCCTCTGGTCCAGGCAGTTGCTGCATAAGAATATTAACGCACAGTAATACTAGTTGTCACTATAAAAATGTTGCGCCGCTGGTCCGGACGACTTGCACAAGAATAATCAAACAAATAGTAATACAAGTTGTCACTTACAATATTGTGCCTTTAGATTTGATTTGATTTTTCGCTAATTTACTGTTTAAGTATTTGTTAATTGGTTATTACATTTATTTGTTTTTATTACGGTAGCTGGTAATTTTAGTAATATAATAATAGTAGTACTGTTTATGCAAAATTTATCACATTAACTGCAACATAAATTTCAGGTTACTCATATACAAAAAAGAACAATAGACCAATTCAATTAAAAATAAAAAAAGCAATCGATCGATAAATTGAAATAGTTGTTTGTGTAACTAGTGCAAAATGTGCATATTTGTTGCACGATGCATGAACTTCGTCTCGAGCTGCAACCATGCTGAGTGCAATAAATATGCTTTTTGCACGTGTTGCACACAACATTCTACGATCTTAAGGTACTTTTTGCACTAGTAAGGTACTTTTTGCACTAGTGCAAAAAATAGTCACTTTTTGCATTAATTACTGCACAGTGCACTTGATTACACATAGGGTTAGAATTTTAAAACTATTTCCAATATGAATTAGAAAGACAAATGGTTTAAAAAAAATTGCCACAGAATCACAAGAACCATATTGTTACTGACTTTAAATATATTTCCAATTAATTAATTTTTTATTTTTCATTAATTTGATGCAGACCAAATATTAATAGAAACAACTGCTTAACTCGACGGTCGAATAAATTTCTTATTTTTTTACCAGATTTATTACCAATGTAAACAGTTATTCATTTAGGTTACGGTTGAATTTAAGTCAAACCAACCACTATAATTAAAACCACGGAATATCGTTTTTACAATTTTATCATTCTTCTTACAACACAATTTATGAAAATTTAACTCACAAAAATTAACTTAAACCTTAACACAAAATTTAAACTATAAACTTGTATCACAGAGCAAAGCAAAAAAAAATCGCGTTTTACGATATTCGCGAACTGACAAATACAAACAAATTAGATTTTTTTTTCTTTTTTTAATTTAACTATCAATTTTTTATAAGTTTTTGGTTTTTAACGAACTACACTAAAAATTGGAGTTTTTTTTGAATATTCACGAAAACTGGAGAACTATATCCAATCAATGACTGCCCTTCAGATTATTGGATGTCCAAGAATATATCTGAAATGTATGAATCGACATGCAAAAATGTATGAATCGAAAACATATAAAAATGAGACAGCAATCAATGAAAACAAAAATTATTGCTAACCTTAGAGTATATATAAATATAGAGAGAACATAACTTTAAAATTGTATGAAGAGAGACATAACAAATCGTGTTCACAAAAATGTCATATTCAATTTCTCATTTCGCCATTTGCATTTCTGTTTATTTACAACAACCAACTATTGTATTAAATTATAAATTAAAAACAATTAAATAATTTAAAACGAAACAAAAAGTACAATCTATTATTTTTAGTTGTGCTAATTTTTATAAAATGAATGAAAATAATTACGAGAGTATTTTACATTTATTGTGTTATTTCCAGTGATTTTATAATAGTGAATATTTTATTATTTTATAATGCTAATGTTCAAATATTTAAGTTATGTATACATCCTGAAAGTATATTATGAAAACTAGCTGGCGACCAACTTTTCATTATTGCGTAGTTTATTTTTAATAGATAAAAGATTAAAATTTATATGTTTGGTTAGAATCAAATCCTAATCTGTCATTTTTCTTATTTCTTTTTATATAGTAGCAGTGAGGGAGAAACTATTATTTTTTTGTGGTAGGTTTTTTTCTTATAGATTTAAAAGAAACTCGCAATAATTGTACAATTTTGAATCAAATGAAAAATTTTCGCACGTCTTTGGGAAGACAAACCGGTTTCTCTCTCAGAGAAATAAAGGAAAACAAACAAACAAAAAAACGATTTGACAGAAGATCAGTCACCATTAATATTAGTTATGGTGGTCGGTTGTTGCTAACAGTTTTGAGAAAGGTATGAAATAAAAAAAATTACGTATTTGATCGCGTTGATGCATGCAAAAGAAAATTGTTCGGACTGATGAATTTCTGTTTCTTTGTTTAGGGGACAACATCCTCGTTATAGAATCGAACTCGGGTCCCCTGAGTTAGAGTCCAGTGTGTTAACCACTAGCCCACTCAATAACAATAATTCGTAACTAAGCAACTACAAAATCGATAAAAATGTTTTCATAGAATTTTAACTTTAACAAATCTTTTTATTTTGAAACGTGAAAATGTATTTGTGTGTTTAAAATACAACTTTTTTCGTAACAACAAATACACATAATTTTTAATTCACTAGATTTGTATATTGAAAATATTGAATTATATATTAGAGATTTTTTGAGCACTTAAACTCAAGCAATTAAGTTATTTTTGAATTTTTTTCAATTCGAAAGGATATTTTGGATGTTTCTTAGAGAAAAGCTTCATATTTTTCTTAAACGTGTGTCGGATTGGGATTCGAACTATCCTCATCAGTGCCAATGGTTCGAATCCGTTTTGGCAGACACGCTATCCAACTAACCTACCGAGGCGATGGTATTTCAAAGTTGAAAATATGGAGGGGCTGAAATCTCACAGCTCTGAGATATCAAGACTTCGGTCTGGGTAAAGGATTTCGATATAGTTTTCGGCAAAAACTTTTATGAGGACATGGTTTTTAGTTTTGGGCAGCGATGTATATCAAACATAACTCTTTGTTAAAGTATATTGTATTCTTATCGTTGTTTAGAAATTTATTACAAAACTAACACGAAACATCAATACGTTGCCGGAAAATTATAACAGATCGTAAATTAACATAATTTAGTGAAAAGATGATACACTCAGCAAACTGCTCAAAAACCTCTCCATTTAGCGTTTCGAGAAAATATTACAAAATCACAAATTCATATTTCTTTCAAAATTCCAAAAATATTTTAAAAATGAAATAAAATCAAACTTTTTTCAAAATTCCAAAAATATTCCAAAAATTAGAATAAAATCAAATATTTAAACTTTTTCAAACTTCCAAAAATATTTCAAAAATTCTTCAAAATTCAAACTTTTCCAAAATTCTAAAAATATTGCAAAAATTATTAATTGCTTGAGTTTAAGTGCTCAAAAAATCTCTATATATAATTCAAAATTTTCAATATTCAAATCTAGTGAATTAAAAATTATTAACCAGTTTAATGTCCAGAAACATAGTCTTTCGTATAAAGTAAATATACATTCAAATAACATCTAGAACAAATACACAATCGAAAATTGTTTCACAAAGAATAAGATAAGAATTTATTGGTTAGTTTGATAGTGACTGAAATTAATAAATATAAATACAATTAATATAAATACAACAAATAAAATAAATATTATTCCAATAAAAATAAATACACTGAGCTCTACACCAATTTAAATTAAACAAAACATTTCATACAAGCTCAATAAAATATTCAGTCACACAAATATATAGAAATACAATAAATAGAAATACATACAAATACCATAAACATAAGTGTAGTAAAGCAAAAATATAAATTCCAGTTATAAAAATACAATATATATAAATAAACTTTGAAAAACAAATAAAGAAAATAAAAATATAAATATAAATACAATAAATGTTAATAAATAAATATAAATACAATAAAAAATAAATATAGTAAAAATAAATATAAGAAATAAATAGTTTATTTTTATGAAATATTAGTCTATTTCATATTGTATATGCCAAAGGATTTATTTATTAGTCATCTTAAAAAAATAAAATATAAAACAAAAGTTTAGCGTCCGTCAACATCTCCGAGCGCTTGCTGTTGTTGGACCTAGGTGTTAAAAGTTCTGTGTTGTTGTGACACATATAGTAGTTCCTACTACACAGCATATTTTGTTAAGAAAAACGTGTTTTGTTAAAATACTATTGATACAAAATAAAAGAATATAAATAAAATTTCTAATACATTAATAAAAATGAATTGGCTATTAATAATAGTAATTATTATTGTTTAATTAACTATTAAAAACAATTACCTAATTATTAATAATAGTTATTAATTTTACTTAATTATTAATAATAGTAATAATAATAATAATAAATAAATACTTAATAATAAATGAGAGTAATATAAATAGAGTTTTACAATAAGCAAAATAAATTTTTGCTGACAACAAACAACAGTTTAAAACTGGTTTACTTAATTAGTTATGATCCAAATTGATTTTTCAGGTTTTATTTACTCGGCTTGTGTGAAATATTCTTCATCACTTAATATTAATTAGCACACATAATTTACCGCTTCGCTTTGATATGCGGACATATATAATAATATGTTACCTTAAGCTTCAAGTGTTAGCTACCAGACAGGACCGCTAGTTGAAAGCGGATAACCCTGTACGATCCGTTCGCTATCAGGGTAAACGCTAAATAACCAGTAAGGGGTTCCGAACCAAACACTTCTCTCCTCTCCCACTCTTTAATCCATTTCCTTCCCATTTCTCCCCCTTAACCCAAACTAAGGTGAGACAGTCACGTGCGGTGAGCTCGGCGTGGCCAAGGGAGTGCTTGACCATTAGCACGATACTCTGGAGACCTTCAGTTTTAATCAGTGCCTTATCCCAATACAATGGTCTGTGTTAATTAACTATTGTATTGAAAATAATATTATTATAATTAATAAAATGTTAGAAGTGAACGATGCTTCTTCAAACGCTTCACAAAAATTTGGATTAATCAACTTATCCTAATTCAGAGAACACGTACACCAGAAATGGTATGCTCTATGATAATGTCTGATTTATCAACTTACTCTAGTCAGACCGTGCTTTGTACGATACAAACAAAAATCTCTAGCACGTAAATTATATTGCGTCCAGATTAATCTCAACAGGTCAGAAATGGCCTCAGTTAATTTAAACCGGATAATTGAATAGGATGCTCACGATCTTTCATTCATATAGATACGGCGATCTCATACAAACATGAAACAACGAAAGAGATTGGATACTTAGGTGTGACTTTCAATTATCAATTTTTGTTTTGGTGAATTGAGATGTTTTTCATCAGCAACATATTCATCTATCCCTCTTGTTGGTAAACCCTGCCTCTTACTGTTAAGTTTTCCAAACGAATTAAAACTAGAAAATAAAACATCGTCAAACAATCTTTAAAAAAATGCACGTGTAGCAATACCCCGGCTCAATCAAACCTACTGAGCTTAATAGCTGAAACCGAAAAAATCTTCAACATCAAATCAATCAAGTCATTTTTTGCTGATTTGTCGTTATTGTTGTCAACGCATTTCAGTTTTTTTCGTAGGTAAAAGAAGTTATTTACACAAATATCTATACATACAACCAAAGAAAATTTACATACATAACCTAAAGGGGGAAAATATACGTTCAACGCAATAAACAATTTTTAGTTTCATTTACGCTTAGTTTAAAATAACAAGAAAATGTAAAAAATCATGAAAAACGGTTTTTATGACGAGTTTATTGAAAGAAAAAACGGAAAATGTATAAAATAATTGAAAACGTAAAAGAAAATATTTTCTGTGTGATATGAATAAAAGTTTTATATATTCTTTTGAATTTGTGTTGGATAAGGTAATCAATTCTGTGATGTGAAGATATTTAATGGTCATGTATTGATATATGGACCAGGGTTTTTTTTAACTATGGATTTTATGTGAGAGTGGACATTTAAACGTTGAAGTGAAGGTGGTTTGAATAGTTAATTAGCTGCTAATTTGATCTAGATTTAAGTTTTTGTGTAAAAGTCAAGGAATTTTTTTCACATGAATTAGAATGATTCGCGGATAAGAAAAAGCTAATGGACCAAGCCTGAGTCAAGCCCGCGCAATAGCTTTTGGACTGATTGCAAGTTTGGACTGATGTCCTTGGACCAAGTCTGGCAAATAAGACTTGGGCCTGGTCTTCCAACCCAATTTTTTTTCCACACCTCCTTTAAGTGTAAGGAAATAGGTTGTGGAAAGAGTACCATATATAAAAATTAAGATAAACATAATATGGCATGCACATGTTTACAATGCATTATACTGGTGAATAACGCGTAATATAATAAACTGAATCTTGGTTCAGTCTAGGCATTTTCAACTGGTCCAGACCTTAACCAAAGTTAATTAGCCAAGGCTTATCACAAGTACGGGCCCGAGATTGGTTCGTTGTTTAATATTAGCAGCTCCTACCCGAGTTATACTTTTTTGTTTGATTCTTACTACTATCAGAAGTCGCCTGTAGTATTAGTTTTATCAGAAAAGGAATCAGTTTAGATTTGTTAGTGTCTGTTCTGTTTAGTAGATCAAAAAAAGGTTTAGAACACAACAAACACTGTGGCAGTCCAATGCGTTCACGCGCGTCATGGCATGTTGTCACTTGGACGTCTAAGTCTAAGTGCACCCGCATATTGCTATCATAGTGCCATCATAGCGTGACGGCAGATGTGGTGGCAAAATGTACACATTTGCTATTTATTTTGTGGCCATTATCACACTATGCGAACGTGTTTCGCTTCGTTTTTTATTATTAATGTTCTTATGTGTAATAATAAAAAAACGAAGTGAAACGAATTTTATTAATAAATAATAATAATTTTTATTTATAATAATAAATTCAAAGAATAAAATGGAGAGTGAAAAAGTAGTTTGACATTTTTTTAAATGACTAGTTTCATTTAACTTTTTAAAAGATATATCATATGACTTTCGTAATAATAAATTGATAATTTTCATTTATTTTCATATAAAATTATGTGCGAAAGAAATTATTTTGTGAAAGTAATGAAAAAATACATAAAAAACAAACGTGATCTTTAAATAATTAGTTTTAGTGATTCAAAAAAATTATTATATTTATTTAAAATTTTTTTGTTTGTCATTTCTCATGTTGGTTTACTGATATTTAAATTTATTTTTATATAATATTAAGAAAATTGTGGAAAATTAATACTATTTTTCATATTTAAGCCAAATGTTTAAATTTTTTGAATTCCGATTTTTTTTCATTTAAATTGTATCATTAAAACAATGGCGAAAAAATTAACGCCTCATTACCAAATCCAATCACACACATACATTTTCATTTTTCAACTTCGAAATACGTCCTCAATCTTCATTTGTCGCAATGGCTTTACCAAATATCCCCACAAACACTGTGGCGGCACAATGTGGTCACGTGCGTCGTGGCATGTTCTCACTTGGACGTCAAAGTGCATCCGCATGTGGTTATCATAGTGCCGTAATTTTGTAACGACATGGCGTGGCGGAAAAATGTACGCACAACAAACGCAAAGATACGGCATAAAGTGTTAGTACGCAATGGCAATTCCATGACGCTCGCGGTGTTTGTTGGGAAGACTATCTTGTGTCTCTTTTTAACGAAACAGAAAAATGTATCTCAATCTCATTGTAAGTAAATATATTGTGCATTTAAAAATTAGTGCCTGCAGCAAAATATTTGATTAATCGAATTTTCAAAGACAATTAAAGTAAAATTTTTTACTATTTTTTTTAATTCGATAGTGAAGGTGATGTGATTATGTAGTTATATCCAATATTTCGCTGCAAGGTCTACTAAGCTGATTTAATTTTTTTTTATTTTCTGTACGAAATACCTCCCTATTTATATCGCTTGATAATACAAAAATAAAGTCTTTACAACAGTAAGCCAACGACATCTGTTGACATCTTTTATTTTCCTTTTTCTTGTCTTTTCAGTCGCACTTTTCACTAACCATGCGGAAAGGATAAATTTCGGATAATTTTTAATGGTATCACTATTGTAAAACATGTTTTGCCATTATATATATTATCTCGTAAACTGTTAATCGTATATAGACCTGAAATTTGAGATACATATAAATCCAACCGTCCTATACAAGTTGGCGGGTTCAAAAATAAATAAATTTGCTGTCATTTGTTTTACCGGGTTACGATATGTGGTCTTTAAATAAATAGAACTTTTACTACGTCAAGTAGGAGTATCATTTGAAAGGGCTCTACTTCAGTATTGATTGTCTGGAAATGTTTTTTTGTTTGATAAAATGTGCTAGATGTGTTCAGTCACAGCACTCGTAATCAAAACACGAAATCAGTGCGTTTCAACTTACATCCTTAGATTTCCATTACCAGGTCTGGAAGGATCACAAGTCTGCTTTCTAATGCCCTGGCACATTGTTCGAAAATGCTGATGAAATATGAAATTATGACGTTTGTGATTGAAATATTGTTTTTTATTTTACCTTATTTTCTTCCACTAGGATTAAAAATATGCAAAACAAATGATTTAAAAAAGATATTCGAATTTCAACAATTCTGTTAACATTTACTCTGGTGAGATTACAGAGTAATGAATTTTTTTAAGCGGGTTTACAGATTTAATTACAACGCAGAAATGAAATCTGACATAAATTGTTAAACTCAATTGAAACCCTCATATATTCAAAATTTTTAACTGTATATTCTATAGATGTAACATACACAAATAAACACAAATAAATTTAATTATGTTATCATTGTAAAATAAATTATTACATACTAAATTACCAAATACACATACCACGTTTTTGTTCGTGATGTGCCAAAAACACTGACAAGGGGGTGTATGTGTAGTTCTATTAAATATAGTAACTAATCCTAATTCATTATTAGCTGAGTTATTACTTGATTTTTCATTTATCATAAGAAACATTATAGCTTAGTCGTAGAACAAAAATTTCTCTTGTACTCTATTACTTACGTTTTTAATAAATTTTTTTTTTTTTTTGCTTTCAGGTAAGCTGAATTAAAATCATTTTAATATACTTGGATAAATTCATAACCACTACAATGGAACTTGGTTACAGGTACCTTTTTGTATTCGTAAACTAACCGATTTTTATAACTAATTTACTTCGCCATTCGAAATAAAATACTATACATTTTTAATAGAAGCTACATGATATACATAACTCTGTGTCATTTAATACGTAACAATAATGTTATCTCATTAAAACTCACGAACATATTCTTCTAAATAATCATTTGCATGAATGTATGTACATTTATAAAACCATATTTGTTGGTCAACTAACAACATGAACTACTTCATAAGTTATCACATTAGTTCACCTTTAAATCATCTTCGTTTTCTTTTTACTAAGACAGAAAGTTAAATGTTAAGTAAAGTTCTTATTTCTTTGAAAGTCAACTTCTTGTTTGTTATTGTTAAGCTTAACCCTACCACAAATGAAATGTTTCCTTCTGCTTTTTTGTTATCTCGCTATCAAGAAATTCCATATCCGAAATCCAAACCACATTATCAACTAAAATATGTTCCAACAACAATCCGTTTAAGTTTTAAAATAAAATCAACAAAAATTCCATTCGTAGAAAAATTTTCCACTTGCAATAATAAAAATATAAACTATAAAGTCTGGCTATTAAAATTTTTATAATATTAGTTTTCCGTATACCAGAGATTAAATTATTACAAAAAATACGACAAAAGCACAATCAAGTCGAGCTTTGATTTTTTATTTCTATTATATTTCATTGGTTTTTATAATAATAATTATAACGATAAAAAAAGTCAAGAAATATTTTAACAACAAAAGGCGATAACATAAAAATTTTAATTTATTTTCCTTAAACAAAAAAAAAAGAAATTTACAGAAAACAGCAAAAATTAAAAATGTTTAGGACAATTATACCAAAGGAAATAAGATCATCGAACGTATTGAAAATTTTATTGTCGCCGTACTGACGTTTCTAAAATGGTGCTGTCATCTCTTGTCTAGCATTGTGGTATTGGTATTGTTTAATTGATTCGATACGTTTATATCTAATCTAAAAATCATTAATTTTATTTAATGAAAACATAATTAAATTTTTGTTTATAACTATATAAATTAAAATAATGATTTGACACTTTATTAATTAATTCTTACTTTCTCTTGCTATCTGACATAGAATCGTTGAATTATATTCTTTATTATACTAACACTACTCACTTTTCATTTTATGCACGATATGCTCGAAAGCATTTTGTTTTACAAAAACTACTTTTCGTCTTAACATATGTTTTTTTTTTTAAATTATGTTTTTGATCGTTATAACATATACATAAAGTAACAATAAATGGAATATCGTGATAAAATAACAATTAATTGTTATTCGTTTATTGTTACCATAAATGAAATGTGATTTAAATTTTAGTTAAAAATTAAAATTAATTCTAATTGTATTGAGAGAATTGGTTCTAATTCCAGTACAAAGTATAAACGTTGTATCAGTCTTTGTCAGTTTTCATCTACTCGTATCACATATGGTAATTTAAAAGCAGCTTTTCACTTTTAAGGCCTGTCTCCTTAGAGAAATATTATTTCGTTCGTGAAATGTTATCCTAAAAAAATTTTGTTAAATAGGTCTAATCCATAAAAGTTGCACAACCCAAAATGATCACATTCAATTATGTGCCAGTCATATAGAATTAGTAATTCAAGCTGAACGAAGGACAAGGGTATGCTAACGCAAGCAATATGAAAAGTGAAAACAAGAGTACAGAAAGGAGCTCACAGTCTCAATCTATGTGGAGTTGATTCTGCTGCATGATGTTCAAATTAGGTTACATTTGTTGGAATAATTTAATAAATGCTATAATTTATTTAGCAGCAGAACTCAACGATGAGCAATTTTAAAGAAAGACATTTCGCTGTCACCACATAAGCTTTCTAGCAGGCGATGGTCAGCTAGAATTGATGCTGTTAGATCTTGTGCAAAATCCTGTCTTCCAGTACTAAAAATATGGCTGAAGATCTTAAAGGTTTTAATTTAACAGCCGAAACTTATCTAGACTTCAACGGAATTAAAAAAGTACATGAGTAAATTCACCAGAAAAGTAATGCCATCAATATGGTTTAAAATATTGAAAGATATTCATGACAGAAATATCATCATTTAAACAAGACAAACAAGAATAGATGTTGGTCTGCAATCTTGATAGTCTTCTCGCAGAACTGCAGTTTCTAAGAAATCAATGTGACGTCATCTTGAAGGAAAGTAAATGGTGACAAATGGTTTAAATATTTCTTCTTCTTTGTCAATATAAGTACAAAAAGAAAACGGTTCAGAACCGTTTCTGTAAATGGAAATGAAGATCCTGAAAACATCTACATTTATGACCAAGAAACAGAATTCAAAAGAAACACGATTTTATTTATTACTGATTTAGTAATACCAAGCGTAATGTTTAAATTCGAAGGAAAGAGGAGGAAATAATAAAGTGTACACAGCAATTAGTTGCAATATACAAGGCAGATATTTCAGAAGAGTTGGCAAATGAGGTAATTCACCTCAAACACGTATATGCGGAGCATTTCGAAGAAAATCTTTCAGTCTAGATTTATTGAATGCAATTGCCATTAAAAATATTGATACTATTTTCCAGCGCCCGTGTCGAACGTTCCTTTAGAGTATTATCACGAATCAAAAATTTCCACAGATCCTGTTTCTTTCAAGAGTGTGTCTTGAGATTCTGTACTAAGAATCGAAATTAGCGAGGCAGTTAAATTTCGGTGACATTATAGATGTTTTTGCATTAACCAAAGTACTGAAAGCTCAATTGTTATAAAAAAGTAAGAACAACTCACAAAATTCGTACTTTACGGATGGGATTCGTACTTTTCGCGTTCTCCAGTCCCTGCTTTTGACATACGAGTTCACGTGAGATACTTATACCACTGGCAATAGCAGTAAAAACAATAAGATTTCACTAGCCAAGGTGATTGCTTAGGGGTGCTGGCGGATGAACTCTATTCAGCCAACGGTAGCACTCTTAATCTTATCTGTGAAGTATTACATGAAGATAGTACGTTATTGCTTGCTCGAAGAATCGAACCTTCATATAACTCTATGTGTGGACTATTCATTGAGGAAGACAGTGTAGCTGAATTATTGTCAACTCCATTTTGGTTTGGTTTCTGCAAATTTTTAAATCAAATTTGCTATTTATCTCTTATTTTCTCTATCCTATCACGAAATATTGGCCTATGTCATATTTTAAAGTGATTGAATTTAGTGATTAGAGTTATCCATTCTTTGAAAAAAGTATAAAAATACAAAAAAAACAAAGATTTGCGTCCATTAACACCTTAGAACGCATGTTGTTGTGAGTAAAACTTTGGTTTTTAAAAGTTTTTATGTGTTGTGACACATATTGTAATTCTTAATACATATAAAATTCATTTTATCAAAATAAAAATGAATTTGCCTACACATATTTAACATTCTTGTAATTGTTTTTAAACAAATACAATATTTTAATTTTTGTGATATTATAATTTAATTGGTTAATAAAATAACATAAATGTAAAGAGGACCCGTATTTCATTTCCCTCCGGGCCCCGTTTTTCTCTCTACGGCCCTGCATACAGGTAATACTGCCACAGTCAATACAGTTCCCGGCAAACTTCAGTGTCTGAACCCCTGAAAAAAGAATGCTGCCATGTCATGCTATCATGTTGTACATATATCTTGGATCAAAGCTATTCACAAATGTTGCTCGGTTTGTGTGATGAATACAATACCTACACACAAAAATTTGGAAATCTTGGTAAACTCATGGCATATGAATACATACAATGTGTTTGACTATGAAGTACATGATTATGCTGTTGTATGATTAAAATGTGCAGAGCATGGTTTAAAAAGGAGATTGATGCGAAATTGCAATTTTGGTAAACTCATGGCATATGAATACAATGTGTATGACTATGATGTACATGATTATGATGTTGTATGATTACAATGGGCAGAGCAGGAGATTGATGCAAAATTCAAGTACCTCGGTGCACTTAGCCTTATCCAAGCGCCCATATGCACCTTCACGTGATGGAACCTATACTAATCCGAAACATTCAATGGCAAGAAGACCAACGAAGATGGATAGTAAACCTAACTGACATTGTGAAATTGATAAGAATCAGATAAGGTTGCAAAAATTAAAAAAAAAAGTATAAGCCACTGCCTAATAAACAATACCTGATTTATGGATGCAATTATTATAAAAAAAATAGTTAAATTTCTTTGAAAATTGTCGTAAAAAATGTTAAAACACCTTAAAAATGTTGCTTGACAAATACTACCTAGATCTTTTATTGATTCCAACCGACCACCATAACTAATATTAATGGTGATTGATCTTCTGTCAAATCGTTTTTTTGTTTGTTTGTTTTCCTTTATTTCTCTGAGAGAGAAACCGGTTTGTCTTCCCAAAGACGTGCATAAATTTTTCATTTGATTCAAAATTGTACAATTATTGCGAGTTTCTTTTAAATCTATAAGAAAAAAACCTACCACAAAAAAATAATAGTTTCTCCCTCACTGCTACTATATAAAAAGAAATAAGAAAAATGACAGATTAGGATTTGATTCTAACCAAATATATAAATTTTAATCTTTTATCTATTAAAAATAAACTACACAATAATGAAAAGTTGGTCGCCAGCTAGTTTTCATAATATACTTTCAGGATGTATACATAACTTAAATATTTGCACATTTGCATTATAAAATAATAAAATGTTCACTATTATAAAATCACTGGAAATAACACAATAAATGTAAAATACTCTCGTAATTATTTTCATTCATTTTATAAAAATTAGCACAACTAAAAATAATAGATTGTACTTTTTGTTTCGTTTTAAATTATTTAATTGTTTTTAATTTATAATTTCATACAATAGTTGGTTGTTGTAAATAAACAGAAATGCAAATGGCGAAATGAGAAATTGAATATGACATTTTAGCAAACACGATTTCTTATGTCTCTCTTCATACAATTTTAAAGTTATGTTCTCTCTATATTTATATATACTCTAAGATTGATTCCAAGATTTCAAAAGACTAATCAGTAGAAAATAAAATTATACAGTAAAATGATATTTTTTAAAAAAGCTTTTATTTAACAATAAAATATAAAAATTAACAAAAAAGAAAAATTACGTTTTGCTAAAATAAATTTGGGCTAAAAACAATATTTTTATAAAATAATAAATATTAAAATTTAAAAGATGTTAACTCTGGTATTGTAAACGCTCAATAAAATAATTTAAATAAATTAAATTAAATATAAATAAAAAAGTACCTCAGTTTTAATATTTGGAGTGAAATAAATTTTGACTAACTTTAATATTTTGATTGAAATAGCAGTAACATACAGCTTTAATAATTTTAGGTTTAAAAAAATTTAAAATAATAATAGCTGTAGTGAAATTATGCTGAATAAATTAGCACGAAGTAAAACGATGCGAAGCGAAGTGAAATTATACTAAATGAAGTGAAACTGTGCTGAATCAAGTAATTCAAAGCAAAATTATACTAATCGAAATAACACGAAGTGGAACGAAGGATAAAATGAAATAAATCGAAACTGCTGAAAAATCTTTAATTTTATTTACGCTTTTCATTCTTTAATGAGCACCCAAGCCTTTATTTATAGTTAGACAAATACAGAAATACCGTGAAGAAATACTTTAAAGGTTGAAAAATATTTTAGGCTCAAAATTGATATTGCTCAGTTCAGACACTTTGTAAACCCTTTGTAAACCCCTTTGCAAACTATTTTAAACAAAATTTAAATGTTAGTCAAAATTTATTTTACTCAAAATATTAAAACTGAGGTACTACTTTATAATTTGTTTTATACACATTTTATTTTAAGCCTAAATTTATTTGAGCGAAAAGCTATTTTCACTATGTTTCGCTATTTTTACCTTTTTAGTACATTTTTATTGTTAAATAAAAGTTTTTTTTATTAAATTTTTTATTGTGTAATTTTTTATTTTATTACTGTCCATCGAGTATGAGTTTTATACGTTATTAATAGTTGTTCCTGTTTAGGCCATTTTAGACTTAATTTTTTTATTAATCGAATCAACATTGTAATGAACATTGATACTGATAGTGCAATCACTATCAGAAACATTAAATGAACTGCGTGCCTTATGAGGTTTAATTCCGACTAGCTTGATTCTTGCAGATCCGATAATGGATTTCCCCAACCCAGTAAAAATGCAGAATTGCACGCAAAAGAAAATAACAATCAGATCTTTCCACACTCCACTTCAATCGAAAATTTATCTAGGAAGTCATCTTGAACAACTTATACTAAGCAACAAACTATTATAATAAGTAATAATTCTTTCAAATGATGCGCCAATAGACCAGGCGATTGTTGTATATAAAAAATGATGATATAATAATAACTGATAATTCTTTCAAAAGATGCGCCGATAAACCAAGCTGACAATCGTTTGGTTTTATATACAACTCGCCTGGTCTATTGGCGCATCTTTTGAAAAAATTATTACTTATTAGTATATCACTTCTTGATTGACATTTATAATTTCCTTTACATAATAAACAAAAGGTTTTCCATAATAATGTTCTCCTACTAATAGCTTTTCTGATTTATCTGATGGACATCTGGAGTGCGTGCATAATAAAAACCAATGTCGCCACCACTGTAATACCCGGGTAGGAGTTTCCAATGTTAAACAACGGGCCAGTATTGGCGAGTCAAGCCTTGGCTAGTTAGCTATGGTTCAGGTCTAGGCTAGTTGTATATGATTCTTTAAACCATGACCTTAAATGGAATTCTCATATTTTTAACCTAGCTAAGAACGCCGTTCAAAAATTGGGCTTCTTGGGACGATGTCGTAAGTTTTTTAATAGCGAACAGCTTCTTTTAATTTACAAATCATTTATACGTCCCTGCATGGAGTACTGTTCTCACATATGGGGTGGTGCTTATTATAGTAGTTTGAAGTGCCTTGATGCTGTTCAGCGCAGAGCTGTTAAACTGATTGGCAACTCAACTCTTACTGATGAGCTTGATTCTTTACAGCACAGACGAAATGTTGCGGATTTGACAATTTTCTACAAATACATTATGGATGAACGAACTTCTGAAGAGATTAAATCAATTTTACCTGAACTAGCAATCTCATTGCGTAACACCAGAGCAAATGTTATAGCCCATCCTTTTACGGTTCCTCTTACTCCAAATATTAAAACTGAGGTACTACTTTATTACTTAACAACCTCTTTCCAAAGCTTGGGCCGTCTAAAATGTTAAGCCTGGCCTAACCCCCAAAAGCAATGGCGCGGTCTTGTCCCAGGCCTTAGCTTTTTCTTACCCGGGTATTGATCGGAGTGAACCAAAAGTCAATATTCTAAATATTCAGAAAAATTTTGTACGTAGTTTTGACCGAAAATAACCAGTAACGAACATTTCATCATTACACATTCACAAATGAAAATAAATCAGACATAGCTCTTGTTTCAGAGGCTTCTGCAAATATTTCTATGATTTCATCTGATCATGTGATGTACTATCTTCCATAATGATTAAAGCCCAGATATAAAATTATTTAAAGAATCGTTTCTTCGACAAAAAAGCGGAATCATCAAGAAATTCCATAACTAAGATTGAGGGTGCTACCATTTACTGAATAGAGTTCATCTGCTAAATCCCCCTACGATTGAACTTAACTAGTGATATCTCACTGATGCACTTCCTCATGCAGATGTGATATGAAGGAAACCCAATTACCGCCTATAATGTTCCTCGACAATGTTAACTAATTCTTTGGGCTATATGAAATTTTAAGCCTGTATCGCATCGTACTTATGCATATATTATGTTGTAGGAGTTCAATCAAACTTAGTATTGTATTGACATCAATTGATTAATTATCATAGCTAAAATTCCCGGGTAAGAATTAGCTAATGGGCCAAGCCCGCGCCACAACTTTTGGGGTTTGGGCCAGACTTAACATTTTCAAACGGCCCAAGCTTGGGATGATGTCCTGGTGCCAAGACTGGCAAACCCAACTTGGGCCAAGTCTGGCAAATCAAACTTGGGCCAAGCCTGGCAAATCAGACTAGGGTCAAGCCTGGAAAACCAATTTATCAAATACCAATTTTTTTAATACAAAAATACAATAAATTAAATATTATCATAATTTTTATTTAAATTTCAAGTTCACCCTCACGATTACCGCTGCCAGAAAACTATGAACTGGTAACACTTAAAATCTTCAATTTTTTATTTGAATCTTCGTACGTGTAAAACAAAAAACTGAATGTTGGTTCAGTCTAGGCATTTACAACTGGCCCAGACTAAAACCGAAGTTTACTAGCCAAGGCTTTGCTCGCCAATACTGGCCCGAGGTTGGCCCATTGTTTAACATTGGCAGTTCATACCCGGGTTATTATAAAATTAGAAATTTTAACTTATAATAATAATAACAAAAATAACAAAACGTCAACAAATCACACATTTCATATATGTTAAATGTATCTCACATGCAGATACCATGTAAATATTTTAAGGTTCCTAGTTCCTCCAATTCCATTTCCCAATCTTTAACTATCCAAAACCTTATTTCCATATATCCAAACTCATCAAAATGCGACACAAGCATTTTGATTTCATAATAATTATTCTGAACAAAATAATTGGTTTGTTTCATACATTTTTGCAAACAATAATTTTTAATTATGTTTGCAAAAATGTAAATATGTTACAAATCAGTTTGTTGACTTCGGAATAATTGTTATGAAAAACAATTATTTGATGTAGGTCAAAGCAATATAATTAAAGTGGTATGCTTTGACCAATAACAAACTAATTGATTATAATCACGCTTTCTTTTAATTTTCCCCAAATTATAAATTAAATAAATCAATTTACCTATGTACTTACACTCCCCTCCAATTGTTTTTTTTAATTTAAATTAATTTTAAGAATAATAAAAATAATATCGAGGACTCCGAATTAAACCGTCAACGAGCTAACATAAAAATAAATAAAATAAAATTGATTTGAAACAAAAGTGGTTTGTGTATTATTAAATATAAAGAATAGTGAATACCAAATTGGAAGCTGACGGTCCGGGGTCCATAATATTGGCGCAGCCGGGAAACAGCCACGACTGGCTGATTTGTGAAAAAAAAAAAAAAAAACAATTGGTATAACCTGTGAAATTTAAGTTTGGATTAAAGTCAGAACAATCAGTTTTAAAATAAAAATTTTTAAATTTAAAGTGAATAAAAAAAAAAAAACAAAATTAAAATATTAAAAATCAAAGTGTCTGAAACCGCTGAATTGAGTACTGAAAAAAAAAATATATACCTGTAATCTGTTTATAAAATATCGTAGACATAGTGATTTAACAAATTGTTGAAGAAAATCCAGTGCTTTAAAACTAAATTAAATAGCATATATTGAGCTATCACCAACATATTGAACTATCACATTCAAAAAGAGAAACTAATACAAAAAAAAAATCAATTTTCCAACCGTTCATCATCAGAATCAACTTATCAACTCAACGCAGCATTTAACGAATACAATACATTCAATAAAGAGACCGGTTCATCCAGGAAAATAAAAAAGTCAAAACATCAGAATTCATCCATCAAGAAAATATATCAACAAAAATCAACTCAACGCAGCAATCAACGACTTGGTTCATCCAGAAAATTCAAAATTCTTCAAAATTCTTCAAAATTTTAAGCCAACCATCCATCCATCAAGAAATAATAATAACAACAGAAAATTTAAGCAACGCATAATCAACGATATGAGTGGAAAAAATGAAGTTTGGTGAGTTCTAGATTTACTATAATTATTTTTTTTACATAATCTTTTAATATAGTACCTATTAAATAAACAAAATAAGACACAGTTTTTTTTTTTTTACAAATAAAATTTTTAGCATAAAAATAAAAAACGATTAGCAAAATTTCTCTCTCTCTCTCGCTCAAAATTTTTATTGTCGAATTAAATTAATTAAAATTATTAAGTCATTTTACAAAAAATATGAATAAAATAAATTGTTATTTAAAAAAGAAGGACTAATTAAATGTATAACACGCAGAATACTGACAAGTCAAACAAAATTGGGAAATCTACAATAGAAATTAGCGAAACTGACACCAGAAGTGAAGAGTCTGACAGTGGTAGTGAAAAGAACCAAAGACCTTTTACGAGAACCTATACAAAAAGCATCAAGCCGGGCTTACCGTTAAAATCCATATTGACCTTACCAACACAGGAACCCTTATCGTCAGCGCTAGACAAAAATTTAAAAAAAGAGATGAGTGACACATACGAAAGCATTTTTAAGATGGTCCAGTTAATTCCAATTTTTACAGGTAGTCGCAATAATACAGCCGTGGAAGATCTCCATGTTTTTTTGAAGTATTGCAAAGATGCATACTATTATTTATCGGAAGAAGGTAAAAAAATATTTATGAAACTGATTACAGGACGACTTAGAGGCGACGCCTTTCTTATGACTCATTCTGAAAATTTTGAAGATTTAAATCAATTTTACAGTTTTCTCACGAAACCCTATATACCAAAAATGTCTGTTCAAGAATTACTACATAAAATTAGTCAGTGTAAACAGCATTTAGGAGAGCCTGTACTAACTTTCGCAGAACGTATTCAGACCTTGGTAGCAACAATAAATAAACTTTCAAAAGAGACGAATCCAGGGAAAGACCTGACAATATTAAAGACGATAGTAAATGACCAGGCAATAACCGCTTTTAAATTAGGTCTAAGTAACGTTAACATCCAATTAGGCCTTTCCAGTAGTTTAGAGACAAATTTTGACAAATTATTAGAACTAGCAACAAATTTAGAAAAATTCGAATACCAAAAAATGTCTATACCTAGTAGTCCAATACACCATCTCAGTGAATTATTTAATACAATGCACATACCACCATCAATAAATACTGGTTCGACACACATTGTTAACACGATAGACTCTAAAAATGAAATTACTGAGTGTGAATTCTGCCGAAGAAAAGGACACACTATACAGAATTGTAGAACAAAAGCTAGAAGTCCTTTTTGCACCATATGTCACCAATACGGTCATGAACATTTTAATTGTTGGAAAAACCGTTTCCAACCAAGGAATAGATCCGCAAATAGTCAGAGAAATTTTAATTACCAAAAATCATACAATTTTGAAAACAGAAGGAGTAACCTTAACTCGAATAATTTTCAATACAACCCGTATGGGCAACAAAATAATGCAAATTATTACCCTAGGAACAATACCAGTTACCAAAGAGATAGTCTTAACGATCAATACGGTCAACACAATAATCATAATAATAATTGGCAAAACAATAACACTAGACAACTGGGTCCTGACATTAACGCCACAAATAACCCTTACAGGAAAGAGACAACGTTTAAAGCAAATGCTGTAAATGGTAGACAAGTACGACTAGTTAGCTCAGAGGACATAGATACTAACGATAGTTCGGGAAACTTGATAGGGCCAATTTGCGACCCACAAATTGCCGCCCAACACCAAACGTAATTATTACGGGCGATATTCACAATATAAGTAACATAAAAACTGTCAATTCTCAAAATTATACAAATACGTCTTTATCTAATTCACAAACTACAAATAGTGGTTTACCAATAGTTGAGCTTCCGATGGATATCGCAAATCGAGGATCTCTTAAAATGTTGATAGACACAGGATCAGACATTTCTATTATAAAAGTTCAAAATTTAAAACCAGAAACACTAATTTGGCCAAACGAAAAAATAGAATTCACAGGTATTAACGGTCAAAAACAAGAAACTTTAGGGACCAGTATAGGAAAAATTAGCATTCTGAACAACATGGAACATAAATTTCAAATAACCAAAAATACGATTAACTTAACTACGGATGGAATTTTAGGAAATGATTTTCTATCAAATAAAACTGAAATTAATTTTTTACAAAAACACTTAACAGTATATCCATCAAATGGAACAAATAAGCTTGAATTACCTTTTATAGAAAATAACAAAAAATTAGAAACCGAAGGTTTGTCAATGCAACATAACCAAATAGAAATCCATACAGACAATCTGGTAAAAAGCTCGACAAGAATAAAAAACGAACATAATCTACCAGCTCGATCGAAGAAAATTATAGAAATACCTTTAGAAGGAACCCCACAAGAAGATATAATTTGTTTTGCTCAAGAAATTCAACCAGGTATATACGCAGGAAACACTATTACTAGACCGACGGACTCGAAGATTTTAATTAGCGTAATAAATTCTACTACAAATGATATAACATTAAAAGATTACGAACCAAAGTATGAACTCCTCCAGAATTATTTTTATACGCCCGATAATCACGAAACAAGTGAAAGCAGTTCTCATAATTTAGAAGTACAGACAGAGAGAACAGAAAAGCTTTGGAAATTAATTACGTTAGAAGACACCCTAACATTGGAAGAAATAGATTCCATAAAACAAATATGTGCTGACTATAACGATTTATTCTACTTAACTGGAGATAAACTAACACATACAGATGTCATTCATCATAAAATACCAACAGAAAAAGATACTCCTCCGATGAACCAAAGAATGTATAGGCTACCAGAAACACAAAAGATAGAAGTGGATAGACAAGTAGAAAAATGCTGTGTAATGATATAATCGTACATTCCAAATCTCCTTGGAATAGCCCATTATTAGTGGTAAAGAAGAAGCCAACCAAAACTGGGGAACAACGCTTTCGTGTTGTTGTAGACTTCCGGAAGCTGAATAAAGCCACAATTGGAGACGCTTTTCCGCTACCTAGGATCGAAGAGATTCTAGATCAACTAGGAAATTCAAGGTATTTTACTACTTTGGATCTGGCCAGTGGTTATCATCAGGTGCTAGTTGACGTCGAAGATAGGGAGAAGACCGCGTTTAGTACAAACAGAGGACATTTTGAATTTAACCGTATGCCTTTTGGTCTAAAAGGGGCACCATCCACCTTTCAACGGTTAATGAACTACATTTTAACAGGGCTCAACGGATTAATATGTTACGTCTACCTTGACGATATTATTGTCTATGGACGAGATTTGTGCGATCATAATACTAAGCTAAGAGAAGTCATGGAAAGGTTAAGACAATACAATTTGAAACTGCAAGCTGAAAAATGCCAATTCCTGAGAAGGGAAGTTGTTTATTTAGGTCATAACTGTAGTGAAAAAGGAGTTGAACCTGATATGAACAAAGTTAAAGTGGTGAAGATTATCCGCGACCTTTGACAATAAAGCAAGTTCAATCATTTCTGGGTCTAGTAAATTATTACAGAAAATTTATCCCAAATTTTTCAAAAATAGCATTACCAATTACTAAACTATTACATAAAAATGAAAAATTCGTTTGGTCATCGGAGTGTGAGCAAGCGTTTGAGGAAATAAAAAGAGCACTCATTTCTCCACCAATTTTAATCTACCCAGATTTCACCAAACCTTTTACACTTACAACAGATGCTAGCAACCACGCTCTAGGTGCCGTTTTATCTCAAGAAGAAGCAGGTCTAGATAAACCAATAGCTTATGCAAGTCGATGTTTAAATAATGCGGAACAGAGGTATTCAACAATCGAGAAAGAACTTCTTGCAATCGTCTGGGGAGTAAAGGTTTTCAGATGCTATTTACATGGTAGAACCTTTAAAGTTTATAGCGATCATAAACCATTAAAAGGTGTATTTAACGTAAAAGACCCAACAAGTAGGCTGGTTAGGTTCCACCATAAGTTGTCAGAGTATGATTATAGTATAGAATATAAACCAGGAAAACAAAACGTTGTTGCTGATAGTCTGTCACGCATACCGTATAATGAAAATTTACAACATAGCTGTAACGCAATAACAAGAGCCCAAAGAAAAATTGAAAACTCTTCAGGAAGTGAAGATGTCAATGCTACTGGCAAGAAACAGGGAGTTAGAAGAAACTCGGCAGTTTCTATTTCGTCAAATGAGGAGGAATGTACTCAATACATACAAACCGACAACGATGAGGAGGATTCAGAAGTTGATGATTTAGTCGATGAAGAGTTATCAAATCTCAAATTAATTCACCTTACTGACAGAAATGATATAGAACAAATATTAAAAGATTCGCATGATGGAGTTTTAGGAGGTCATAGAGGTAGTAAAGGTACTTATGGACGACTAAAAAAGTTTTACTATTGGAAAGGTATGAAAAAAGACATCCAAGAATATGTCAAGAAATGCAAGAACTGTCAACTAAACAAATCAACAAGGCAGTGCAAGATGGAAATGAAAATTTCGGAAGTCCCGTTAAAACCGTTCGATAAGACGTTTATGGATGTAGTGGGTCCTTTACCCACAACAATAAATGGAAATAAATACATAATAACTTTCCAGGACGATTTAACAAAATTTTTCGACTGTTATCCGGTTGACTCAGCAGACGCTAACACCACAGCTCGAGTATTTGCAGATGAAATTATTTCACGATATCATATACCAAAAGTGCTTATAACAGATAATGGTACTAATTTTACAAGTAAAATGTTCCAAAAGGTTTGCAAATATTTGGGAATTAAAAAACTTGAAACAACAGCTTACCACCCAGAAGCCAATGGAAGTTTGGAACGATCACACCGCCCTCTTGGTGAATACTTAAGAAATTTTGTCGATAACTCAAAAAATAACTGGGACACGTGGTTAAGACAAGCGGTTCACGTTTTTAATAACACCCCACACAGCGGTACACGTATCACACCTATGGACTGTTTATTCGGTTTCACTGCAGAAATTCCTACAAATCTCTCTAAAGGCTGTTTAGCCCCTCTTTACAATATAGACGACTATTATCTAGTCCTAAAGCATAAAATGAAAAAGGCACACGAAATAGCTCGAAAAAATCTAACAAATAGTAAAATTATATCAAAGCGAAACTACGACAAGAAAGTCAACCCAATTTTTTTCAATACTGGTGATTTGGTACTGTTAAAAAACGAAAAGAGAAAAAATAAATTTTCTGCAATATGGTTAGGGCCTTATGAAGTAACAGACGTGGTTGGCGATGTGAACACAAAAATAAAAATAGGTGATAAGACTACGACCGTACACAATAATAGACTAAAAAAATATTTCGAGTAAAAACTGATTCTTGATTAAATAGGTATTTTTGTTGTAGGATAACAAGCGTATTACTCCAAGTGCTATTCGGAGTATGTTGTGGAACAAATATAAATTACAACAAAACGGAACTGAATAACCAAGGAGTTGTATTCGAAGAAGTAGCTAACACATCATTTTTCCATCAAGAATGGCAAGTGTTTACGTATATACAATTAACAAATTTAGGAAAGGAAATCGATTTTATTGAAAAAAATGTTTTAGATTTGCAAAATTGCTGTATAAAATTTAATAATTCTAAATTAAAGGATGAATGCAATCAAACTCTGTACGATACGAATAAGTACTTGCTAGACATAAAGTATAGGGAATACGAATTAGAACACATCTTTGATAACCATAAAAGGAAAAAACGCTCTTTCATAAACGGAGTCGGTAGACTTTCAAAATTTTTATTTGGCACAATGGACGATGAGGACGAAACAAAAATAGAAGACAGATTGACTATGTTAGAAAAAGACGACAACAGCACGTTTAAATTGCTAAAGGAACAAATAACGGTGGTTAACTCTAATTACAACCGAATTAAGAAACCATTACAAGAATTAAGAAACGAGTCACTGGAATGGAATTTTAGGACAACCAAGATATTACAAAACTACCAAAGTTTACAAGACCAGTTATCAGAATCGCAAATACGACAAGACATTTTAGAGTTATCAACAATGTTGCTATATAGAATTGTAGAGATTCAACAAAAGCAAAATTTAGCACTTTCAATTTTAAGTTCTTTAAAAGTAAATAAATTACACCCAATGATAATTCGGCTCAAAGATCTAAACACTATCATAAGTAAAATAAATAAGACAAAAGACTTAGACAGCCGTTTTTTAGACCCATTCCACTTAAACCAAATTCTTGATTTAGATTATTTTGAAGCAAAAAATAAAATTATGATACTAATAAAAATCCCAATGCCAGAAGAAAAGCTTTTTCAATTAAATAAAATATATTTATTACCAATTCAAACCGCGGACAATCAAACACTGATTTTAGACTACAAAGAAAATTATTTAGCAAGTAACAGATTTGAACATCGATTTATTTTCCTGACTTCAACCCAAGTAAAAGAATGTAAAAAGGTCATTTTTAATCTACAGGAGTTGACCTACATATGTCGTTTAGAAAGTCCAACATTTTTAAACAACAAAAACTGTTTAGTAAACCTTTACTTTAATCCATTTAGTGACAGAGTGTTATGTAGACATAAACAGATTCGAAGTAACTACAACAAATTCGTAAAATTATTACACAAGAATTCATGGATTTATTTAATGAATCAAGAAAACAATTTTGTGTTAAACTGCAACCACGACCAGACGACGTTAAAGTTACAAGAAAAGGGTATTATAACTTTTAATCAAAATTGCGTCCTATCATCACAAGACTTACTTTTAAATATGTGGTTGGAGCATACACATAACGAACTGATTGTTAAACAGGCGGACCCAAGCTTAGGCTACGATTATAAAAGACTAAATTTATCCGAATATATACATACAATAAATGACTCAATATCAAGTAATGTGATAACTGTCTCTGCATCGGACAACCACAATTTTGAAATTTTAACATCGAACGATCAAGAATCGGAACTAAGGCAACATCTCTCAGATACCGAGCAAGGCCGCATTAAATTAAGAGAGGAGATTCGAACACACACTTTTCACAGTTTAACAATGATAGTAGGAGTAATAGCATTAATTCTAACAATAATTACAGTAACGGCAATATTAACTTACAAAAGATTAAAAATCAGGCTAGACAACGTAACATTACATAAAGACATAGAATTAAAAGTTATGGACAAACTCTTGAAAAAAAAGGGACATAACCATCAAGAGCATAACATAGAGGAGGAAACAATTAGAGAAAATCAGGGAAACAGTGTGATTGTTCAGAGTCCGGGTTTCGTCAGAATTTAGACATTATATTTTTGTGTAGATTTCCTAATTTCATACATAATAAGATTAATTAAGTACACAAACCAATATTTTTAAAAACAAAATTCACAGCAACAATATCCTATGATAAAATAATTAAGAAAAAAAAAAATTATTTTAGTAAAGTTTTTATGATAAAATAATTAAGAAAATAATAATTTTAGTCAAGTTTTTCTTTTTAAAAAACAAACACACCTTAAATTTTACAAATAAATCTATTAATAATTACCTTTTAGCGTACATTTAATTACTTTATATTTAATATTTCTTGGGAAACAAAATATTTTTTAGCTTAATATGTTTTTATCTAACTCAATTCTAATATTTTATTGAAATAACAAAAAAAAAACGAATATTTATCCTTATTATTCTATAACATAGTGATGGTTAGAGCGACCCCACGTAAAGGTCAATCATACAAATGATTAAAGCTCTAATACCTGTATTTTGTGTTTAAAGAAACACCAAATACAGATACCCGCTGATGTCGAACCATTCGTAATGGGGACGGATGAGGGCAGACACTATGTCATAAAAAATAATTTAAAGCATTTTTATTTTTTTAAATATTTGAAGATTCTGGGTTACATCCCCGGCAATCTACAAGTAAAGTAAATAAAAGATTCTGGGTTAAATCCCCAGCGATCTCAACATAAATTTATATAAACAGATCCTGGGTAACATCCCCAGCGATCTCAAAAAATTTCAATAACAAATATATACTATGTATTATAAAGAATAAGTTTTTAACTTCATATAACAAATTTGAAAAAAAAAAAAAATTTGCAAATCAAAAAAAAAAAAAAAAAAAATAAATCAAAACAAAATATACGCATAAAAAAAAAATTAATCAACGATTACCTATATTTTTATAATACAAGAAAAACTAGGTTAAAAAATAATATACGATTACAATTTAAAATTATTAAAAAAAAAAAACAAAACTAAATTATATGTATGTACATAAAAATCTCTATTCTAAAATAAATTTCTTTAAAAAAAAATTTACAAAAATTTGTATCTTTACGATACAAATTTCACTTATAAAAATGGGGCGAGTGTAAGGTTCCTAGTTCCTCCAATTCCATTTCCCAATCTTTAACTATCCAAAACCTTATTTCCATATATCCAAACTCATCAAAATGCGACACAAGCATTTTGATTTCATAATAATTATTCTGAACAAAATAATTGGTTTGTTTCATACATTTTTGCAAACAATAATTTTTAATTATGTTTGCAAAAATGTAAATATGTTACAAATCAGTTTGTTGACTTCGGAATAATTGTTATGAAAAACAATTATTTGATGTAGGTCAAAGCAATATAATTAAAGTGGTATGCTTTGACCAATAACAAACTAATTGATTATAATCACGCCCTTTCTTTTAATTTTCCCCAAATTATAAATTAAATAAATCAATTTACCTATGTACTTACACTCCCCTCCAATTGTTCTTTTAATTTAAATTAATTTTAAGAATAATAAAAATAATATCGAGGACTCCGAATTAAACCGTCAACGAGCTAACATAAAAATAAATAAAATAAAATTGATTTGAAACAAAAGTGGTTTGTGTATTATTAAATATAAAGAATAGTGAATACCAAATTGGAAGCTGACGGTCCGGGGTCCATAACAATATACTCACGTAAAAAAAGATTTCACACATTCTAAATGTTTAAAATTCATACATATTCATTTTTTTTATGTACATACATAATTTACGTGTATCACTGGTACGATTTATGTATGTCAAAATTTTTGTTATGTCGTGTGACCCTTTTTTTGATTAAAATTTAATTATTAACTAAAATAAAGCATAAAAAGGACAATATTACGATTAACACGTAAAATAAATATTAATGTTAAAGGGTTGCTGATAGAGAGTGTTAACTTGTTTTCAAATTTCCCCGGGTAATTATACAAAAACAGCAAAATCACAATTTTGTTAAGATTTCTTTAACTCAATGCTATTACAATTTTTTTTTAACACATCATTATCATTAGAATGATTGTTTTAAAAGAAACCAACATCTTAAAACTGAATTGGAAAAGTAACACTAACCATCCAATTTCATCATACATACTTTGACTGCTAAAGAAGAAGGCATGTAAAGTAAAGATGAAGACATTTCCTAAATTAAATTAAATCAAAATTGATATACCAAATTTCGTAAACATTACGAAGTCGTAAAGTGATAATTGAAAAAAATCTCATTTCCTTTGTGCTACGCGCTCATATTTTCTGATTTCCATTCCTTGAGGGAAGTAAGAACAAATGGAAATGTATGATTTGGTTTGAAATACATATATATTTGGATTTTTTTTGTATTAAAATTTTTAAGCAGTACTGTGTAAATATTTAAAGTAATCAATGTGGTGTCATTTTTGACTGTTTTAACCAATCAATGCGAAAATAATATCTGACACATATTTAATCACAGTCGTTTATGGAGAATTTTTTGTAATCTGAAAATTTGAAACCGTCGAAAGAAAAAGTTTAAGGATTTTTTTTATTGAAAACCGAGTTATACGTATGTGAATTTGTGCTATTATTCACGGTTTTTTTTTGTATGAAATGGGTGTTTTGCTAATCACAAAGTTGATGGGATAAACATATACAAGTGTAGCAATATTTTATGTTGTACAAGTTCAAAAAAATTGTAAGACTAGTCAAGCATCTCAAAAATCAATACAAAGAATATGAAGGGGTTGAAATCTCAAGATTCTGAGATATCAAGAAGACTTCGGTTTGTGTTAATTGTTAAGTTTTAATCTAACAGCACTTTGTCCAATTTTATCCAAAATCTTTCGCTAACTTCGGAAACTACTCGAAAAGCTTATGTACCGAGGTTTATCAAAAGCGAATGGCATGACTTAAAATTTTTGAAGTGTTGAATAAATAGAGGTTTGAGAGCCCCCGTCCCTACTTTGTTGAGTTTTTTTCCAAAAAGCTTTTAGTACAATAGGAAATCGAACTAGAAGCAAATGTACTTTAAAACGGGTAATAAAAAGCTAAGGTGCCAAGCCTGCGCCATAGCTTTTGGGGGTTGGGCCAGGCTTAACATTTTCAAACGGCCCAAGCTTTGACTGATGTCCTGGGGCCAAGTCTGTCAAACCATGCTTGGACCAAGTCTGGCAAATAAGACATGGGCCATTTCTACCAAACCAATTTTTTTTCCAGACCTCCTTTAAAAGTGTGGAAAGAGGTTGTGGAAAGAGCAACATATATGAAAATAAAGATAAACATAATATGGCCTGCGCATCTTTAAAATCCATTAGACTGATTAATAACGCCTAATATAATAAAGTGAACCTTGGTTCAGTCTTCGCATTTACAACTGGCCCAGACTGAAACCAATGCTTCTAGCCAAGGCTTGGTCCGTTGTTTAAGATTGGCAGCTCCTACCCGGAAATTTATAGTTTATGTAGTTTAATTTAAATTAAGTGATAAAACTTAGAGTTTCAAATAAACATTTGTATTATTGGCGTTCACCCGCCTACGTGCAATTTTGGCCAAAAACTTTAAAAAAAATGAGAATTTATTCCAAAAGCTTATGTGCATTGTTTTAAGAATAACCAGCTCAAACGGCTTAATATTTTAATATTATTGAGAAAAAGTATTGAACTCTGTCTTGTAGTTTCCCCGTTTTTGTCGCTCGCATATGACGGCCGGCCAGCAGACAGGTGCAATTTTTTTTTGCGTATATAGACTCCTTACCATCCCAAATTTTGAGAAATGCCAAAAAAGTGGGGGTAAGACTTTTGAAAATTTTTCGATATTGTAATCTTTTGTTTTTTCAGACCGGAATAATTAGATTAATTAAATTTAATTTGAATGAATTCGACAAACTTACAGAACGACGTTAATTTAAAATTTTCAATGTAAAGGGTCCAATGCCAACATTTAAACCTACTGGTCGAGCAAAAATAAGCACGTTATTCGAACCAAACACGGATTTATTCTCGAGCATTTTTAAAATTAGTATGGTTAAGTCTTAAAGATTTTCAGCTTATTCCTTTTATCCTACGTCATAATTATTTAAATATCTCAGTATGTACCTTCAAAATTTTTATTTTTAAATTTCATGTACATATACCCAAACAACATTTCAAAAAATCGTAACAAACCAATTTACGATTAGAAATTTTCTCCTCCGAATTTGTTAACTGCTTCTCTTTAAAAGAGATTCAATTGAAACAAATGATTGGTCTTTAACATACGACTCGTGCATGTAACATAAGATCTGATCACCCACAAACAGGAAAGTATGAGTTATTATAAGTTACCAAGTACCACACTACTGAAAAGAAACTATTTCTACACTTACCTGCAAAAATATATGTCAATCCAAATACGAGAGTTGTAAGTACAATTATGAGAGTAAGCACAACACTGACATCATACCAAAAAAAACCGTATTCCAATTACCAATAACCAAAAAATGTACAACCGCATAACATCGTTTTCGTAGTATGTACTAAAACAATTTTAAATTAACTTTATCAATAATATTGGTAATTTTCGTGAGTAGTTAAGCAAGTAACTACGCATAAATTTATTAATTCGAAATCATTTTTATTGCTCAAAAATCTGTTTGTGAATTTTTTGTGTGTGTTTTGTGTTGGATTTGAAATGATAGCGAAGAGCAAACTTGCTCGAATCCTTGTGCTAGACATGTTATCGCACTTCAGTCACAAGGGCAATGATTAGATTCATTTGTTTGGGTGTTACATTATTTATAAATTGCAAACATTGGTTCATGTTTACCAAAGTTAAATAATAACTATGAAAAAAAATCGCTAACTAGGTAGGATGAGCCCTTATACACATCCGATCCCTATCAGAAATCTTGTATGTTTTCCGTATAAAGTTATGCCCTTTTTCTGATTAGCAGCCAAATTCTGTAGCTGTGAAGTGGTGAAGTGTTAAAATAAATATTAGATATTAAAATATTAAAACCGATAGATGATGTTTACTTGCATCTATTAAAACAAAACTATAGAGAGAGAGCTGTCGGAGTGTTTAGTTTTACCAATTGGTCTACTGTTTCCGAATTTTTCAAATAATTTCTTAACAGTTTACGATGTTTAATCAATATTTCGACCATATTTTATATAAATTTTGCGAACTGTGGTCACCAAACTTCTATTAATTTTGAAATATTGTCCAACAATTAAAAACGCGTAATGCTTGTTCTTTAGTGTAATGCTCGGTTTTTACTAACCATAAATTGTCACCTAATAGGCTCTTTTTGTGTATTTGCATGCAGAGAATAATCGCACAAATGACGGCAAACTCAAATAAATAGTAAATTTTAGGATATCCTTTATCAAAAATAAACAATTTTTCTGATAAAATTATTCCATTTTGTACAACAAATAGAGATTCTCTAGTGTGATTCACATTTGGGGCAGCAAACGATCCGCTTTACGGAATCCTGTTTCTTTCGTTGTTATGACAGGGTCAACATTTTTCGTTTTTTAAATTAAATACATATTTGGTTACCAAATTTAAAAAAATAATAGTTGAAATTTGGTATGCAAACCTGATACACAGATTTTGAAAAATTTACTTGATATAATAGAAAATCGTTTTATTGACATATAGTATGTAGTACAAAAATAACTAATCTAATATGAATAAATAACCAAACACAAACGCATGTAATCAAATAGTTTCTGTTCACTACATTATTTATTTTATTATTAATATATAATATTAATATTGATATATAAATTTGAAAATTTCTAAAAAATAATTATAAACAAATGTAATTCTGATTTTTTTCTATTCAAGATTCACATGTTTGGGAAATCCTGTGAATGTAACGGAAAAGTCCATTCAAATGTAAGTTTACAATAAATTGTTTTTGGGTTATTTTTCTTTGTTTTATTGTGTTTGTTTAAGAAAAACATAGCTTTTCTTTTATCTGATGCATTGACTTTCTAATATCATTAAATCTTAATTTCTTTTATTGAGTTTCTTATTTTTAGTCTTAACACAATAGTTATAACTTATAGTTATAGAAAATAGTAATGATGTGTTCCATAATCTAAATTTTATTTGCTTTTAAAACTAATGTACTGTTGTCGATTATATTTTGTATAGTAAACACAAGCTTGCTGCATGCTGATTCTTTAATTTTTGAAATGCTTATGTTTGGATAAATAACTGGATAGTTTTAAGCTTAGCAAATGTGGTTCAGAGTAATTTAGTTTATATTGCTATTGACATATGAGTTAACGTAAGATATCATATACCAATGGTTCGATAAACTCTATTCACTCAACGGTATATCACTCAAACGTATTTACTCAACGGTAATGGCGCGCTATTGCTTGCTCGAAGAAACAGGTCTTCATATAACTCTAATATCTAGGCTTTAATAATTGACGAAGACAGTACGACTTTCATTCCCGAATCATTCCATGATTAAGGAATATGCCGCTATTTGGATTATTGGCAAAAAACCAATCACTTCGGTCTGAAGGACCTAAGTATTACATTCTCGAGCCAAAAGTGAAATTCTTAATCCCACTTTTTGGCATTTCTCGACGTTTTAGGCGGAGGCCCTACTGATTCTAAAAAAGCAAAAAAAAATGTATGTCTGTCTGCCGGTCGGTCGTCACTACCGACGAAATCTAGAAAACTGCTGGGGGATTTCAAAAATTTTTGTTTCTAAAAATAGGTTTGGGAAATCTCAACGGTAAGAAGCTGAAGTGGGTCATTAAAATCGTCATGCATAAAAAACGTTCATTTGAAGTGATAATGGGTAGTAACATTGAATGTGGAGAAACCTTGAAGGTGAGCATTGGTATATCACACCAAATGCTTGATTATTGCATTTTAAGTTTGTCAAAAAAATATTGTAAAGTCTGTCAAAAGAAGCATTACCATTTATTTTGTTTACCCAATTTTTTAGAAAAAAATTAAATTAGTTATTTGCATGACATGAAATGTAATTGAACATGAAATTGGATATGGAATATGGTTCCATCCAACTTCAGCTACTCCCAACTGATAGAAACAGTTGGAAAATACCAAGCTGGTGCAGATTAAATGTAGTGTTTTTTTAATAGTTGTAATTACTCTGGGCAATGTTTATTGAGAAATTTTTTGTGTGAATTATCTTGGAAAAAGTTTGAATTTTTGAATTTGTTATAATTTTTGGAATATCTTTGGAATTTTGAAAAAAGTTTGTACATATCTTGATTTTGTTATAATTTTGGCAATATTTTAAGAATTTTGGAAAATGTTTCAATTTTTAATTTTGTTATAATTTTACAATAATTTTAGAATTTTGAAAAAAGATTCAATCTTTGATTTTGTAATAATTTTTGGAATTTTAAAAGAAATTTGAATTTTTGATTTTGTAATATTTTCTCGAAACGCTAAATGGAGAGGTTTTTGAGTTTGCTGAGTGTATCATCTTTTCACTAAATTATGTTAATTTATGATCTGTTATAATTTTCCGACAACGTTTTGATGTTTCGGGTTAGCTTTGTAATAAATTTCTAAACAGAGATAACAAACATACTTATGAAGTGGTGCGTTTACTAAAAGTTTTATGTTTGATATACATCGCTGCACAAAACTAAAAACAATGCCCTCATAAAAATTTTTTGCCGAAAACTATATCAAAATCCATAACCCAGACCGAAGTGTTAATATCTCAGATCTGTGAGATTTCATCCCCTTCATATTTTTAGTTTTGTTTCAGAAATTATAAAAAAAAATGTTTTTCTGGATATATTTTATGATGTGATAGGATTTATTGTTTAGTTATCCATTTTTTAGAAAAAATTGTTAACAAACAAAAAATAGAATATGAAGGGGCTGAAATCTCACATCTCTGAGATATCAAGACTTCGGCCTGGGTTAAGGATTTAGATATTAGCTTTCGGCAAAAAAATTTTATAAGCACATGGTTTTTATGTTTTAGGTAGCGATGTATATCAAACATAACTCTTTGTTAAAGTACAAATATTTTTTTATCTCTGTTTAGAAAGTTATTACAAAACTAACACGAAACATCAATACGTTGTCAGAAAATTATAACAGATTATAAATTAACATAATTTAGTGAAAAGATTATACAATCAGCAAACTACTCAAAACCTCTCCATTTAGCGTTTCGAGAAAATATTTCAAAATCACAAATTCATATTTCTTTCAAAATTCCAAAAATATTGTAAAAATTAAATAAAATCAAAAATTCAAACTTTTTTCAAACAAAATTCTAAAAATATTTCAAAAATTATTACAAAATCAAAGATTAAAACTTTTTTTAAAAACTTTAAAAATATTGCATAAATTATAACAAAATCAAAATTTTTAACTTTTTCCAAAATTATAAAAATTATAATAAAATCAAAAATTTAAAATTTTTCAAAATTCTAATAATATTCCAAAAATTCTTACAAAATCAAAAACTGAAACGTTTTTCAAAATTCTAAAAATATATATAAAATTCAAAAATTCTATTTTTTTTTCAAAATTCTAAAAATATTCCAAAAATTAGAATAAAATCAAAAATTTAAACTTTTTCTAAATTTTAATAATATTCCAAAAATTCTTAAAAATTCAAAAATTTAAAATTTTTCCAAAATTCTAAAAATTATAATAAAATCAAAACTTTAAAATTTTTCAAAATTCTAAAAATATTACAAAAATTCTTACAAAATCAAAAATTGAAACTTTTCCAAAATTCCAAAAATATTTCAAAACTATAACAAATTCAAAAATTTCCATGATCAATTATATTTACGTAAACAAACAGCTAAATTTTTTTTTTCAAAAACTTATCTAAAAAAATAAATGAAATCATTTTCTTGACACACTTGTCAATATTTTTTGGACAAACTTATAAAACCATAATTCTCAATTTAATAATAATAATAAAACCGAAGTAATTTCATATCAAACAAATAAATTTTATTTTTCTCCAAAAAATTGGGTAAAAACATAAATACAAAACTTTCTTTTGACACCCTTGACAGCATATTTTTGTCAAACTTATAATGCAATAATCTAGATTTTGGTCTCACATACCAATCCCGACCATCAATATTTCTCCAAATTCAATGTTCCTACTCGTAATCACTTAAAATGAACGTTTTTTAAGCAAAAGATATGCAAATTTCCTTGTTTTGACACACTTGACGATTTTTTCGACACACTTTCGGTACAGTTATCGAACACATCGTCCTTTCGGCTCTTCCCATTGAGTAAACCTATTTAAAAAAAAACCTATTTTTGAAATCCGTCCAGCGGTTTTCTAGATTTCGTAGGTTGTGACGGACGGGCGGCCGACAGACATACATTTTTTTTTGCTTTTTTTAGAATCAGTAGGTCCTAAAACGTCGAGAAATGGCAAAAAAGTGGGGGTAAGAATTTCACTTTGAGCTCATGAATGTAATACTTAGGTCTTTCAGACCGAAGTAAAAATTGCATCATATTATACCTTAGAACACTTGTTGTCGTGACTCGTGGGTCCTAGGTCTTAAAAAGGTTTTATGTGTTGTTGACACACGTAATTTCTACTACACAACACATTTTATTTAAAAAAAAAAATAAAATAGCTGTCTAAGTAAAATTGAAATTCTCAATTGAAAAAGAAATAGTATATTATTTATTTAGGATTAAAGTGTTACTTTTTGTGTTAAGTCTATACTCTATAGTCACTTTAGCTCCGAATTAAATACACCATTTTTTCGGCAAACGTTTTAATTTTTTATTAATACATCTAGGTAATAAACAGGCAAAAAATGGAGAAAATTATTAACAGCATGAAAACTATTGGATAAGGAAGAAAATATTGCGCAAATGATGGGAAACATAAATTAAAGGTGATCCGAGTTACGAGGGTGAAATGGGGTGAGCTTTTAGGGGTAGTAAATGGTTTTTCACGATTTTCAGCGAAACTAGACCTTCTATCGAAAAAAGTTTAAAGTAAAAGTTGTAGGTCTATATCTTTTGTATAGGCCATTTTTTCACATAACCTAAAATTTGCCGTGTAAATAGAAAAAAATGATAAAGGTCTTTTCGTTTTTAATTTTTCTCCCACAAAAAAATATTTTTTTCACACAATTTGGTGAAAACGTACCTTATTATTTCCCTAATACGCTGTAATTTTTTGGAATCAAAATATTTATTTTTACGTTCAGTTTTGTTTTAAACCAAAAAAGTGACCTCATTTTCACATGAAAATTCTCCTGTACAGGAAACAGTTTTTTCCAAAAAATCAGTAAACTTTATTTTTGTTGAAACGTCTCCTTTTAGATGATGTAAAAAAAATAAGCATTATCATGGAAAAATTTATATTTTTTAAGGATTTCAACGGTAAATTTTAACAAATAATGAAATTTTTTAAACAATCATTGAAAAATAACCCTTTAAAATCAAGTTTATTTAGTTTTTCGCATTTTCTGGAAAATATTTCCGTGTTTAAGTTATGTTAATGTTTATTTTTTTACACCATCTGTAGACGTTTCAACAAAAATAAAGATTTTTTTTTGTTTGTTTAAATAAAAAGTTTTGTGTTATAAGGTTTACAATATGTGTCACAACAACCAATAAATACCTTTTAAGACGTAGGTCCGGGTCCCACAACAACTTGCGCTCTAAGTTGTTGATGAACGGTTTTTTTAAACCTCTGCGGATTGAACCCATATGAGACTATCAAACTATTTCATTTGCATGCAGTTCGGACAAAGAAGTCTTTGCGATCTGCCAGTATGACAGCGCGGGATCTGACCGTTTGACTGCTTGCGCTAGCCGATTGCCGAGTGAAACGGGGATAAGAATAAGTTGGAGGCATGGTGCTGCTGATTTCATCTGAGCACTGTTGATGACGATATATGTAAAAAACAACGAGGTCAGCAATAGTGCGACGATGTTGTAGGGAATCAAGTTTTGATATCAAATCTCGATCACCCACAATTCGTATTGCCCGCTTTTGAACAGAGTCCAAGAGGGCCAAGATGGAAACAGAGGCAGCACCCCAAACTTGACAGCAGTACTCCATACAGGGACGAATATAGGACTTGTAAACATGGAGCAATTGGTACGTTTTTTGCATCTATTTAGGAGGCCGAGTTTTCTAGACGTGCTTTTTGCCATCGCCATTACATGATCGTTCCAGAGTAGGTCATTTAAAACTATGACACCCAATAAACGAATGTTTTTACATTCACCTATTGGTTCATCACACGCATACTGAATAAAATTTCTTTGGGGAACTCGGTATTTGATCTGGAAACAATCAACAGCTGTGTTTTGGTATAGTTGAAATTGACCACCAGGTTTTGGTCACCCCAATCGGCGGTGACCTTTTTTTAGGTCTTTATTCACGTTGATGGCACCGTCTCTCCGGGCGGGATTAATTTGTTCGTGCATTTTACCTTGTGAAAGAAGGGGCTCGAACGACTTGTGCAGAGTACTATCATCTGCAAAACTATTTATTGGGTTGCTGGTGATTTTCAGCAATTCGTTGATATAAATCAAAAATAGGCTTGGGGACAATACTGAGCTTTGGGGTACACCAGCGTTAATCAGTTTAGACTCAGACGAAAATCCGTCTAAGGAGACCGAAATGTATCGGTTGGATAGAAAATTTGTAATCATCTTCACAACATTGGGATGAAAACCATACGCAACGAGATTGTGGATCAAGTTGGCATACCAGACTCGATCGAATGCCGATGTCTAAAGCGATAACGTATGTCTCACCACCTTTATCAAGTATGCTTTTCCAACACTACATAGTTTGCTTGGTCCGAGTCCATTTGCTTGTTCCAACGTTACATAGTTTAATAGATCGGTAGTTGATCTTTTGTTTCGGAACCCGTATTGGCTGTCGGATATCAAATGATTTTCTTCCAGAAATTTTGAAATGTGTGTATTAATATAATGCTCATAGACTTTGGATAGGACCGATAGTAAGCTATTGGTCTATAATTTGAGATGTCGGATTTTGGTCCCTTTTTGGGGGCGAGCTGCACATTTCCCAACTTCCAGCACGAGGGAAATATACCAGGTTTATAGGATTGGTAGAATACCTTAGTCAAAGTTTGTGCAAGTTTTTTGGAAAAGGTTTTTAAAATAATGGGTGGAATTTTGTCCATTCCTGAGGCTTTGTTGATGTTATGTTGTTGATTAAAAGTTTGGCGACTATTTTGGGTTTGAAGTGGAGTTCATTCATATTAATTATTAACTCCGGAAGACTGGATTTGGGGTATTTCTTTAGAAGTTTCCAAAACAGTAGAGTTCAAGCAGAGCGTTCAGCGAACAAGCTAGCTTTTCTTGCCGGATCATTGACGATTGAATCATCATCAATAATAAGGGAAATAGAAGATTTTGTACCAGATTTAAAGAATTAATGACACTGTAGAAACTCTTGTCAGAAATAGACATAGACGTAAGTTTTGAGGCTTTCGTTCTGTCAATTTCCGACTTTTGGTTTGAGATAATCTGGTTAGATATTTTGTTGGCCTTTAGATATTGGGATCGATTAGCGGGCGTTTTGTTATGGATCCATATATTAAATGATCTACGTTTGTTTCTAAGTGCCACTTTGGCAGCTTTCGAATACAAGTATTTTTGTTTGGGTTTGGGTGGTTTCTGTAAAGTTTTGAGCAGAAACATTAACATTAGCAGTGTAAAACCAATGACAGTCGAAAGGGAAACCATGGAAAAAATTTTGAAGACCACTCTTATCCATTTTTGAGTAGTGAAATATTTTACGGGGTTTGGTAGCTGTATAGTTTTAAGTAAATCAGTTTTGATAACTGATGAAATTTCCAATACTACCTTTCGCGACATCGACACTCGTAATATCTTGCATTGTGGTCAGATAAAGATCTAAAAGAAAACTCATCACCGCCATTACGGAGAGTGAAAGTTGGGCTTTTAACAATTTGGGATAGGCCCTGAGACGCGGCAAAAATGTTTGCCAGTTTTCCACTATTGTCAACATCGTCGGTCAATTTCGAGAGTTTCAACCATGATTTGTTGTGGACGTTGAAGTCACCGGTAACGATAACCTCACGATTAGGGGACTTTGCTCTAATCTCGTCAACAATTTTTGTCAATAAATAAAAAAAGTTTGGGTGGGGGGGCTCGGAATAAAGCTATTGTAAAAAAGGTAATTTCTGGAAGACAAAACTTTGAAACCATTGTATTGAAACCATCACCGTGTAATTCAAAATTTGGAAAGCGTGTATACGCTACACTCTCTGCTCTCATGAATGAATGCGCATACACCTTGATAGAGTTTGAAAGCTAATTTAAGCCTATATTTGGAAATAAGCGATTCTATAGAGAGAAAATTTTCAGAAACTTGTGTTTCTGTAAGGAATAGATTGTTCGGTTTGTCGTGCTCAAGATGATGTTGCACGTGGTCATGGTTAGCGTTCAATCCGCAGTTGTTTTTATTTGATTCATATATGTGTTGTGCCTGCAAATACCATGGACATGCCGCTTTATGGGCGGGTGGTTTGCGCATATTTGCTTTACCACTTGCAGACTTATATCCTTTCTGTTGTACTCCCATATATGTATCAAAAGGTTTAGTGTTTTTCATGTTTTATTAAAGAATGGATAACTAAGCAAAAAATCTTACCATACAACAAAATATGACATACGCCAATAGTTCATGATAAGACGAAGAAATAATAAAATAATAAGTGAAAAACAAATTGTGAGAAATTTGCAGAAAACCAAACAAAACTAATTGCCAATAATCCAGCTGATGCAGCGCACCCCAGACGCACCGCTTACCACTTCGAGGCAAAAAGCTCACACATAATTATATGTTGGTCTGATCCCTCGGAAGAGCTAATGAGCGGTACTACTACGGAGCGCTGCCTAGTTAAGACTGGGAGTGCTGCCTAGTTAAGACTGGGAGTGCTGCCGTTGACTAATTAAAGTTCGTCCGCCATCACCCTAAGATATCATCTTGGGTAATGATATTTCCTGCCATTGCCAGTGGTATGTGATATCTCACGCTAACTCATATGTCAATGGCAGGTACTGGAGTGCGCCGGGTAGTCAGACCCGTAGATCAACATTGATCATAATCGATCAAAGTCGACCCCGCCTGCGCATTACTATTACTGATTTTTTTTTTTTAAATTGTTTCCAGCACAGGAGAATTTTCGTGTGAAAATGAGGTCACTTTGTTGGTTTAAAATCAAAATAAAACGTAAAAATAAATATTTTGATACCAACAAATTGCAGCGTATTAGGGACATAATAAGGTACCTTTTCATCAAATTGTGTGAAAAAAAATTTTGTTGTGGGAGATAAAAATTAAAAACGAAAAGACCTTTTTCTCGGTTTATTCTATTTTCATGGCAAATTTTAGGTTATGTAAAAAAATGGTTTACATAAACGTTATAGACCTTTTTATTGCAACTTTTACTTTAAAGTTTATTCGATAGAAGGTCTAGGTTCGCTGAAAATCGCGAAAAACCATTTTCTACCCCTAAAAGCTCACACATTTCACCCTCGTAACTCGGATCACCTTTGATTTATAGTTCCCATCATTTGCACAATTTTTCTTCCTTATCCAATAGTTTTCATGCTGTTACTAATTTTTTCCTCACAAACAGCTATTTTCACTGGTCTAATTAAAATTTTTATAAATATGATTTTTTATCGCCATATTTACGTCCAAAAAAGAAAAAAAGTCATTTAAATTTGTATAAATAATATTTTTTATCAAAATTGAAAGCAGCCTTTTAATTCCAAATTTCATAATCCAATCAAAATA
This sequence comes from Diogma glabrata, assembly GCA_963693315.1. Taxonomy (NCBI): domain Eukaryota; kingdom Metazoa; phylum Arthropoda; class Insecta; order Diptera; family Cylindrotomidae; genus Diogma; species Diogma glabrata. The sequence goes on from OY856188.1 coordinate 130,142,332, forward strand.
CATGTTATTTTTTGTATTACTACTACAATAATTCAAAATTTCATAATCCAACCAAACTATTTTTATATTTTTTGTTGTCATAGTTATACAATTTGTTTGAAAAAAATAACAAATATCGTAAAAACATGGAAAGAAATGGACTTGTTTTGGCGTCGTAAATATATGAAATTACTTCACTGTTGCCGTAAAAAAATTAAAATGGCGTTGCGTTACAGCCGCTTTGATTATACGGAAGGAAGATCGATCAAAAAAAAAGACCGAGTCCGTTGCGGCAGTAAAGTTAAATTTTACAGTCGTTTGTCGAAAAAAAGCTTTGCAAGGGTTTACGATAAATCAGCAATTTTATGAACTTTTCGTGGTGATGCATTTAGTTTGAATAAAAAGAACACGAGGGTTACAATCATGTTTTATTCGTTTGCAATCATTTTTAAAATGTTGCTCAAACGTATTTTCTTTCCATATAGAATGTTACCTAATCCATTTTTATTAGTTTTAAAAACAACTTAATAATTTTTCTATTATAATGTAATAATCGTATCGTAATCGTATCGTATAAGTAATATTCCATGCAAATGTATTTCAATAAAAATAAAAAATTATTATGTATTTGCAAAATAGTATTAGAAATTTGATATGTATATATACTACTTATTCGTTATTACGTTTATGTAAATTTTTTACTTTTAATTTTAAGGGATCATGAATTTTGCTTCTTTTGCTTTCTTTATTAAAAATTTTGTAATAAAACACTTCACTTTTATTTTGAGATCAAAAAACGATTTGCATATGAAAATTATATGAGAGCGGTGGGTGGGTTGAAGGTTAAAAGTCGACGCAGATAAAAATAAAATGAAAATGTTGAAGATCTCGACAAATATGTAATAAAACTGAACAATTTGTATGGCAGTTTTATTCAGTAAAAAATTGTGATAAGGTTGTTTAAAATCATACCAAAAAAGTTTGTTTACTTTAACAAATTGACTTCTTGAAATCCTGCATATCCTGCATACATTAGTTCTGTAAAAATGATAGATTTTGTAAAAAAAGATATTGCAACGCTGATGCTAATAGGCTATTTTCACCACAGCTCTTCCAGTTCTAAGATAATATCCATATCCGAGTAAGATAATATCCATCAAATATTTTAATTAATGGATAACTAATGTTATAGATTTCGCATGTAGTAATAATTATTAAAACAATATATGCAAAGCTGTGGTGTCACATATAAATTCTGTCGTACGAATAGAAAAAGCAAAAATAAAATTTTACCGGAAGTGACAAACCGGAAGTTGGAATGCCTATATTATAAATCATACTGATGTTATTGGAACTGGTGTTATTGAAGTTTCAAATAAGCAGGTGCTCGGGAGGTCCTCCGCTACTTATCCTAATATTGGCCAAAAATCAATCAGTTTTTCTTCATTAAAATCCGTTCCTTCAAAATTGATTAATAAACGAAGTCTGTATGCTCCAAACAAACTTTAAAAACAAAGTGTGAAAAGTCAGGAGTTGTATAGTGAACCCTCCGCCACTTTGATCACTATGTCTTAAAAGTTGATCATGATCTTCTCACACTAATTGAAACCTGTTTCAAAAGTTTCATCGTTTCATCACTTCATTATTGCGCCAAAAGACACTGAAAAAAATTTTTCACCGGAAGTAAAAAACCCGAAATTGTTATGCAGAACTGTTGTGAACCGTACTAAATGCTCATATACCAAGTTTTATCCCATTCGATTTTTAAGGAACAGATGTTATTGAGCTTTCAAAAAAACAGGTGCTCGGAGGCTCCCCACCGCTTTGTTGAATATCCTTCAAAAACTAATCAACTCCTTAGAATACATATTTGCATCTTTTTTAAAAGTGTCATCAAAATTCATTCACGAACGAATGTCGTTGCTCCCAACAAACATAAAAACAAATTGAGACAAATCACCTGTTGTATGGTGGACCCTCAACCCTTTGTCCAATGTACGCCAAAAGCTGATGAAATTTTTCTCATATTGATTGAAACCTTTGACCAACGTTTCATGAAAATCGATTTCAAACAGTAGGCTACAGTATGGATTATTATAGAAAAAATGCTTTTTAATCGGAAGTGACAAACCGGAAGATGGAATGCAGAAATATTGGAAACAGTACTAGAACCTTATATATCGAGTCTCAATAAGATTGAAAGCCAGGATTAGAAGTTATTGAATATTCAATCTTGCTAGTGTTTGGGCGACTCTGCCTCCGCCATTATGCCATCCGATTTTGAAATTAATCCAGATCTTCCATTTTCGAGTTAACCTGGATCATTAACTAAAGTTTCAACAATATTCCATGTGTTTTTTGTCAACCAAAAACCAGCCAACCACTTACATACACCTGTTTTTTTAATGGGTATTTAGAGGATGGTCCAAAACAAAAGATAAAATAAAATTTGGGGTATGTAAGATATTTTTTTTCGATAGATTGCATTACTTCACTTCACACAATTGAAATTGTGGTTCAGTAAAAAAGGTGTATGTTTCTGGCGACTCTGGGTGAGTGGTTTGTTTCGTGACAAAATCGCATGAGGTCTTGATAAAACTTTGGTGTATGATCCAGGCTCGCATGAAATTGGAAGATCTGGATTCATTTCAAAATCGAAAAAAACAGCGTGGAGTCTCCTGAACTACTTTAAGTTTGAATCTTTAATAACTTCAAATCCTGGATTTAAATCGTTTTGCGACTTGGTAGATAAAGTTTTAGTACTGTTTCCAATATTTCTGCGTACCAACTTCCGGCTTGAGTATCAGTGTTTGTGGGGAGCATACAACATTCGTTCGTGATTGAATTTTGATGACACTTTTAAAAAAGAAGCAAATATGTATGGCAACGAATTGATTAGTTTTTGGTCGATATTGATCAACGTTGGGGGAGATCTACCGAGTACATTTTATTTTTTAAAACTTCATAACATCGGTATTTGATAATTGAATTAGATGAAACTTGGTACACAACCACTTCTGAATCCCAAGTTCCGGTTTTTTACTTCCAGTAAAAAATTTTTTTTTTTGCAATTTAGGTAAGTGGTGCTCCTGTTTATTCAAAACTTCAACATCAATTCCTGATAATTGATTATGATTTAACTTGGTATATATGCTATATATGTTCTGCATTACAACTTCCGGTCAAATTCTTTTTACTTTTGTTTGAAGGACGAATACCGTTGACTAAATAGAGTTCATCGAGCAGCACCCCTAGTGATATCTCACTGCTATTGCCGAACTAACTTGTGATGCCATATCACACGTTAGCTCGTATTTCAATAGCAAAGACTGTTAGCCGGTGTTCTCACTCAGGTTGTTATTTTATTACGCACTAGTGCGTAGTAAATTTATTTCACTATTGCCACTTATGTGATTTTGTCATAACTAATTAACAATAATGTAACGTCCTATAGTAAGTTTCTAGAAACTATCATATTTAGCAATTTCTATTTTTGAACGTTTAAGCTCAAATTCGTGTACAATGGTGTCATAAAAGTTGGGGGCAGTTCCTACTCAGACAAATTGGAATAAACGTTTTGTCAAATCGCTTGAACGAAAGTATAAATGCTCGAATGAAATAAACTAAAACAAAAGCATAAATACCGGTAAAAAAATGTAAACATTTAATGAATCCTACTACTTTGTTCTATACACCCCACAAACTAATTAATTCTTGTTAACTGATGGCGAAGATGCCAATGTAAGTTCCTTTAAAGTTGTGATGCAGAATTCTTGTAAATCTTACAAAACACTTATTCATGAAGCTTCAATCTTATAGGATTTTAGAGTTTGCAGCTATTGGAGTTTAAACTAATTAGGAAGTTGGGAGAACACCATTTGGTTCAAAACTAATCATTTTATTTTTGTATAGACCTAAAATATTTTTAAAATTTCATTAGTTCGTGTGATCCCTTATCACTCTGAACAAAGATTTTCGCCTAAACGCAAATCAGATGTTTCAAAAAATTTATCCATATCTATCTTTTCATAACTGTAGGCTACATACAAATTAAAAATTAATCGGAAGTGACAATGAATTGAGATCATTACTAGTATATTTTCATTGAAATCAAATTCCTATTTGTTCGTTCTCTTATTAACCCACATCATTTACTAAAGCTGTCAAAATCACTTCATAGCTAAAGGCTGTTGTGAGTTTAAAAATAAGTCCATCTTGACTGCTAACCTCAAAGAAAACAACATCCACTATCGTTTCATAATATCTAAAATTGTATTTATTTTACTTTTAAACTTCGAAAACCACTATGGTTGGTAAACAATATTGAGACAGACATAAAAATCAAAATTGATAAGAAGACAACAAACATATTTGATTTAAAGTAAAATCTTGTAATATTAGATCTTGGAATGTTGAATGAAATTTGTGTAACGATTTTAATGTTTTGGTGAAATATATTTTGAAAGATTGTTCGAATTTTTATTGTTTGTTTTTGAATCGAATTTCTTTGAAAGCGTTGTTATGAAATTTAATGTGGTTTTATATTTCAGAATAGATAAACTTGTTAGTCATTACATGGATAATGGATGGTAATGAATCTGGTGAAATCTCGAAATAAATAAGAGATTAAGTAAATTTTTGTAAAATAGCGAAATGGAACTGGAAATTTTGTTTTGAAATCTAAATATTCAATTCTATCTAAATATGTTCTTGTATTCAATTGTCGATTATCAACAGATAAACCATTTATGATTGTAGAGTGACTAAAACGTATTTCTTCAGTACCCGAGTAAGAAAAAGCTGAGGGGCCGAATCTGGGCCAAGCCCGGGCCACAGCTTTTGGGGTTTGGGCCAGACTTAACATTTTCAAACGGCCCAAGCTTCGACCAAGTTTGAACTGATGTTCTGGAGCCAAGTCTGGCAAATAAGACTTGGGCCAGGCCTACCAAACCAATTTTCTTTCCAGACCTTTAAATGTGTGGAAAGAGTAACATATATAAAATTAGAGAAAAACTTAATATCCCGACTAGAAATTAGATTAGTATAGGGTCCGATCCGGATCAGGATTGCCTGAAGACTGATCAGGGATGAATCAGGCCTCCTGATCCGGACATGATGAAAAATCGTCACGCCGTACAGGATCCGTACAGGATCCGTCTAAATGATCCATGCCGGATCCATTTGAAAGATCCATTCCGGATCCATTTCAAAGATCCATTCCGGATCCATTTCAAAGATCTATTCCGGATCTATCTTAAAGATCCATGCCGGATCCATTCAACAGTTTCATGTCCGGTCTGGTCAAGAGATCCATACCAGATCCGTGTAAACGTTTAGAATTAATTTTGTTCTTAAATATTAATTTGACATTAAATAAATGAAAAAAATATTACCATTTTTCCTTAATTTTGTTCATAATTTCAAGTACACTTCAAATGCTTATAAATTTAAACACTCAGAAAAAAAAGATAGCTTATTTAACGTAAAGTATATGTAAATTTCACTGAAAATGACGTACGAATTGAGCCAGCGGAGGCATAAGTAAACTAAACAAAATTGACTAAGTAAAATCTACTTAAAAGCATGTAAAACATTTTGCGCTGCTATGCTTCTATTATGCTACCATCTTGTCTCACCAAAAAAATGAAAAAAATTTAGTTTTTTTGCAATTATTAATCGTTTTTTTATCAATTCAGGGTGAGAGAATTTTATACACGGCAATGATTAACAGCGGTTAAGAAGGGCCCTGTATAGATAAAATACTATTTATTATTAATATTTATTTTGGACTTAACCCGGATTCAATCCCCAGACCTCTGTGTGCAAGGCAGCAGCATTAACCATTCGTCTATCTAAATAATTATTTACATCAATTTATTTATGAATATTATGTTGATGCTTAAGTTTAGGACGTTCGAGGGTTCGATTCACAGACTGACCACTATTTATTTTTATTACATTTTTATTATTTTTTTAAAATAACATAAAAATGATTCCTTTTTATTCATAAAAATTCAATTTCACAGCATTTCAATTTATCGATACTGTAGTTATTTTAAAATTATATAGACCTAAACATTTCAAATTTATTCCGACAATAATAATAATGTAACTAAGGTAACACAGAAATAACAATTATATATATATGTCAAATTCTTTTTGCCAAAACATTGTTCTGACATTTTTTGCTCTCAGATCAATTTATTATTTGACATTACGTGTTTTGTTTGGTCAAAAAAAGTGAGTTTTCACCCTAAAAAGATTTTTTTGAATCTAGATTTTTAGGTATAGAGCAAAACATAAAATACAATAAAAAAAAAAAAGAAATACATATATCTCTCAAAATTAGTAAACAAACAAAACGCCACGCCAAAACGTAAGAACATGTGCTGCATAAATTGACAGCTATACATATGTAAATTTTACTATTACCCTAGTAACAGCCCTAGTAAAAATTGTTCACCAGTTTACTAATACAATTTAAAAAAAAAATATTAAACAACTACAGATAAGCAAAAACTATTGAAGTATTGATGATATTTTCATTGTATTTCTTAAAAGAAATAAATAAGTGATCCTGCGATGAACATTTTGATGAAGTTCTTAATTACTTTCATGATAATTATCAGCAACTAACATTTTTCACTCCCTCTCTTTACTCTCATTGCATTTTATGATTCTTTTTGATATATCTTGTAAACATAGTCAACAAATTTTTTCTAGTTTTGTTTTTACGTTTAGAGGTGCAACTTTGTGATTTTTGTCAGTTTTTGGTTAAAAGTGAAATATTGTGTTGAAAAACAATATACAAATCAGTGATTAACGGTACAGAAAATCGAAGAAGCTGCAGAACAATAATTTTTTGTTATAATAGTTTTTAATTTCAGGAAAAAACTGACGTGACTAAATCATAGAGGAAGAAGGAAGAACCATCTCCTTAAAAAATATTAATGCCTTATTAAATTAATTTTAATGCCTCAAAAAATTTATAATTAATAAAATTCTAGTTTAAAACATGAAAATGGCGTTTAAAATACCACAATTTTCATTTGTTCTATATTTTATTCTGTGTTCTATACTATTTTTAATTTTTATTCTAAATATTCTGTTAAAACCCGTTTTTACGCTCTATATTCACATTGATTTCACTAACTCCATAATTGATTTCGATTATAATAAATAAGTAATCAATGAGTTCGACTATTCTATAGTAGTGAAATGCCTGCTGAAATTTGCAAATGAACTCTATCATTTCATCAGTGATGAATCTTTTATGAAAATTCACTAATTATTTCGTCGGTTTGTTGGTAGTGAAATCCCTGATGAAGTTCATTCATGAACTCACTGTTTATCATTCATGAGTTTCCGATAGATATTCATCAATAACTTCATGCGTTCCATAATACTGATATTCATCAATAACTTCATGCGTTCCATAATACTGATATTCATCAATAACTTCATGAGTTCCATAATACTGATATTCATCAATAACTTCATGAGTTCCATAATACTGATATTCATAATGAAGTTCAGCATGGCTTTCATTGAAACATTCATTAGAAGAGAAGAGCATATACAAAAGTAAATAAGTGAATTCACATCACAAGCTCATATGCGTTTCATTGAATAGGTAATGATGATTTTCATGATGAACTATTGTATGAATTCACTAATTCTCTGTTACTAGGGAGAGAATTAGTGAATTCATACAATAGTTCATCATGAAAATCATCATTACCTATTCAATGAAACGTATATGAGCTTGTGATGTGAATTCACTTATTTACTTTTGTATATGCTCTTCTCTTCTAATGAATGTTTCAATGAAAACCATGCTGAACTTCATTATGAATATCAGTATTATGGAACTCATGAAGTTATTGATGAATATCAGTATTATGGAACTCATGAAGTTATTGATGAATATAAGTATTATGGAACGCATGAAGTTATTGATGAATATCTATCGGAAACTCATGAATGATAAAACAGTGAGTTCATGAATGAAGTAATGAACTCCATCAGGGATTTCACTACCAACAAACCGACGAAATAATTAGTGAATTTTCATAGAAGATTCATCACTGATGAAATGATAGAGTTCATTTGCAAATTTCAGCAGGCACTTCACTATACTATAGAATAGTCGAACTCATTGATTACTAAACCTTTCGATTTATTATAATCGAAATCAATTATGGAGTTAGTGAAATCAAAGTGAACATAGAGCGTAAAACCCGTACAGAATATTTAGAATAAAAATAGTATAGAACACAGAATAAAATATAGAACAAATGAAAATTGTGGTATTTTAAAAGCCATTTTCATGTTTTAAACTAGAATTTTATTAATTATAAATTTTTTGAGGCATTAAAATTAATTTAATAAAGCATTAATATTTTTTAAGGAGATGGTTCTTCTTTCTTCCTCTATGATTTAGTCACGTCAGTTTTTTCCTGAAATTAAAAACTATTATAACAAAAAATTATTGTTCTGCAGCTTCTTCGATTTTCTGTGCCGTTAATCACTGATTTGTATATTGTTTTTCAGCACAATATTTCACTTTTAACCAAAAACTGACAAAAATCACAAAGTTGCACCTCTAAACGTAAAAACAAAACTAGAAAAAATTTTTTGACTATGTTTACAAGATATTTCAAAAAGAATCATAAAATGCAATGAGAGTAAAGAGAGGGAGTGAAAAATGTTAGTTGCTGATAATTATCATGAAAGTAATTAAGAACTTCATCAAAATATTCATCGCAGGATCACTTATTTATTTCTTTTAAGAAATACAATGAAAATATCATCAATACTTCAATATTTTTTGCTTATCTGTAGTTGTTTAATATTTTTTTTTAAATTGTATTAGTAAACTGGTGAACAATTTTTACTAGGGTATTTTAAGTAAAATTTACGTTTTATATGACTTTAATACTCGAAGTCATACGTAACTGTTTTCGATTCTACAATGAATTTGTACTTATAAGTACAAAATATTAAACAATTAAATAGATTCAGTCTACAGTTAATTATTACAGTTAAGTATATTATAATTAACTTTTTAAAAAGTTATTAAAAATTCGTGAAGAATGAGAAAATTTTTTGCACAAAAAAATTTTAAGTTAAGTATAAATGTACTATTATGACGTCGATAATATAATCAAAATAATAATTCAGTTATACCATTAATAACGAATTTATTGTTTAATGAGCAATATATTATATACAGAATGGATCAGGTAAAAAACTAAATTTTGTATTATTATCCAGTTCAGGACATCGGATAAGATGAGTTTTTTCGATCAGAAACTGATCGTATGACTGGATCAACGGATAAAGTACTGCACGCTGATCAGTAACTGATCAGATAGCCGGATCAACGGATAAAGTACTGCACGCTGATCAGTAACTGATCAGATAGCCGGATCAAGGGAAACGGTACTGTACGCTGATCAGGAACTGATCAGATAACCGGATCAAGGGAAACGGTACTGTACGCTGATCAGGAAATGATCAGATGGCCGTATTACGGAAAATCTGATCCGGATCTGATCATAATCCGGGTTCCCTGAACTAATTTCCAGTCGGGATGGCTTGCACATGTTTACAATACATTAGACTGGTGAATAATGCGTCAATGTCACTTGAAAATTGATGGAAATGATACAAAAAGTTTTGGTAACTGGCATTTTATGGTATTTATGGTAACTAAAGGAAGATTTTCGAGCGCTATCACGATATTAGAACTGTCGGTGACAAAAACAAAAAATTTGAAATCAAATACTGCATATCTGTCCATCTTGCTTTCAATTTTATTTAAAATATTGTCTTGTCTTAGAAGACGGTCATTTTTAAAATAATGGATCGTTATGGCGAAAAACGATTTTTTTAAATCGTCGGATCAAATGTTGGTGAGGTATCAGGTAACTGCTCTATTTCTTTATATTGCAGCTCACAGTGTGGGAAAAAAATTTGAAAACATTGATAAATAAACCATTTTGCGCTAAGTATTATCTTTTATTACAGATTGCAACTGATGGGAAATAAGAATATGTAATACGAAAACAAGTTTATTTTAGACAATGAAAATAAAAGTAAAATAATTATAGTTTCATAGATGAAGCTACAATATAATAAATCAATACAATTATACATAACAACAAGTTAGCAAGATCCAACTTATAATCCATGTTTCGTGTTATCAGAAAAGTTAAACCAGTCTACTTTTATTTTTGTAATCACCGACAAATAACAGGAAATAAAGACGTAAATAGTAATTATGAGAGTGTAAGCAAAATATAGTTTAATAATAGTATAATTCAGAGTATGTACAGAATTCATTTATATCGGAACAGAAAAAAAAGTTTTTCAAATCAAATAGGAATTACAGTATGTGTCACAACACCTTTGAAGACCTAGGTCCAACAACAATCAACATGCGTTCTGGTTCGACGGTTCGAATTAAGTCAACTCTCGTGGGTTTTTTTGAGATTAGCATTACAGAGCCGATTTAATTATTAGGAGTTTGTTGCGTAGTACATACACTGGCCACTAGATTATAAATCACAAGAAACTGTTTCATAAGTGACTATTTCTATATAGTTTACTCACAGTAACAGCTAAACAATCATGCTACTCTCGTTTCCTTATATATCTCTAGTTTCAAAACAATGGGTGTTTTTATGACTGATTATATCGTGAACCTAGAGAAACTAATAAATTTATAAAAAAAAAATAATACTTTTATAATGTTTTTATAAATGCATTTTTTTTTGCTCTGTCTCGAATTCCATTTTTTTAATAAGTATTTATAACAAAAGAAATATAATAACAACAAAGGAAAGTAAAAGTGCCATACTCAGGTTTATTCTTTTGTTTATACTAAAGATACGCTGAATAATAAAATGATAACTATATTTTGAAGAGCCCACAAAACCGGAAAACAAAACACTAAAAGTGGTACTTAAACTTATTTCTTTGTGGTTATTGACGAAAAATGATTTAAGAACTAGAATGTTGTAAATTGGTGGTTGTCTTGGATGTTAAAACTGTTTGTTAATCTGAGTTCTGACCCACTTAATTTTTATTAAAGTTTTTTGTCGATATCCATCGTTTCGATTCACAGACAAATGTTTAAATATAATGCTAACGATTATTAATGCCTTCAAACTATCTCACCAGCCGACATCATCCTAACCATATATTCATATTACTTACACAATATAAACTGTATTCTGAACTAGAAATTATGTATAAAAATATTGCCAAACAGTATTTTCTTTTATCTTAAATATTTGTCTTACCTATTTCCTTTATTCTTATTTATAATTAACTTGCTTTCAATGTTGTCAACAACTTTTATGAGTCTCGTTGTTAGCTCGCCTATTATTATTGTATTTATGTGTTGATATTTTGTCTGACAATGTCATTGGAATGTTGGTGATTGATTCAAATTAATAAAGAAAAAAATAACAGTTTTCGGCGATTTAATACTGTTATGTAATGCCTTAAGTAAATAGTTACATGATATATAAACGGGAATTATTTATAGTTTGGTTAGAGGAAATTAGTATATGTGGTGGTTCGCCGCAGATAAACAAAAATAGAAAAACGATGCATTTTGCTTATTACTAAAACAGCGAAAATATTAAACAGCTTAGTTTGTTGATAACTAAACTTTAGTTTGTTAATAGCTAGCTCATATGAGATGACGAGATTACATTTTTTTCAAAACGTAGATACGAGGTGAAATTGAATTTCATAATTAAGCTTTTCTTGCAACTTCTGGATAAATAATTGAGTCAATCCATAATCAAAGTTTCACCAATTAATATACTTCACATAGCTCCAATGTGGATAAAATAGAGGTGCAATTTTACTTTTTGGTGTTACAAGATATCTTGGTATTGAAAAATACTTTAACGGTATTTTTTATGCTAAAGTAGATGGCTGCTGTATATGCGAATTCACTCGCATCGTTGATCCATGATCCTAGAATTTGTTTAAGAAACGCATAGGACACTGGATCTGTTTCCATCCTGGCTCTTTTGGACTCTGTTCAAAAGCGTGCTGTACGAAATTGGTCGATGGTCGAAATTTAACATCGAATCTTGATTCCCTATAACACCGTCGCACTGTTGCTGACCTCATTGGGTTTTAATACCGTCCACCAGTTTTCGGATGAAATTCAGATCCATAATGCCTCAACATTCTTTTCCCCGTTGTACTTGTCAATCGGTTTGTGCAAATTGCCAAATTATCGAGATTACTCACTGTCATAGTGACAACGGAATGAGTTTCTGGGTCCATACAGCGTAAAGTTGGAATGTTTTGCCCGAATCAAAAATTTCGATTCAATCCACATGGTTTTAAATAATTTTCCATCAACACAACACGCATGTTGTGAGACCTAGGTTTTTAAAGGTATTTATGTATTGTGACACTTATTAGAATTTCTATAACACAATACTTTTTATTTTACAATAAAGCTTACACTTCCAATACACCAACATTGTTCAGTTTGATCGGACTTTGATTTTCCTTCCACGAACGTTAGAGACTTGTACGTAATGACTTATTCGATAAAACTTTATTCAATCATAGTAATGGCCATCAAACATTATGACAAATGTACTGTCACTTTCTTCCTCGCAGAAAGCAATATTAGTATACTAACCGCAATATTCGAAGCTGTGTTTATCCATATTTTCAAAGACTCCTCATCCCGTCCGTTTTCACTTTTATTAAATTCTTAAGCACATTTATCATTTAAAATCTCTATGCCTGGTCCTTGTTTAACACAGTTTTCTCATGTTTCTTTAGCATTCCATAAATGCTACAAAAATAAAAATGCAAAATAATTACGTTTTATCGTGGGAACGAAGGTTCTAGCGGTACGGATTGGCAATATTTTTGTAATTTAGTCAGTTGGGGTTTGGCAAGTTGTAAAATCTAGTTGGTAATTGTCAACAGAGTTGGCTAGTTTGGGTTTTGATAGCTTTGTCGGGTAGTGCCAATGAAATTCAGATAGTCGAACAGAAACGTTGAGTTGCAGTGATTTTGGATTTAATTGAATTTATAAAATAAAAATTTATTTTGAAAACTTACTTTTGATTGTGTTTGTACTGATCATATGAGTAAAAAAAAAAGTGAAAGAACGAGAGCGTAACGCTTTTTCCTTATCAGGAATCCCTGATTTGGATAGCCTGAGCAGGCCCTGATTAGGATAGCCGGTCCAGGTCCTAATATATATTTATATATTGAATATATAAATTAAATACAATAAGTTAAATATAATTAAAAAAAATTAAAAAAGTTACAAGGGAAAAAGAAATTAAAACAAATACCACCTTAATCACTATTATCATAAAGTCTTTCAGCCGAGAAGCGATAACTAAATCATAGATAAAACTATACAATACAATTAAATTACCTAGTAAGGTATTTCGCGTTAGGACCTGGCGAGATTGCACAACTAAATGTCAAATTCCAAAAACGAAATCAGGACCGGATATATATTCGAATAAATATTAACCCTAAAAGGGCATTCTAAATCAAACACGGAACAGGCCCACATCAGATTGCCCTAATAGGGTTTCCTCTTTCTGAACTGACCAGGTCCTGATCAAGCGCTGACTGCATTTAGGTTTTCCCGAGCTAACTTCTGCTTGGGTCTGTAAGAATACATGTTCAACTAGTGTGGCGTTAAATGAAAAAAACCTTCTTGTTTTGTATTCCAGTGTAGGCCTAATAATTTGCTAGTGCCACCTTCTATTTGACCTTGCGGTGTCTTCATCGTTCAATACCGGTATAGGTGGAGCGCTTCTTCCTCAAACCAAACCTCTTCCCAACCAGTACCTCTGTACCTGGGTTAGCTATTTTATTAACACGTTTGCCTGCTGTGCGGATAGTTTGCTCTCATTCACACGGCGTGGATATAAAAATGCTTCCTATTGCCACGCTTGGGTACTGCACTGCTCTTAGTCGTTGGCGATTTGATGCAATACACGAACTTACAACAACAGAGAGGATGCTTGCCCGTTGGTTACCGTTAGTAATTAATTTAGACCGACTGAGTCTTTTTGTTCCAGTATTATATGAATGATCTAATATGGTTTTAAATCTGATTTTATTGGTTGCTGCACCACAAATCTACTGTTTCATCTTAAATAGGTTAACGTGAAATGATTTACACACTGTAACTTACACTGTAACTGAAATTTGGTACAGTTAATTTAGTAAATTGAGGCTTCACGTTCATATATTTTGTTTCGTATAGTCTGTCTGCCAATAAGGATGACACATCAAACTTTCCAAACACTTTATCACATCTCATAAATTCTGCAAAGGTTCGATCTAAGCTTTCTAATCGTGTTGATGCTGTTCTCCTTCTGTAATTTTATCTGTTATTTCATCCGCATATATCACCAAACAACTTATGGATTAACGAGTCATCTTTCGTTTTCCTCTTCTGCAAGTAAATTCCTTTATATGCGCCGTCATTTTGTATTTTGGTTACACATAACTACTTGGTTTTGCACTATATTTATAATTGTATAACGATTTTCTAACTCATTTACCTTGATGTTGACGCCCCATCTGTTTCCCTTCTGTCCCTTTATGACTCTCTTTAAATTGAAAGGTGACCGAAATTTAACATTACTTATACTCGTTACATAAGCTGTTAGTAGGGGTTCTGTGTTCCAACTTGTGGTTTTCCACTTTCTAAAAGAAACACAATTTCTGTTCTTGCAATCTAGAAAAAGAAAAATCTAGACGATTACGGTCACTTCCAGGAAAATCAAATCGACAAACTACTACAACAAATGAATGAAACGAATATTGTTGTTGTTGTCCTGTTCTTAGAATTAGGGTCATTGTCAATATAAAATAAATAAAATTGAATGATTTTATGAATCAGGTCAGCGTAACGTAAAATAATCGAATATCTACTATTTTCTCAAGGTTTCTAAAAAGTGACCTAGAATTTTCTAGAAAAATAAGCAAAACAGTATATAAGAAATTGTCTATTGTAGATTAAGAGTTAGTTTATTTTAAACCTGCGATAGTGAAGTTAAAATTATAAAAGTGATCTTTAAATTAGTTTTTGTGTAGAGTTATAAGTGTAATAAAGTTATAAGTGTTATTGAGTAGAAATATTTTGTGTATTATTTTGAACGTGGTGTACTGGAAATTTCTACAATAAACCGTTGGAGTTTCTGAAGCTGTTGAAAGAATATTCTAGTTAGGAATATTGTTTGCTGTATTGTTTTCCTATTGTTGTGGAACAATTAAGTTGTTGAATACTTAATAAAACCTGGTGTTTGTGCTTACTAATCAGTGATGGAACTCAGAAGAGATTGGGAATTGCGTTCATCGAACTGAGAGTAAGGCCAATTCGAAGCAAGTTTGGAAAAACGTAACAATAAGTATAAACTTAAACCATTCCCTCAGAATGAAGTTCTGACTCCTTGTACCTTGAGGGTGCATTCGCCAAATTCGCCTTGACAATTTGGAATTTTTAAAGAAAAAAAGCCTTTCTGAAATCTTTACATTTTTATTTATAATTCTACTATGTATTTATACAAAATATTGAATTTGAAAAAAAATTTCATTCTACAATTAATAATATTTGTGTGTCTTAAACCAACGCTAATTTCTATTCTGCTTTGTCTTCAATTTGATCACCATACATTGCTTTGTATGCAGTATTCACTTCTGGAATTGGAGAATATTTTTGATTAATTACACGCATCTGAAAAAAGAAAACATTAAATAAATAATTAATATTTTTGATTTTGAGTGCAGTGAAAAAATATTTAAATATTTTGACTTTTGACTTTGCTGTTTATTATTTGTACAAAAATTATATTCTGTTTTGAATTCCTTATAACAATTCAAGCGATAATTATTATATTAATTTTTTTTATTTAGATATATGTATTAGTTTTATTATGAAAATTTTGAAATAGCTTAAATCTCAAAGCTGTGAGATATCAAGCATCTGTGTTAAAGTTTTTTTTGCATAGTTTTCGGCAGAAGGTTTTTATGGAAACTTTGTTTTTAGTTTTGGACAAAGATGTATAAACTCTTTGAAAAAATATAAGTATTTTATTTCTATTTAGAAATCTATTACAAACTAACACGAAACATCACTGGGTTGTCGGCAATTTGTAACACATCATAAATTATTATAACACCATGAAATGAAATTAAGCGAAACGAGAAGGATTCACTCAGCAAACTTCTCAAAAACCTCTTAATTCAGCGTTCAACAATATCAACTTTTCTTAAAAAAAAAAACAACAATTTATCTATCTACAATTTATTTTCGATTAGTCCAAAAACCTTCTCGGAAATGCCCTTCATTGAACTAGACGTGTCTTTTCAATAATTACAACTGAGCGGTATTTACCGACGGTATTTACCGACTAAAACCACATTTAATCTAATAGTATATGGTATTGTCTCAACTGTTACTATTACCCTTACTCTTCACTTTGTCCAGTTTTGCACAAAATCTTTGAAAAGAATGGAAACTACACCAGCAGCTTATGTATCAAGTTTCACCAAGTGACATAACTTAAAGTAATTAAAATTTCAACTAATCAGGAGCTCCTTCCTCACGTTGTCCAATTTTTTGTAGAAGCTTTCAGATTTATGATTGTAAAACCGAAATAAAACCTGTGTACTAGCTTTTATCAAAATCGAGTGACAAGTAGGTATGTTAATTTTCAAATAAACATTAGAACACCCTCCACCAAAATCAAATGATATGATCTAAAATTATTGAAGTTTGAAATGGACAGTGGTTCGTAAGTGCCTTTCCCTTTTGTCCAATTTTGTCCAAAAAAATTTAGAAACAAAATTATTAAAATCAACACTTCTTATGAATATGATCTAAAACTTCGAGAAATGCTAAGAAGTGGGGGTGGCCAAAGTAAAATATCTGGCTAGTGACATTTATTTTCTACTTCGCACATACATACGTCGTCTGTCAGAAAAAAACAAATTCTTTACTATCTCGTGTTATTCTAATTTAAATATCGATTAAAACAGTTCACCAGAATTCAAACCACGACGTTCATACTGTTACAAAATCTTGGAAATTTTATTTTAAACGTCCAAAAAATATTCCACAATTTTAAATTATTTCCACAGACCACAACCAAACATAAACTAGTAATAATTATTATTATATTAATTGTTAGTACAGACTTTGATCTATTATTCCTTTAACTTTCAAATTAATAAAAATAAATAAAATTGATCAATCAATCCAAATGCATAAAGAAACTCTGGTCATTAATTCAAATAATTGCCTTCCTAATTCCATAAAAGATTAATGTAGAATTCAATTTCGTTTCATGACAAAAAAAAAACAAAATCTTTTCTTGTGCTGTCATCCTTTTCAAAATAAATGTCTTTCTTATATTAATTACGTATGATGTTGCAATATAAAATAAAAATATCTATTTATGATTATTAACATTTTCATGAGATTTTCTTCTGATTGTCTTTCCATTTTCTTGTTAATCATAAATTCTTAATCTTAAATTTATTAATGGAAGGATAAGCACGAAAACCTTGCTCGGTTTTTATTATAAATAATAATAATATATTCGCGGGTGTTTTTATTGAAACCTTATCTTCATAAAAAATATACGATATATAGTTAACTCATGCATGTCAAACGATAGAACGGTAAATGATGTGGAATGTCAAGGTGTTCACCATATGTTTTTAGTAGCAATAAAAAGTCTTCCTGAAAACGATATTCGAGGACTTTATGCCCGAAGAGATTATATATTTAGAGAATAGAGGCAAACGAGCATCAAATGTATGAATGACATCAACATTTATTGTAGATTCTTCAATAACTTTTTGTTAGAACATTTTTGGAATTTTCTGTAGTGGGAGTTAAAAATATAATTAAAAAAATACATCATTTTGTGATAGGATTATGTTTTTTGTAATAAAAAATACAAAAGTACAATGTCTTAAGGCTTTCGATTCGCTGAACGTTTGATTGGTTTGGTGTTTTCAAATAAGATTGTATAAAGAATATAAAGAATAATAACAGATTAAAATCGAAATTGTTAATACCTCAGTAGTTCTATCTATAGAATAACAACCATTATGTAGCTGTTATTCATTATTTCGAATCCGAGAAACTAGCCACATTTCCTTCTAGTCATTCACGGTGTTATTTATTTATGTTTTATTTTGGCTATCCATACAACATGATTTGACTAAAACTGATTGAACTTTCGGAATTAAATTGTGATAAGAGATTGTTATAGATTTTCGCTTTTAAAGGTTTTCCGATTCTAGTCTTGATTTTTTAATTATCATATTCAATGTAGTTGGTATGCATTCAAGTATTATAAATATATAGTTTGTTAGATTCGTACAAATTAATAAATCCAAACATTGTACATGTATGATTTTATTAATTTGTTTTTGATTAATTTCGCATTTCGGCTTCTTGGAACTATTTTGTTCGAGAGTACAAGAGATTTTAAAATTTAAGTTATTTATGGATTTTTTTAATTTTATATAAATTATATTTAATTGTGTTTTTAATTATGTTTTTCTTTTTACTTTTAGGTAAGTCAGTGTTGATTTTTTCAATTGGATGGAATGGATCTATGTCAGTTACGTCTCGAATCACTAAACTGGTAAAATTGTTTGAAGATTATATTATAACGTATCTGCCAGAATCAGACATTTTATTGGTACATTTACGAAGTCTACTTTGCTTGAAATATAAAAATGGGAATGAAAAACTTTATTGATAATATGGAAATTATTCAGAACAATGATAGAATTGCGGTTAATAATGGATGATTAAATGTTTCCATCGAAAGTTAAATTTTGTTTGGAAATGAGTAATAATTTGTTTTAATATCGGGAGCTTCTGTATTCTTAGGACTACGTTCTTTTCCGGCTAAGAAAAAGCAAAGGGGCCAAACTTGGGTCAGGCCCGCGCCATAGATGTTGGGGGTTGGGCCTGGCTTAACCTTTCAAACGGCCCAATCTTGGACCAAGTTTGGACTGATGAACTGGGACCAAGTCTGGTAAACTAGGCTTGGGCTAAGTTTGGCAAATAAGACTTGGGTCAGGTCTAGAGATGTTAAAATACGGTATTTTATTTTTTTTTGTATAATACAGCGTATTATACATTGTATAATACAAAATAAAATACCGTATATTCTGTACAAAAGTGCAATAGCCGACATACAGTGTTAGTGATATAACAACAAAAAATTACTTCCATCACCATTTTCAATCACAACTAATTCATTTCCATCTAAATAACTGCCCCGACATTTGAATTTCTTATCGTTATCTTTATTTATATTTCTTAAACCAATGCTAAGAAGATCTATTTATTCATGTGATTCTGCTTGGTTTCAATATTAATCACTTTCATTCGCGCCGAGTTATTGTATTTATGTTTTTATTTAAATTGAAAACTTAATCATTTCCCATCGGTAAACTGTTGAAGATTTAAATTATGATTTTTCACATAAACAAGATTACGCCTCTTTGACTTGTAAGACAAATACTTCTTGCAGTATGAGTTAGGCTGCAGATTGAAAAAGATTTTTCTGTTACAGTGGAATATGCGAACCGATGCAACATTCCGAAGAGCCACAAACTCTTTGCCACTAAGTTAAACAATCAATATAGCTGCCATTGGTTTCAAAATGTGAGTTTTGAGATTTGGGTGTTTTAGTTAATCAATTTGAATGTATAGAAAGAGGACTACTCAAAGATGTAAAATTGAATGACAGTCCATAGCTCATAATGAGTGGAACGGAATGAGTTCATGGCTCATAATTTTGATTTGCAGCATAAAAAAAATTTCCTATAACGGTGAACAGTAATGAAGCAGCATTCGATGTTTGAAATTTATGTTCTGTTGATATTACAACAATTTTGTTGCCATAGAAATTTGCGAATCACTAACAATGCTTTTCTAACTGTTAGTAACAAGGGGCAATAACAATAATTTCTTCTGTGTCGTTCATATATTCAAGAACCAGTAGTATATATTTTTGCAGTTATAAATTCTTCAAGTAATTCACGCGAAATCTCAATAAAATTGCAGATTACTGATTCACGCGCCACCACAATAGAAAAAAATTTTATAATAAAATACCTTGTATTTTACTACGTTTTGGACAATACGGTATTTTACGTATAATACCGCGTATTATACAATAGTATTAAACACTTTTACATCACTAGTCAGGTCTACCAAACCAATTTTTTTCCAACCCCCCTTTAAATGTGTGGAAAGAGGTTGTGGAAAGAGTAACATATATGGAAACAAAGATAAACATAATATGGCCTGCACATGTTTACAATGCATTAGACTGGTTAATAACGCGTATTATGATAAACTGAACCTTGGTTTAGTCTAGGCATTTACAACTGGCCCAGACTGAAACCAAAGCTAACTAGCCAAGGCTTGGCTCGTCAATACTGGCCCGAGATTGGTGCGTTGTTTAATATTGGCTGCTCCTACTCGGGTTTTGGTAAAATGAAACTCTAATTTACACTGCTTGTCGTTGGACAGTATTCTTAATCCTGCGTGAAGTAACAAGTGCTCAAAATAATGGTAAATGAAACTTTGTCTTAGTTTGGCTTGCGAGGTTACCGATGGTGATTATTTCATAACCGCCAAGATAGTTAGTGAGCCTGGGTTGGTGAAAAATGGGTTGGAGTCTCTTCGTCTATCGTTAACCTGCAAATGGAGTGGAACAAGTCCTCAAAGCGTCTCCATTGACGCTGTAGAACATGTTCTTTTTCTTTTACCGTAGTTTTACTCAGATTGAGGTTTAGTCCCACAGAAGTGCACCATGTGTCAACTAGATTCAGTCTCCTCTGTACAATATCACAGAGTGTTCATGACGTCAATGACAATGTTATCCGGGTACCCAAGACATTTAATGCCCTGGTTACTTAATACAACCAGAATTTCATCCACCACCAGATTCCATAGGAGGGGTGATAAGATCTAACTTTGCGGACAGCCCCTACTGGTGCTGATTTTACAATCGCCAGCCTTAGTTTCTGCTACTCTAGTTATCAGAATCTAACGCGTACGTTAGTTGCGGTGCTGTTAACCTATTTCTCACTTAAGGCCTTCTTGACCGCTCCATGTGAGGCGTAATCGAATGCTCTTTCAATATCTAGAAAGGCACAGACAGCGACTTTTTTGCCGTTGATCTGCCCATTTTGTACGCGTTTTGACTATCTTGCAAAGGTGATTTTACCAAGATATTGATTTGTATGTGGTTGTCGATAAGTGTTAACCTTTTCCATCGTTTTTAACTTGAAAGATGTTGAACTGATGGGTCTATGAAATTATGGCTGGGTGACAGCTTTCTTACCTACTTTTGAAATAAAAATCACGTTATCCATGGTTCTGGAATATGCCCAAGTTCCAGACTACTTCTAAATATACCCAGCAGGTACGGTAACTGCCACTTCTGCAGGAGAACAGGGACTATTCCGTCCACTTCTGGTGATTTGTATAGCTGGAAAGTGCCTATGACTAGGGATTGCAATCCCGTAGCGTTTATGAATACCGGGACTTCAAAAATATTAAATTCCGGGATCCCGGGATGCATACTAAAAAAATTAACTTACTAATTCAACTTCTTTTAAAATAAAAATTCAAGAACCAAAATAAAATTTTAATTTCCGGGCGCCGAAAAAGCCCGTTCCAATTTCACAATTTTTGGTTGTATGGTCAATTAGTCATTATACATTCGCTGCAAATGGGGTCCTCTATGACCGCTTTGTTTGAACATTTTCATTTCTCTCGCAAATTTAGCGACTAGTTTAATATTGTCTGTTATTGTATAATATGCACTAAAAAGGTTTTGTATAAGCGGGATTAAAACTGTGTTGGAATCGTTCAAATTGTATTTGACTTTGAGTTGCATTTTCGTTATAATATGTTGTAGATATGTTGTAATATGTTGTTTGCTCGATGTTGTAGCAGTGTGAAAATATCGACAACCACTTCACATTCCATGTCTGCTGCTTCATGTAACGTTAAATAATCGTCAGTAAAAACTTTGATGCATGCTTCGAATTGGAACTATCTTCGACTATCTATCTGCTGAATAGCTGCCAATGCATTAGCCAATATTTCATGATAGAATAGATTTACGTTGAGTTAATAGATTTCATCAGCTAGGCTTACTTTGATATAACGTTGGGCCTTGGCTAGTAAAATCCTACTGCTATTTTCATTGATATGCGATATCGCACGTTAGCTCATTTGTCGATAACAGACAATGGAGTACGCGGGGTTGTCGTATCCGTAAACCAAAAATAAATAAATTACAAATAAATAAAAACTGATGCGAAGTTAATATTATTTGTTTTTTGACAGGATGCCTTGTTTTCGTTGATTAATCCCGGCAATTGGCAAATATATGACATCCCGTAGTCCCGAGATTTTCTTTTGTTAATCCCGGGATTTCGGTATCGTGAAAATGTGTCAGGATTCCGGGATTGCAATCCCTAACTATGACCCACATAATACAGTGCTCCGTAAATAGTGAGGCAGCCACCTACCAGTCCTCTTAGCTTGGTCTTTTACCTTTCTTCTTACTTGCGGTTTCTGCACACGCGCTGATGCCTCCCGGAAAATGCATTTCTTGAAGAAGAGTAGCTCTCTGCTGCTCATCCACCGCATGCCTTCCATCTCTTCTCAACGTAGTTTTAATTTCGACATCGTCCTTTGCCAAAATCTTCTGAAGCTGCCCCTCTTTGCCCTCTTGATTCCTTTATTGTAGCTGGTAAGCACCCTGGTATACTCTTCCCAGTTGCCGGATTTTTTTTCTATTGAAGCACCTCCGTACTTCTGTTCCTAATTTTGACAACTCCTTGCTTCATTAAAACGCGTTCTTCTGCTCCTTTACCTTAGTAAATGGGCGACAGGCTTCGAACGTCTTGGTGATTGCCAAGTTTACCTCGGCTACAGCTTGTTCCAGTGCGGCATTGTGTTTTACTGTCCCTCTAACCTTGGGTTCCTGGGGTGCCGAATCGTCGGTGATTTCTCTTTCGCACTGTCTAGTTCAAACTATGATCCGACAATGAGGGCTCGTGTCACACCCGTAGATCAAAAAAAAAATATATCAACAAAAACTAATCCGTCCTAAAACCAATGCGATAAAATTGCTTTAATGTTTTTCCTCAATAATTACATATTAGAACACTAGTAATTTTCAAAAAAGCTCAAACTCAAAAAAAAAATTATGATTTTTGTTTTGCATTTGATTTGTATGTAATTATAATTTGTGTAATTCTCTAAAGATAAAATAAAACTTATTGAGAAATGAGAAAAAATAGTTAATAAAGAATTTAATTAACATTGTTTGCCGTTGGCACTTGGCGTAAGTTTTCAAATAACATAATGTCAATCTCTTACGCAAATAACCTATTTAATAAGTTTAATAGAAAAATTAAAGAAAACAAAGTTTTTTCTAATCTTACTGTTAGTTAATATAGAGTAACAGTAAAATTATAAAAAACTTTGTTTTATTTAAGCTGGTTATGCCATCTTCTAACTAAGATGGCCAGGGAGTGGAATCCACGAAACAGCCAAGGGATACACTCTCTACTATTGCGGTCATGAAAACGGAGGAGAATTTGGAGTTGGCTTTCTCATACATCGTCGCGTGAATCAACATGTTATCGACTTTCGCCCAATTAATATGCGGATATGCACAATGAGAATCCGTACGCAAAAATTTAATGTAACGATCATCAATGTTCATGCACCTACTGAAGACAAAGCAGATGACATTAAAGACCTGTTCTTTCTAGAACTCGAAGAAGTCATCAATAACATCCCGCGACACGATATAAAAATCGTGGTAGGTGACTTCAATGCGCAAATTGGTAGAAGTGCAGAACTTAAAACACATGTCGGCCCTAACAGCTTGCATCATGCTAGTAACAATAACGGCTTTCGCGCAGCTGAACTGGCTATGATGTATGATCTAGTAATTTCTAGCACTTTCTTTCCTCATAAGAGAATCCACAAAGCAACGTGGAAATCAAATGATGGAATAACTGAAAATCAAATCGATCACGTCATGATTTCTAAGAGACACTCTACAAGTGTAACTGACGTTCGATCATACAGAGGTGCTGATATGGACACCGATCATATGCTTGTCATCTTCAAGTATAAGTGCAAATTATCATCTACATTTAATAGACAAGCAAAAAGACCGTGCGCTGGAATGTCGAAGCATTTAAACACCTGGAAACACTGAATAGATATCAAGAAATTGTAACGCAAAGCATAGAAGAGCATGACATCCCATCTGAGATGCCATTAAACATACAAGAAGAATGGCAAACACTTCAATCAACCATCATATCCGCAGCACAAACTACAATCGGAAAACGACCACCGAAATCACGTAACGAATGGTTTGATGACGAGCGCCGCGAAAGCATTGAGCACAAACAAAAACTGCGAGAAAAATGGTTAACAAGAAACACCCGAAGCTCGAAAACTGATTATCTATGCGCCAGAAAAGCCTCAGCAAAACTCCTACGGAAAAGAAACGCGAACACATGAAGAGCTGTATCGAAAACATCAACTAACATGTGGCTAATGGAAATTCGAAAGAGTGTTTTGCCAATGCGCGGAATCTGACCAAAGATTTCCACCCAAGATCTACAGCCATCAAAAATGGAAACAACGAGCTTACAACAAGTGAACGTGATGTGCTGGAAGTATGGCGATCCCACTTTCAAGACCTACTGAATAGGACGAATGAAGTTCATCCTATTCGAGCAATTGCTTCGTCAAGTGAGGAGATTTTTGTCCCTTTCCCAACAATAGAAGAAGTGGAAGCTGCCATCAAAAAATTAAAAAATGGCAAATCACCAGGTATCGATGGAATCCCTGCGGAACTATTTATGAATGGAGGAGCAGCTCTGGTCTCACGTATATATGATCTGATTCTTGCAATCTGGGACCAAGAAGAACTACCTGCTGAATGGAAAACAGCTCTCATTGTTCCGCTACATAAAAAAGGTGACCGCCTAAAGTGTGCGAATTATCGTGGAATCGCACTGTTGAACACTGCATATAAAATACTAGCTAATGTCGTACTCGCTCGGCTCATCCCGTTCGCCTAATCTATCATCGGCGACTATCAGTGTGGTCAACCGCTCAACCACAGATCAATGTTTTACATTAAGGATGATTCTGGAAAAATGTTGGGAGTACAACATCAGCATTCACCAGCTCTACGTTGATTTCAGGCAAGCATATGCTAGTATCATCCGCGACAACTTCTGGTCCGCACTCATATGCCTTGGTATCCCAGAGAAACTTGTTTCTCTGTGCAAACTCACAACATCGGGATCAAATTGTAGAATAGTAATCGAAGGCTCAGTTTCTGATCCTTTCGATATAACATCAGGTGTTCGACAAGGTGATGCACTCGCGCCCGTACTATTTAATTTGGCGCTTGAGTACGCGATAAGAAAAAGCCGCATTGAGACACAAAACTGTATATTTAACAAATCTAGTCAAATTCTTGGCTATGCAGATGATATTGTGCTTCTCGGACGTAGAACAAGCGATATCAAAGATAGTCTCTCTCAGCTTGAAAGAAATGCTAAACGACTTGGGTTATGCATTAACACCGGCAAGACTAAACTTTTAACAACATCCAGGAATATACCTCCCGGCAATCTGAATACTGGCGACTATGAAGTGGAACGTGTAGAAAACTTCAAATACCTCGGATCTGTAATAACATCGTCAAATGACATGCAGGCAGATATCAAAGCCCGTGTCTCAGCCGCATACAGAGTTTTCTACGCATACTCAAAACTTTTGCGATCCAAACATCTTTCGCAGTCGTGCAAACTCACACTTTACAAAGCATTAATTCGACCTGTGCTTACCTTTGGAAGCGAAAGCTGGACACTGACTTCCTCCGATTGTAGAATTCTATCAACATTCGAAAGGAAAGTCATACGAACAATTTATGGTCCATGTAAAGTTGCTGAAAATCAGTATAGAATCCGAATGAATCATGAAATCAGGCAGCTTCTTGGAGGCTGCGATGTAATCGGATTCATTAAATCTAACCGGATTAGATGGTTTGGTCATGTAGAAAGGGCACCATTAGATATAATGATTAAAAAAACGTCCCAACAACAACCAGCTGGTGTTCGTCGAAGAGGAAGACCTAGACAACGCTGGCGTGATGACATCATCCAAGACCTTCGTGATATAGGATGTCGAAACTGGGGTCAACTGGTTATGGAACGAGACGATTGGAAGCTGATTGCACAGACGGCAAAATCCCTCCATGGGATGTAAACGCCAGAGAGAGAGAGAAATGCCATCTTCTGGAGTAATGCTCATTACTCCAGAAGATGGCCTAACAAGCTGAAAATAAGTTATTTGCGTAAAGTAACAAGGGATTGACATTATGTTAATAAAGAATTCTTGAGAAATTGAGAAAATGAATTCTCAAGAATTAATTATCTAACGCAATGTAATATGTTAGAGGTCATCGGGATAAACTCCATTCAATAAACAGACACTCAATTTTGTTTTGGAGCAATTGTTCCTATAAGTGACTCCACACTACTGTTTACTCGAGGAAATGATCCTCCATTAGCTTTGGGCTTTAATAATTGAGCAAGACAATGCGCGTCTCTTGATCGAAAAACATACTAGTCTCGATAGGCTTCAATCCCAAAGGTGTAAAAAAGCGTACCAGCAACAACTCATAACTGTTCTGTTCTATGTGTTGTTGTGATACATATTCTAATTCATATTACACAACACATTTTATTTTAAACAAAAAGAAGTAGTATCTGATATTTTTATTGGTGCGGTAATTAGTAAAAAACAACTGTAATTTTGAAATCAAGCGTTTTCGGCGATGTGTTTGAGAATGAGGAATTTGTTAGTCTAGCAATATTTCTACAAAACGGTATCGACCACCATAAATGTCAAATAAAATTGCTTGAATCTTCAAAGTAATAAGGGTGCTACTGTAATTTAAATAGTGAGTCATCTATTTTGTGTTATATTAACTTAATTCTTTGCATAAAAGTTTGTTCTGGTTGTGATCACGACTATTACCTACAAATTTAAAGGGCATGCCACCTATGTTATTTAATATAAAGTTTTTAGTTCCAACTACTGTTTCATAGGTCTCTCTACGATAAGATAAAGAAATCAAAAAATATTTTTGTTTAGATTTTTTACGCGCAAACTCATTTTGTCTTAAAAAAAATTTTTATACTTTTTCGTACGCTACCAACTAAAATCTCATTTATCAAATGTACGTTTGCGAAATCTTTTTTTTGTCATGAAATAGTTTCATTTTCTTGTTCATATTATTTTCCTCTATAATGAAATTTACCATTTTAAATTGTATTAAATAAAGATGAGCAAATTTTCAGTTTTTCCCTACTTATTGTTTGTTATCGCAAAAATGGTCTACGTCATTCGAAAAAGAAAACGAGGAAAATTTAAATAATTCATACTACAAAAAATTTCATTCTTGATTGATTAAGTTGGAGTGAGATACTAAAAGAAGTGGTGGCTTGGCACAAAAAAAAGATGAGATAAATATAAAATATAAATGATTATGTTGGGAAACGTAATTTTTTTCCTTATGGTGAGAAATTAGGGTAAAAATTAATAAAATATGAAAATGGATTTTTTTCGGAAAATTTTCTTTATTCAAAGGGAAAATTGTTTAATTTCTTTTTAGCGTTCATATTACAGGGTTTCTATATTTCAAATGTATTTGATTTGTTCAAACCAATTATTATTTTGTTGTTCATTTGTATAATTGGAAAATATGCTGTTTTCCCGATTTCGCTCGATTACAAATTTGATTCCAATATATGCATAGGGTAGCTAATTGGAACAAAAATGTATGCACTTGAAAATTATGTTTTCGATTTTCATAAATTTTGTATTTTTCAACATCAGTATAACAGTATATATGTAATTATATATTATAATATATGCTAATTTTTTTAAGGCGATTAAAAATTATTATTTATTTTACTTCAAACAGAATTTGAAAAATTGAAATTAATTTTTAAACAGAATTTTAATTTCTTTTCAAATCAAATTAAATTTTCAAACACCACAAGTTATTTGATTTTAAATAAAATTTTTGTTCAATATTTAATTATTTAAAATTGTTAATGAATTATACAATTTTTCTTTCAAGGACTGTAATTGAGATTTAGATTAATAATACAATACAACGTGTAATGATCGTTTGATGTATGTTTCATAAAGTTGTTTACAAAAAAAAAATTACATAAAAATATAGAAATAAAAGCTGAATGCGTCAAACAAATGAGATGAAAAAATTCAAAGCAAGTAAAATTCCTATGCATTGGATTCGTTAGAGTTTTTGTGTGTACATATATTTTTGTTGTAAAGGATAGGTTGATTCAACAACGATCGATAAGATGACGGATAAAATGTTTAAGGTGATGGCAGTTTGCAGTCGTCGAGCGCCAGTAGGTGAAGTTCGACAACATCGTTCGGTCAAACGTGAGGTACACATAAACTTGCCCCACTCCACTCGTCGAGAACACGAAGTAGCTCGGGAAACAGAAATGGTACATGTTGCTACCATTCAACATTTAAAGTAGCAGTCACATATGCAGATCTCCATGTACGTTTGGTCAGGGTACATCCAAGAGAACTATGAAGATGGACCAATCGACATATCCAAAAACGAATAAAGCTCGAGGTTAAGCCGTCTATTTATATTCGATAAAATTAACCGACAGATCTCTCTGTTAGACATGGACACAGACAGACATTTCGGTTTTTCCAGCCAAATTCTGCACATCAGTTACGGGCAATATAATTATAATTATCTTATAATATTATATTAATATTATAATATTATCAATCTAATATTATCAGCAGCTAACGGAACAATAATAAATACCTACGGAACAAAGCTTCTACAGGTAGACATCGGACTCTAACCAAAATTCACACACGCTTTCGTACTACCGCAAGTGAATTGTCCGATCGTTGGCTCCGACTTTCTTAGTAAATTCGACCTACTTGTCGATCTCAAACGTAAACGGCTAATTGATTCAGCTACCCAGCTGTCCATCAATGCCACGATAGTTACTGTAGATACACCTGCACCCATTCATTTTAAGATCGCCTGCTAATAAAAAAGTTTCTTTCCCTAACAGCAGAGACGAACTACAATTTACCGGTCAAACATAACGTGGTATATCATATTGTCACCTGGTACTTACCTGTGTCAAGATCATGCAGATTAGATCCAATCCGTTAAAAAGCTGCATTCACTGAATTTCAACACATGGTCGAATTAGGAATTTATCGTATTTCTTCTTCTTCTGTATCTTGTCCGCTTCACATGGTCAGAAAAAAAGATCTTGACCGGAGATCTCTTACGATTCCTGATCGTTATCCGAAACCACACATTTTTCGATGAATTTGTATGGCTGCAAAATTTTCTCCAAAATAAACCTTGGTAGGACTAGAGTTTCTGATTTCTCGACCTTTTATGAATCTCGAGATTATCAGCGATTGAGTTTCTCGAGAAATTGGGAATAATTATTTGAATTTCTCGAGAATTATTAAACATTAATTTTAACAAAAAAAGTAACTCCGTTTACTGTCAAAATTTCCAGATACAGACAAATTTATCTCGTTTTCAGTGTATTTAGGTTTTATTAAAATTAGAGTGTTTTTTAGAAGTTCTAAATTGATAGTGATCTTATCAGTAGTTTCAAATATATTCATTTCCTTGGATAGTGAGCGGTAGTTGTCATTTATTCTTGACTGCATTCTCAAACTCTCACAAATACTTTTAAATTTAATTCAACGCAACCTTTTCCTCTAATTCTGAGTCCGATGGCTGTATAATCTCTCCACTTTCGTTGATATCATTCGTCGATATATGTAATGCTTTCATTGTAGAAAGAAGTAAGAAGAATCAATTTCTAGATCTTTAATCTTCGAGATAAATTTTTTGCAGTTTTTATAATTTCGCGTTTAGAGCAAATAGAAAAAAATCTTTTTTCTCGGGTTGACTATGCCATTACGGCATTTACAGACTAACATCAATCAAACGTATTCAGTAATTCGTCGGTATGATAAATTACTATCAGTGATTTATACCAAAATTGACTGAATTAGTCGCCCCATTTCATTCGCACTTGCCTGCTTTACTTAAAAAAGCCCACGACTCCGAAAAATTTCACTTGGACAAACGAATTTCAAATCGCATTCTTCAAGCTTAAGACTTAGTAAATTGGGACATATCACATTGTTAATATTTAATGCATCCACGTAACGATTCTAAATACAGTGCCACAAATCGTAACGATTTTAAAAACAGTGCCACAGAAGAAAATAGCAAATCTGGCAAATCCATCTTCATAAAGTCTTAGTCAACCCCATTCGTATCTCATATAACGACCGTGCCAATATTTATAAATTAAACCCAGTGAAATACAAATTGTCCTTTTTACAACAAAACTTTTGATTGTTTACTACCTGAAGTGACAGTGAAACCAAACTTTTTGCTACGATTTCCTTTCTGAGGTGAAGACAATATCCATATCTAATTCATATTTTGCATGTCCAATACCAAAACTGTGGTTGATTCGATTCTGGTTTCATATAAAACGAATTTTGCACTAGTTCGCTAAAAAACTAACGACCGGAGGCTTACACATTTCTTTTTGTAAAGCGGAAAACATTAAATTTTTAACTTGGGGGGTGGTTTTGTGACAAAACGCATGGAAACTTGATGAATATGATCCAGGCTCACTTGATAATGAAAGATCTGAGTTCATTTAAAAATTGGACAAAATGGCGGAGGGTCTCCCGTACACCTTTAAGTTTGAATCTTCAATAGCTTCTAATCCTGGATTTCAATCGT
Organism: Diogma glabrata; assembly: GCA_963693315.1. Taxonomy (NCBI): domain Eukaryota; kingdom Metazoa; phylum Arthropoda; class Insecta; order Diptera; family Cylindrotomidae; genus Diogma; species Diogma glabrata. Next base: position 130,173,303 of record OY856188.1, read on the forward strand.
ATTGAAATTTGGTATATAAGGTGTTAGCACTGTTTCCATTTCCAATATTTCTGCGTATCAGCTTCCGGTTTGTCACTGCCGGTTAAATTAAAAAAAAATTTGTGGTGTTTATTCCTACTATAGCCTTCAGTTACAAATTACAAATTAGCCTTCAGTTACAGATTACCATGAAACGTTGGTTAAAGGTTCATTCGGTTTCTTAAAAAACTTTTATTAATCGCATCACTGGGTCAAAAAGATTTGTAAACACCAGATGTTATATAGACACCAGATGTCTGAGTTCGGAACACCACTTGTAAACATGTAGGTCATTGTCTGTGCATTTTTACGATAAACATTCACTAAAAGATAAAAAACCTTCCCAAGTACTTGTAATGTTCAGTTAGTCTCAAGTCTCAACTCATTCATTGCAAGCCAAAAGGAAACAAAACAGAAAATTGATTATTTACTACTCCAAACTATTTAAAACAAGTTCACCTTAAATTAGCGCCATTTGCGTGACAATTAATAACTTAAATTTTACTTTATTAAATTATAACAATTTTCTATCAACAAGTAAGGGACGTTCACCATCTAAATTTAGTAATTTTTTTTTCTATTTCAACAGTCAACTACAAAACGACTATATAATAATATATATAATTTAAAAGCTCACTAGTAGATTCGCGTGTGTAAAACGAAATAAAAAATATTATGATTATATTAATGGTCAAGCTTAGTTATAGAAAAAATTGTGTGGGGTGAATGTGCTTTTGTAGCTTGAGTGTAAATTTGTTGTTTGTGGACAAAATTTTCATTAAGAATAATTTTTGAATTATTTATTAATTTTTGATCTATGCAATGTGTAATCTATGACTTCTTGTATTATTTGTAGGAGGATGAACATAAAAATAATTACATATCAAATTTATAAAATATTCCTGATTACATCTCTTACTAAATTCATCAAAATTAAATTCTGTTTTATGTGGTTGAGAATTGGTTCTTGAATTTTGCCTATGTGGTGGGAATTAATTTAATTTATACCATCCATTATCTTATGAGAAAGGCGTTAAATTTAAATCAATTATTTACAATAATGCTTGTAAAGGTGTTACGAGTGCTAGCTCCCGACTAGCATTATGTACGGACTCAGATCTGAACCGGATACGGTTTTCCCTACCACTGATAGGGACCGGAGCAGGCAATCTGAACTGTCCCTGATCAGTTATGTAATGCCTCAAACCATTCAAACTGGATCAGGCAGTCCTCCTAAAACCGGATCATTTAAAATATGGCATTTAATACTACATACATCGCAAAATGTCCAATTTTTGTAAAAAACATTATAAAAATTTACTTATATGTATTCATAACGCAGAGAAGCGATACCTTAAGTATATGTATAATTTCACCCACTATGTATATATCTGTCTATATGTATATATCTGTCATCGTTGTAGTCAGTGTGTCAGGATTTGCTGCTTTTTTGCAGCTGTGAAGAAAACGTGCAGTCCGTTTGTGTGTGTAGTAGGAATCACAATACGTGTCACAACAACACATAAAAACCTTTTAAGACCAAGGTCCCACAACAACATACGTTCAAAGGTGTTGATGGACGTAAATCTTTCTTTTTTTGTTTTTTTTATATTTTTTGTTAAAGAATGGATAACTAAACAAAAAATCCTATCACTGACAAAATATGACATAGGTCAATATTTTATGATAGAATAGAGAAAATAAAAGTAAATTAAAAAGTAAATAGCAAATTTTTACAAAAATTTGCTGAAACAAAACAAAAATGTAGTTGCCAATAATCCAGCCGGTTGCATATTCCTTGATCCAGTGACGCACTGTCTTTCTTGAAGATTAAAGCCCACACATAGTTATATGAAGGCTCGTTTCCTCAAAGAAGCAATAGCGTCTCATCATCAAGGATTACTTCACAGTTAAGATTGAGGGTGCTACCGTTGACTGAATACAGTTCATCCGCCACCACCCCTAAGATGTCACCTTGGCTAGTGATATCTCACTGCTATTGCCAGTGGTATGTGATATCTTACGTTAACTCATATGTCAATAGCAGGGACTGGCGTACGCGGGATTGTCACACCCGTAGATCAAAAATAAAAAAACAATAAAAACTGATCCCTCCATGCGGGGATTGGAATATTTTTTCGTCTTTTGTTTTTATAAACTTGAAATGTTTGTGATAACTGATAATCATCAATTTTATATTAAATAAAATTGCAACTACTTATAACTTAAATTTTTTACAGTTTTATATTTTACCAATCTTACTGGTAATTTTACGGTAAAATTATCATAAAAATATTTTACCTGTAAATTTACATCTGTACCCACGAATCGTTGAACTTCTCGAACTTATGATGACTGAAGAACATTTTGGATTGCCATGATTCGAACTGGGGAGGGTTTACTCCATCCTTTGTGATTTCATGACTTAAACAATCAAGAAAACGTACACAAAATATGTACGCACTTTGAAAGTTTGTTTTTAATATCAAAATCAGTAAATCTTTGAAAAAGCAAGCGTTAATGTTTTTGGTGTTCCTCAGGGGAATTGCGTGCTAACAAAACGTCGTCAATATACACAAATACGAAATCAAGTCGTTTGACCACTTCGTCAGTAAAAATTTGAGCTACGTTTCTCAGACCATAAGCCAGTCTAAGGAATTCGAAGAGACCAAAAAGGGCAGTAATCGCAGTTTGGTGTATATCTACCGCAGCAACTGGGATTTGGTGGTAAGCACGGACATGATTGATTTTCGAAAATATTTTTGGCGCCGTAAATTATATTGCACGTTCCTACTGTAGAGTCCTACTTCTATTTTGAAATGCAAAGTTCATGATTTTATGAAAATAGTTATTAACTTTATGGAAATAGTTATTAACGAATCACCGTGAAATTATTTGTAAGCTTTTTTTCTTTATTTGAATAATAAACTGTTTACTTTGAAATGAGGTTTTCATTACATTAATTTTTTCAGTGTAATGTCCACTAACATACATAAAGATTTCACGTGAGATATCACATACCACTGGCAATAGGGCGTGCTCTATTAGGGAAGTCATATAATTTCAGATTGGGAATGGATTTAAAATATCCTGATAAGACTTGTCTTATTACACCCTGATCCGGAACGGATCATAATAGAGCATTTGGAGCATAATAGAACGCAGAACGGAGCATAATAGAGTAAATAAATACATTTTTCTGAGTGAATCCAGCTTTAACCATCTCCAGGCGACTGATAGCAACAGTTACCAAATATCAGATTGTTAGATTAAATGTCAATGAAGGGAGTTGGTTCTGGAAAGTTGTTTGGGCTAAAAAGATCAATTGGGTTGGGAAATATCAGGGCGTATCAGACCACACTTCGTAAATATCTATACATCTCATCAATAGTAGCTTCGAATAAGAAATCAATTATTGAGCTTGATTTGCTTGATATCGATTAAGTTAGCATTTTATAATACATGTTTATATATTTCGACTGAGTTCTAATTATCTTGTACTAAACTTCTAAGTCGCAGCTTGATTTTAAAAATTTGCCAATTGTAATTTAAATTATTAAATTGATAAAAAATTTTTTTTTACATTCAGATCAGACTTAGTTTGAGATCATTGTGATGTCAATAATTATATTGCTTCAGGCATTATTTTTAAAAACATGAATTATACTTAATTTTTTCACGTTTTTGTAACAACCTCAATAAAATAATTGTTTCATCAAATTTTATCAAACACTTTTGTCATAATGACAAAATGATAAATCAATGACCTTTGAAGCATTATTCATTCTCATGATATTTAAAAGAGAAGTTTTTTAGTTTTTTCGAAATCACTAAAAAATAAAACAGCTCAGTTGGGTGGGCAAGAGTGGGGGGGGGGCGAAGTCACGTCAAGTTCCATCGACTCTGATAATTTTTATTAACAGGTGTGAAAAGCGTTAGAAAAATTTGTGTTCTTATAACAGTATTTTTAGTTAATTCGATTTCGGGGGAACCAAACATTTTGAATTTAATAAAACAAGAATTATTTAATAAAATGAGCTCTAATGTCGGTTCGATGTGACTTCCTTAGACTAAACACATATCTGATATTATAGTTTTATTCAGATGAAGGCTTTTATTTATTTATTTAAAAAGAATGAGACAGTTCTACTCTAAATTATAGAGAAAATAAACTTATTAAACGTATAAAAAATTGAAAAACTAAACAAAATTATTAAAAATCAACTTATTTTATTTTTTTTTAAATTAAGCTAATATTAAAAAGAGAAAGAAAAAAAGATGCTTAGATAAAACAATTCTAATAACAAAATATCGATAAGATTTTATGTTTTCCCTTTTCTTTCTCCATATACTTTTAGAAAAAATGTTAATAAGTTATTTAAGTACACCACTTTGTTACGCGAAGTTTAAAATATTTAGTAATTCTATATTCCAAAAGATGTCTGACCATCCTGAAATTCTATACTTTGTTTTGACTGCACGATATGGAAATTTCTTATTTCCATTTTCTTTGTCTGGTTCTAGTTGTTGTCAAAACCGAGCTGGTGGTTAAAATATAGGTCACCCACTTACTCTTCTTGTACATTTTTCAGAATATGTCTTTATACCTGGTCGTTAATTTATCATTTTGGATGTATATAAAAATAAGACGTTCAACATGATATCGGGAGATATTCAAAGCTATAGAATTTAATGTTGGGATTTATTCCAAAAAAAGTTATTTGTTCCATTAAAAAAAGCTTTAATTAATTTTTAGATGTATTTCATGTGAACACTGAACACGCGCATAACATTGAAAATACTGTTAGCATTTTATTATGCAATAAATAGTTATTTGACTCTTTAATATTCAATCTGAGGCACATATAATCCTATAAGAAATGCTAACTCCTTACAGTAAGATGTGTAGAAAAAAATCTGATTTTGTGCGCAAAATCTTGAAAAAAAAAATGAAGATCAGAGGTCCCTATCGAAATAATTAAAATAAAAGTATTAAACGACCTACTAAATGAGACCACCCGTTAAATCTATCCCGTTGACTTCTAAATGCTTTTAATATATTTATAAAAAAGTTGGTTGAAAACAGTGCATTTTCCAAAACACTTATCCAAATCAAGAAATCGATCAAGGACAAAATAAAAAAAAATTTTTAATGATAGTTGTGAGGTTTTACCAAATACCACCCACTTGTTATTTATGTTTGTTTATATAAATATTTGAGATTCCTTTTAGTGTAATGGATTTGATGTGTGTCTCACCAACCTAATGTTAGAAAAAATTAAATTCAATTAAATTGAAATGAAAATAGACCCCACCCTTATGGGTGAAATAAAAAATTCAAATTCCATTAGTTTTATATAAGGTTTAGGTAATATGATAAATAGCGAGTGGAATCAGTAGATTTCTTGCTCTTTCTAATTTAAATATTAATGTAATTTAATAGTACTTTTGGGTCGTTTTCACATGTATTAGATTATTGCACGAAACTTTTGACCTTCACTTCAATGAGTGAAGGTGAATTCGTTTTTCATTTCAATTCTAATAATTCACTTTTATGATTTTTTGAGTTTACTATATTCGTTTTTAATTATATTAAAATTAAGGCACCCCTTGAAAACATCCATTTAGGGGTTTGAGGTGACTCTTTGTGGTATATAAGCGTATAAAATTCCAATGTCAAATAACTTTTTCCTAAAATAAAATTTAAATTTAAACTTTTTATTTTAATTTCTTAAAACAATAATAAAAATAATTATTAGTGAAATTAATAATTACTTCACAAGAAAATTTCTAAATCCAAAGTGTGAAATTTCCACCAAAACAAAATGGCTGACATTTTTTTGTCTTTTTCCGATCGATATGCATAAACGACAAATAATTCCATTTTCTTTGATTCAGTAAATTTTCACAAGAAAAAAAATAATTTAATTAAAATATAAAGCTATCTAAAATCACTTGAAATATATGATGAGTTTGTCAAGTAACAATGGAAATGTCCCGAAACAACAGTAAATTCCATTAAAAAGGTACTGCTGTGACAGGACAATATCATCGTCAAGCTGACTATTGAAAATTTAATTACTTTAAATTAATCCGTCGATATGAAACAAATTTTATTTATTATCGGTTTTAAATCTTTTTATTTGAAAAACTATTTTTTAATTAAAAAAAATTATAATTTTAAATAAAAATGTTTGAGAGTAGATGTTAAATTCGTATGAACACTTTGAGCTAACTAAAACGACTAGGGTTGGTTTTCCCTTATCGGCTGGTTCGGCTGCCATGACAACACGATTTTTCTTTTATTTTTTATTTAGGGAGAAACGAAAATCATATATAAAATAAAATTTTCTTTTGCGCATACATCAATATTTTTTGATTTAATACAAACATAGATTGGAAATTATTTTCTTATATATTTTGTGTTTAGGGAATACGAAAATTGAAAATTTCATATTCTAATGTAAATCGTTGAAAATGGAATGAGGGTGGATTATATTATGTATTATTTTTTATTATTATTATTATCATAATTATAATTATAATTATTTGTAAGACTAACTATTATATATTATACCGTCTAACCTTTTCTTGTGTATTTGAATAAAAAGATAAACATTGATATAAGAGTAAGAAGGTTGAATTCAAATTGCCTGAAGGGTTTATAGAAATATTTTTAAATTTTAAAATAATAATATTTTAATGTTGTACATTTAGCCGTCATTTTTTCATTTATTTGTACTCTGGCAATACCTAACCAAATAAAACGTCACACCCCTACATTAAAATAAAATGGCAACCGATTAATCTATATAGTTTTCATCTAACATTACATTGCAAGCGCATGCGTTATTTATCTTAACTTTTTTCGATTAAGAAATAAAGTTTTTCGAACATTTTCATTTTTGAAAAATGCTATGCTCCTTATGTATCTTATGTTATGTGCATAAGTATGTACTTAAATAAATAATTGTTTTTCCAACAGACAAAAATGAGATAGCAAAACGTTTGTTTCATAATCGATTATTTTATAAAAGTTTGATTCGGCGCAAAAATGACGTCATAAAATTTAGCTTAAAAGCTCCATAAACTATTGAATTATCAAATTTTTTTGTTTACTTAGTTTTCTGTTTCATTAAATTTTCAATTCTTTGAGTCGACAATGAAAATAATTACAAATTTTCGTGTAATGTCGTCATTAGTTTCCTAAATTGTTTTTCAATTTTCTTAAATTATGGATCTTTAATTTTTCTTATTTTAATATGAATAGTAGGTTTATGCTTTATTTACACACACACACACACACACACACACACACACACACACACACACACACACACACACACACACACACACACACACACACACACACACACACACACACACACACACACACACACACACACACACACACACACACACACACACACACACACACACACACACACACACACATATATATATATATATATATATATATATATATATATATATATATATATATATATATATATATATATATATATATAAATATAAATATATATATATATATATATATATATATATATATATATATATATATATATATATATATATATATTTATATATATATATATATATATATATATATATAATATATATATATAATATATGTATAATATATATATATATATATATATATATATATATATATATATATATATATATATATATATATATATATATATATATATATATATATATATATATATATATATATATATATATATATATATATATATATATATATATATATTATACATTATACATATACTATTGGATGTCATAAGTAAGGATTGCATTATTATTTATTGTAATATTAAGATGCCGTTGCTTTTGATCATATCTTGTAATTTAAATATTGATCAAACAAAATCAATCGAAAATATTAAAATGTGAAGGATGTGCAAAAGAATTGATTTTCTTCGATGTTCGGTTTGTTCGTATCACATTATGATACATTTGTAATTTTAACTGAACGTTTATGTTGAAAGAAATGAAAATATTTAGAAATAATTACCTTTATAACATTATTAAATTACGGAAGTTAATGTTAGTTTTTATAAATATTTAATATACTGATTACCATTCGCTTAAATGTGCTTTGATTTATGTTAAGAATATAAACTACAAAAGCAATTTTTATGCATAAAAGCTTCAATTTTTATAACTTAATTATTCACTTCTATAAAGTAATATTAAAAACTTAAAGGAATTTTGGTTTAAGTAATACATCATATACAATACATTAAATTGTTAGGAATCCGTTTTAGACTAAGAGCCCGCGACGGCCAGACCTTCGTTATTTTATAAAAGCTGAAAGTTTTGCTGCGCATACCCTCTACTGAGGTAGGAACGATTAGCGACATATGAAGTTTGGATCATGGTAGCTTTGACAGGGAGCAGGTAACAAAGGGGCCTTCAAAGTTTCGGGAAAGTATAAAACGCAATTTTTTTTATATATTCTTCGGGGTAGTATTAGAAGTCACGTCACCCATTGCCAGACACTTACTATCGTGGTAACCCCCTGCCAGACACCCTTAAACATTATCAATTGGATCCAAACTTCATGTGTCGCTAATCGTTCCGACCTGAGTAGGGGGTATGCGCAGAAAAACTTTCAACTTTTATAAAATAACGAAAGTCTGGCCGTCGCGGGCTCTCGGTCTATTTTATTTAGTTCGTTTATATTAATTGGATAATTAAGGGAAATATCAAATCAGAACATGTTGCAAATCATTTCTGAAATTTTTCACTCAAATAACACAATATTTATAAAGATTTAGGTACTTCTAATATTTTGTATTATATCAGTAATAAAACCAAAAGTACGATTGTCACGCGATTTTCGAATTAAGTTCTTTTAATAATTTTTTTTTTCTCACAAAATTCAAGAATATTAAGGTAAGTTTGTTTTTAGTTTAAACAAATTATGGGCTAGCAGTTCAGAAAAACTTGTGAGAATTAAATGTTTTGACCATGTGAACTCTTCAGTTATTGATTTAATTACATTTTTGTTATTACCATACGGCCAGTACGGAGAGAATTTGTCGGTATCATTTGTTGGATAACTGAGGCATATAGAGCGTCTCTAACTTGGCCTATATCGGTTTTAATGCCCGTACTTTTTTTCTTATATCAGTTTTAATGTCTCTAATATGTTTGCCGTACAAGTTCTTAATTAATGATGGTGTTGATTCAGAATCATTTAATTAATCGTCCCAGAGGTTTAATTAATCGTCCCAGACTAAACTAAAGTTCAAAGTTTTTTGTGGTTTTCTAGGTTTGGTTTTATGTTTTACGTTCATAAACCGTTCAGAAGTGGTATGAAACATGCCTCAAACGCGTTGAATGTTTTAACAGGACGGACGTATTGATATTGTGTTTAGTAGCATTTGTTTTTCTAATGTTGATATCAAAACCACTTCTGCTGAAGATCTATTTACAAAGTGATTTCAAGATAGAGTTACTGTTGATTAAATGAAACTCGCGTTTGAAGTTCATAAAAACAGATAGGAATATTAAAATTCACTCATAAGATTAATTAATGATGATGTGATTTTTGATGATGGATGCAGTTCCCTATGTATTTGTTTGTGGCCTTACTTATTGTGGCCCTACTCAGTGTACGCTTGTTTCTATTTGTATAGTTGATATCCTAATTAACATTATATTATAGCGCTCAGATTTCATTTTTCCATCCACAGATAGGAGCAATAACAGTCAACCCGATCAGGCAGGCCCTACTCAAGAAACTATTCAAGCCGGTTCGAGCAACTCTATCAGTTGGATCAATTCAAATAGGGCATTTACTACTATGGTTAAGATAAAATAAATCAACAAAAAATGCAAAATGCTAGGAATCTCAAAAGTCTTGTGAATATTTTGATGATGAAAATCTCGGTTATTAAATACAACCGATTTTTTTCTGTCACTGCACTGTCTTTATTGAAGGCAAAACAATTAAATTTGATGTTCATGTGAAAATAAACATACGGTTGGCACAAAAGAGTAGTACCTTTAAATTTCTTTCGTATGTTCATTGTGTTCTGTGACAGAATTACTTCTTATGCTATACTCTCTAATACCCTAACTATCTCTCTACTAACTAACTATCCTCAAATGGTAGTAATTTTCGGGACTAGTCATAGTATCCGTCCAGCAATTTTTTTCCCACATTTTTGCTGGCAATTAAATCTAGAGCGTTACACCAGAGCAACAATTGGCACCCATCCTTTCGAGTGAAAAAATTTAGAGCTATCGCTTTTCAACTTGATTTTGTTAATAAAGCTTCGCATCTCCAGCTTATGCTTTACCAGCATGGGTTTTCCTGACAATTTTACTTTTCAAAATTTTAAAATCAACGTTCATAAATTCCTAATTTCTAGGGTTAGCAAAATGGAGCACACCACGGGCAAACAAAGCGTTTTCATTGCTAAACAATAATTCCAAAAATATAATGCAAGTTTGGCGACCACAGTTCGATAATTTCGTACACAACCAACTGGTCGGAATATTGATTTAACTTTGCCAACTGTGAAAAGAGTACTTAATTGAAAAAATTCACGGCTGCTGGATCATGTAATGAACACTGTAGAGTCTAGCTGATAGTGCAATGAATATCAGAAACAAAAAGGGAACTGCGTGCCAGGCTAAGTTAAATTCCTGCTAGCTTCAGCCATGCGGATTCGAGCAGTTATTTCCCCAGTCCAGTGCAAATACAGAACTGTAAGGAAAAGAAAATCAGAAGGCGAATCAAAATGATAACAGAACAGACTCTGGCGACCCCAAATGCCGAAAAAACCTAGATCATCATACACACACCAATACGATCACATTTAGAAATCCAAATGTTTCACTCGCCTCACTCTTCATCCCTTCGTAGTTTAATCTAGTAAGTCATGTTGTGTTGCGAGTGCTCTATATAATCATGATATAGTAATAAATAATAATTAACATATGACGATGGACTTTTTTTTTTTAAATGTCTGAGGGACAAATTCGTCAGGGAAAACTGAGAGGGGGCAATGAGTTCCACTTTTTGGTTAATAGAGTAAAATAATCGTTCTTATAAATAATTCGTTAGACTCGAATAAGTTTTCTTATTTTGTCATTTACTTAAATCTTTGTTTTATATATGTCAAAAAACGGCGTGATAACTGTTTGGGAGATATTTCTTATTTGCGATTTAGCTAACTGTCATTTAGCAAATGTTCAAGCAATCGAGCATTATAAATTAACAAAAGTTGCCCAGAGTTTAAAAAACAGAATTAAAAAACTTACATCGGTTCAAGAATCTTAATTTTTGCATTGCTGTTTTTGCTAGACTAAACACATGTTTATTCCATTTCATGTTACTTTCAATGACAACTCCAAGAAGTTTAATCTATTTAACCTCATGTAATTCCTTGTGCTTTATCGTAATGGTCGTCTTTATGTCGTTCCATCCGTGAAAGACGAAATAACCTGATTTTGGCAGGGTTAAACCCAACAAGATTGGTCTCTCCCCGTTGCATTATACATTCTAGCTCTTCGTTGTTAGAATTAACCAAAAATTCTCTATCGTTAGTAGCTGCTAAACGAGATCGACTTTTTAGAGATGCATGAGAGGCATGCAATGTGCTGTCGTCAGCAAAACTGTGAATTGGATGCACTGTAGAGCTAAGTAAATCATTTATATATCAAAGAAACGAGGTTGGTGAAAGTGCAGAGTCTTGGGGAACACCAGCATTCGTTGTGAAAACATTGGATGTAATGCCATCTAAATTGACATGAAATTGGCGACCTGTAAGAAAACTATGAATCCATGATACAGTAATCTATGCCATAAAATTTTAATTTAGCTATAAGATTTCTATGCCACAGATCATCAAAAGCCTTTGAAATGTCCAGAGAAACACTGATTGTTAGTATCAGTCTAACTGCCTTTTTGGATATGGGCTGAACACTAGCCATCTTCAAACACTCGGGGAATATTCCGGTTTTGTAAGATAAATAGAAATTTTTGGTTAAAATTGGAACTAGGTGTCTAGCAAAGTTTTTTAGAATAATGAATGGATTACCATGCTGGCCAACGGATTTGTTGATATTGAGGGATAAAAGCATTTTACGTATGATATTGCTCCGAAAAATAATTGGCTTCATTTTGGTTTCAGCTGGGGGAATGAGTGTAGGAGAATAAAAAGGTTCAGTTATGTTAGAGTTTCTTGCGAAAATGCAACCCAAAAGCAACCCCCCTTTTCCTTTGAGACATTCACCGGAATGTCACAACAATTTTATTATTGCAAAAGACATTTGCGGATGGTGAACTATCGTTTCGGTGAATAAAATTGTACTCCTAGATAATATAAATTAACACCACTAAATTATTCGATTATTTGAAGTCAAAAGTCTATCCCAACAAGCCCACAACCATTTCATAAAAAACATGATCTTTAAAAAAAATGAAAAAAGTGACAATCCCGCGTATTCCAGTTGCAGCCCTAATATGACATATGGGTTGGCAATCACCTTTTTGCTGCTTTCATAATTTTTTTAAAAAGTTTTTTTTTAACTTATGTTGTATTTTGTTTCTATTGCTACGTTTTATTTTATTTTTTTTAAAGATGTTGATTTGAGACAACAGAATCAGGTAAATGCAGGGAAACTAAACCCGTATATCGTCTGCCCAAACAACTTAGAATACTTTCACATCCAACTTTTACTACATAAAGTTTGTATACACAGATTTCGTAAAAATTCAATCAAGGGAATTTTAAGTCTAATCAATTTAAGGAACACGAGGGACACATGAAGGCGGTCTACAAAAGCTTCAAACAAAAAAAATAATTTAAAACATATTCCCACTCATTAGTAAATCTAAACCAAATCGTCGAAACGAATTATTCTAAAACTATGAATTTTGAACGTCGATTGCACGACACTTGCCATTTCACGTATATCAATCAGGCGCATTAACTTTACTTCTTTTCCTACACAAACCGGTTACCATAAAAATATATACCACTCTATGCAGGAGTATTTTAGAAGAGATAAATAGGTTTCAAGTAAACAATTAGGATATTCAAAAAAATATTGAAAATTTACAACAAACAATAATTGTCTAATTTTTTATATCAACTGTAGCTCAATGTTTTCCTCAAATTTTTTGACATCTTTATATTGTTAAAAACCATTATCATCCGTTCTTATCTCCCAGGGTTATACGTTATAATACATTCTGTTTTTTCTTATTTCATTTGCAATCTTTTGGATTTTTATTTTATATCGGACGAATTTTCCTTTCTATGTATAAACTGAAAAATAGGAGGAGGAATATGGATGAAAATTCAAATTGAAAGGATGGTGAAGGTGATGAAAATTTTTGTATATAGTTTTGTCATTGTATTAGTATTGTGTATACAAAAGGTTATTGATCTTTCCCGGTTTATTTTTTTGGAAAGTTTTCTGTAGTTCTTTTTCATATCGAAAATATTGTTGCATTATTCGTTTCATTTTTCACCACCTTTATTTTCACTACACCACTATAGTAATGTATTTTACTATTATATATTTTCAATTTTTCTGTTTATTTTGTTTTTTGTTATTGAAATACACTGCGAGATTTTCATATTTCCATCGAACAAAAGAAAATGGTTTCTAAAACAATGTTTTTAGCTTACCATTAAAATATTTCATATAGTTTGTTGAGAAAAAAAGGTGTCGTATCGACGGTTTTGTTTTTCTTTTGTTGTTTAGATTTCATTTTGGTAAAGTGGAAAACAATAACAAGAATATTTCTTAAATTATGTTCGTTGCGTTTTATGATGTTTAGTTTAGACTTTAGGGGAAACTATTTGTTTTCTGTATTCAAGTAGTTTGCTTAAAACGAAGTGTTTTTATTGATTTCTAGATTAGAGTAAAATAAAGATTATAGACTCACATCCTTTGTTTTTAAATTCACGGAAAATTTCGTTCGGAAACCTTCACAATCATTAACTTAAACTTTCCAATATATATTTTTGAAGGTCGTACATTGAACTTGTTCAATTAATCGAATTTTTCTTTGTCTTTATTTTTGTTTAACATTTTCTTTACATGATACATTTAAGTTTGTTTGACTAATAAATGTACATATTATGCTTACCTTAAGAGGTTTTGGGTTTAACATATCCATTTTTTCAGTATGTGTCTTTGATGATTTTTTAAAACTAAAAAAAATAAAACAAATATTATTATAGTGTGACGGTATTTCGTACCGTAAGTTAATTAAATTATTGTATTTAAAAAAATTACAAAGCGGTCGGAAATAACTATGCTAACATGAAACTGGAGAACTTAGGTGGGTTGGTTTAAAGTTTTCTGTACCACCGTTTAAACTCCATTAGTGCTCTCTTGCATTTATTTGACAGAACGGAGGCTCTTAGGGCTTCGCAAATGCTTGTACTCTTTGAAACTTGCAGGAGCAGGAATATTCATTAGCTTCGAAAGGTTCTGGATTAACACCAGACACATTTTTTTCAAGCCGACAGATGACTTAGTGTCATATGAAAGAGCATCTAATTGCGAAACATTGCGATGCACAACTTTTGATTTATTGTCAAAAAAGTACAACTTTATGTTGGTTCCCCTCCACCTACGTTTCGACGTTGATTGACAAAACTATTTGAAAAAAAATATAGACACAGGTTAGTTTGATAAATATTTAACGAAAATTATAGAAAAGTCTCCAATAATTATATTTCTGTGGTTTTCCAATCCCCTATTGGAGTGGAAGCGGGCGAACAAATCTTTTTGACCTAAACGATATGAGTGTCATTTGAAAGAGCACCAATTTTAAGAAACATTGCAATTTTTTGTAGAATTTTGCGATGCACAGTTTTTGAGTTAAGGTAAAAAAAGTGAAACTTTAAGAACAAATTTTACAAATATATTTTATCGATTCTTTGCAACAGTTAACATTGACGCAGGTGCTTTGTGTGTTTTAGGATTAATGGTAATGATATCTAAAGATTATCTGTAAATCTTGACGAATGGAATATAAAATGAGGAGACCCAAAAAATGCACCATACTGAGGTTGTTAGCTTAATTGAATAACAGGTCTTGGACTGCCAGCATGTTTTGTAAATGTTTTCGTTTTATATGGAAAAATAGCGATTGCATGAGTTTTGTCGGTTTATGGCCAGTTTTATGTAGTAAAAGTAAAAATCACAAAACGAAAAATTCCTAATAAAAAGCTATGTTCAACGGCAATTAAGTAATTTATAGTAGGTTCAATGAAGATAAAACATTACGTTAATTCTTATTCATTTAAGAATTTAGAATGTGGTTTGATTTGTTTTTCTAAACTTTTCTACTCACTATCACACGTATAGGCAAGTTAAAAAAATGCAAAACCAGTCAAAATTGTCAAAAATCATCTATGTAGCTGTCAAAAACGATGAAAATAGAGACTCAAATTTCAGCGCTTAAAAATGTGCGCCATGCAAGAAATCAGTCCATCCATCGCATCTATAACAAACTTCTTAAAATTAAATTTTGCAAATTTCTCAAACATTTTGCCGCTTATCTCGCCAATTAAATCTTCTTATATTATTCAGAAAATGTTCTACTTACATGACGTTTTCTCTTGTTTGTGATGCGTAAATAGAAAAACCGACGACTCCAGATACAGCTCCAGCCATTATAATAACTAATGGTAAAACCTGAAATGATAAAAATCATTAATACCAAAATATGAATTAACGTTTTCGTATTTTGTTTGAAATTATTAACTTCAGACGTTCTGAACTCTTTAACATAACTTGTACCGCATAGTTTTTTATCCTAACTATTTAAATATTTCAAACGTGTGTAGTATACTACATTTGGGCACAAAATGTTAAACGATAAAGGCTTTGCAATCTAACATAAAAATTCAATTTTTATTTATAAAAATTATATCAGTTGAGTGTTGAGAAAAACTACCTAGTGTTAGTAGAATAAATATAATAAATATGTCCAAAGTCAATAAATTAAATTTAGTCATTCACAAGTGAGAGTGGAAGCCGTTTGCCGTCCTTCTTGTTTGTTCCTCCACCAAAAAGATTGCCGTTCTTATCTGTTTTTGACCTCAATTACGCTTCGACCAAAAAGCACGGAAAAGTGGTGATTTTTAAGACTAAGATAAAGATAAAGATAAACTAAGATAAAGATAAACACGCTACGTAACTTACTATAATAAATTCTGCTAAAATTATTATCAGAAATATAATCAGTTTAAAATAAAATATATATCTAACAACAAATCTCGCTTTTTCTCATACTAAAAAACCCTTATTTTCTCCATCCTATCATGAAATATTGGTATATTTGTATTTTATATGTGAGATATGCTTTATTGTTTAGTTATTCCTTCCTTAAAAAAATATAACAAACAAAAAAAAAAAATATTTACGTTGTTCTGGAGACCTTGGTCTTAAAAGATGTTTTTTTAACTATTAACTTGAGAAATCGTCATTATTTACTCGAATGCGCCAATGAGAAGTCATTTTTCTCAAGCTAGGTCAATAATAATAACAAAAAATTACCTAGGTTACTTAACAAATTTTATTTTATTTTTAATTGAAATGAACAAAAAACACAAACAAATAATAATTGCATTTCTTTGTTTCGTTTTATTTGTATGAAACTAAACTTCCAGGCTACTTGAGATTTTAAGATATTTAAAAAATGCAATGGAAAATGAGTAATATCAAAATCTAATCAAAGCAAATATGTTAATTTGTGTTAGTACTTAAAAAAATTCTATATATACCTCGGTTGAGAAGACTAATATAGACCTAAAACATGAGATCCCTTTAAAAGTTCTCGGTCAATAATAGTTTATTTCTCAACCTTGTTATATAACACACATCGCCAAACCGCAGCTCGCGAGCCGCATGCGGCTCTTTAAAAGAATAAATGCGGCTGTCGAAAAGAAATGAAAAAATTAAATAATATTTAATAATTCATAGAAATTGTAACAAAATTAGAATTAATACATATAATTTATAATGCTGTTTAATATAATATGATTTAATACAATCATATTATTATATTTAGGTCCGTCCTGTCGAAGTTACTACTATTGGAGTTTTTTGCGGCTTTGTTTTAATTTGATACTACTTTACTTCGCGAATTAAGTTCATAATCCGCTGTTATAAATAAATTTAACTAATTTTATTATTTAAGGTTATACGTTTAACATATTCTAGTGGACTAAAAATAAAATCACCTGTATTTGTCTCAAATTAATGCACAAAAATCTTTCTCAAAATTAAAAGTCTTTCCTTTTGGATTCGTTTGTTTTTCTATGATTATCTTTTTTTGCAATTTTTTTATAAACAATATTTTTGATATTTTATCTTTAGGCAATTTCCCGACGTTAAATTTAATGTATCCTTTAATATTCCAATTAAAAAATGAATAAGTTCATAATTAAATAGAAATAAAATACACCCGCAAATCCGACATATGCTACCTCAACCGCTTCTACATCTACGACAGTAAGATATTACCCTAAACCAAAAAAATGAATAATTGACCATAATAACGAAATTAAAAACTTAAGGAAATTGCAAGAAAAAAACGATGATTTCATTGATTTAATGGAACCTATCAGAAATTTCCTCAAAGAAAAGCACTATCTGGAATTAAGGGATGATAAATGGATTAATGACTGTATGTTTTTGACTGATATAATGGAGTATCTGCAATCCCTCAACCTAGCATTACAAGGAAAAGATAAAGTTATTACTGATCTGATTCAAACGATTCTGAGTTTTATTAAAAAAATTCAACTTTTTCAACGAGATTTAACAACAAAAGTGTTCAACCACTTTCCTCGTCTGAAGAACAGACTCTCTAAAATTAATGATAACAAACTGAGTGAATACGACAGTAAGTTAGCAGAATTATTAAAAGACTTTCACTTGCGATTTAATGTTCTGAATAATTTAAATATTTATCTTAATTTACTTGTAAATCCATTCGAACTGACATTATTAACGAGGGCTTATTGATTCCTTGTTTTATTTTGAATGACAGTGTCTCAGGAGAAATGGAATTACTAGAGCTACAGAAAGAGCACATTCTTAAAATGCATCACAAAGCCACACAATCTCAAAATGAGTTTTTGAAACTAGTGTCTCAATCAAAGTACCCCAATTTGAAAAAAGCTGCTGCCAGATTACTGTCCGTATTCTGTACAACATATTGTTGTGAATCACTTTTTTCAACAATGAAGTTTATAAAATCAAACCACCGTTAACAACTTACAAATGAGCAGTTAACGGAATTAATTCGTACTGTGCTAACAAACTATGAACCAGATTTTAGAAAATTCACGGCCAAGTTACAGACAAACATGCCATCTCCCAGCAAGCATGTCATGTAACAAAATTTAAATATGTATTTGTATGGATTTATAACCATAAGTACATATTTGTTTTTCAATAAAATAAATATTTCCAAACAACTGATACTTTTGAAATTTTTTATTTTTTATGTTGGCTCTCGTAACGAGAGATTATTGTACTGCGGCTCCACGTGCAGTGAAGATTGGCCATCTCTGATATAATGTACTATTATGTGTGACACATATTGTAATGTAATAATGGCTACTACACAACACATTTTATTTAAAAAAAATATTACTGATAACTCAATAAATTAATATTTTGTTTAATCCTTACCAGTCGGTTTGGTGATTCAATTTGAAAGAAATGAGCTACATATTACTATAAATATTAACTTTAAAATCTAAGACGATCAATAATTCATTGATTTAAATGTCAAACATAGTAACATAAAAACAAATGATTCCAATAACTTATTTAAATAAAGTTTAAAAAGAAACCTTAATAAACTTACTATTACTAATCTCGTTTAATTAAAATTAAACAACCATACAAAAATGTCAATAACAAATTTATGTTCTATGTGTAATTGCAGTGCTGCTATCGAGCAAGGAGGACTTATAGAACACGATATAAAACCTCTAGTGCCATTTAATCCAGCGATGAATGGAGCATTAAACGGAACAATAAGTATTAATGGAACAGCAAATTCACATTCCGGATCGTCGGGACGATCCACACCAAACAATGCCACAGATCCAGCACCTGGAAAATTATTTGTTGGTGGATTGAGTTGGCAAACATCATCAGAGAAATTACGTGAATATTTTGGCATGTTTGGCAACGTTACCGATGTTCTTATTATGAAAGATCCAGTCACACAGGTAACACAATTTATCACGAATTATTTAAAGTAGATTATTAATTTTTGTTTGTTTTTTAATTTAATAGAGAAGTCGCGGATTTGGCTTCATCACATTTTCAGAACCAAATAGTGTTGAAAATGTTTTAAAGGTGCCGATTCATACGTTAGATGGTAAAAAAATTGATCCAAAACATGCAACTCCAAAAAATCGACCCAAACCACAATCAAACAAGACAAAGAAAATTTTTGTAGGTGGTGTTAGTCAAGATACATCAGCAGATGAAGTAAAAGCATATTTTGGACAGTTTGGTAAAGTCGAAGAAACAGTTATGTTAATGGATCAACAAACAAAAAGACATCGAGGTTTTGGTTTTGTTACATTTGAAAATGAAGATGTTGTAGATAGAGTATGTGAAATACATTTTCATACAATAAAAAACAAAAAAGTTGAATGCAAAAAAGCTCAACCGAAAGAAGCTGTTACACCTACAGCACAGTTATTACAAAAGCGTTTAATGCTGGGTGGGTTAGGTGTTAGAATGGCTGCCCCAGCACCCACACTAGTTGGTGGTGCCGGTACAGTTGCGACAAATCAACTGGCAGTTGTGCAAGCACAGGCAGCACAAGCTCAAGCTTCACTTCAACAAGCATTACAGGCTCAAAATGCTGCTGCTGCAGCTGGTTATGGTAAATTTGTTACAGCATATCCACCAACATTGCATAGTTTTAGGTAAGCTTAATTTATATTGATGTTTTCTTTAGCAATCATTTTGCTATTAACTATAATCTGCTTGCAATTGTACAACCTGCTATGTCCCGTATAATTTTATATGATACAAGCATAGAAGTGGTATTAATCTTTTCGTTATAAAACGGAGAATCGGTATTTGGACGGTGCGCAGTAGCCACTATTGTCAGATTAATGTTACACAAACGCAAAAAACAAAATGACCGTCGCACTGCCCTGATACTGGTTTTTCTTGTTTGAAATTATGATTTTCTTTTCCAAAAAGTGGAAATTGCTGTATTTTTTTTTATTTATACGCTAAGTTTACAATGGAATTACATTATTTTTTCAATTTCGATCTTTATCAAAAATCTCGTCTTCACTTTAATAGCTGAAAGCCTTCTTTCGTCTTCCCTTTCTATCCATCTATGTCTTCTGTATCCTGAGTTTTCGCAAAGTTCTGGATCACATTCACATCTACACATTTCTGTGCACTTTAATCCATACATAAGAAAGGTGCATGGTGGAAAATAGCGACGAAGGGATAACGTCTGGAACACAAGGCAAGGTGCACGTGATTTGTTTGAATGTTCCTCCAACGAACGTCCATTCGAAGCTGAGTGGTGACCGTAAAATTGGCTTTGGTCTAAAATCTTGATTCCACTGTGCCCGAAAATGACCATTTAACAGTGTTGGAGTAGAGCTGCTTTTGATTGTGGAAGATTTTCATCCTGACATTTTTTTTGTGAAAAGCCACCATCGCACATCGCCAATCCCAATTATTGTAGTTTTTGGAATATAATATATAGTTGACAAACAAATAACTCCAAATCGTTTCTAACATCGTCTGAAATAGTGGGTGTTATACCAAGCTTTGCTAAGGCCTTTAGTAGGTCATCATTAACCGAAATGAATATTTGCCAACACTTAAGCTTAACTTTATTGACAAATGAGCCAGTGACATCTGAACCAGATAAGGCATGAAGTTCAGGAGAGCAACATTTTTAAGTAATACCAGTGATTTATTGATAGAAGCTATGTCAACAAACCCTTTTATTCCCTCCCCAAAGAAATTCCAAATTGTGATGTTATTTGAGGAAATCGCCTTAAGGTTAAAACCAGAACATTTGTGTTTGGTGAATACCCGTGCGTTGTACTATATCCTTGTTATGATATGTATACCCGTGAAGTATGATTTTTGTATCTGCCTCCTCTTGTGTGGTCGGAAGGCTTGAAACATCTGTTCCACTTGATAATGCAGCTTGATTAGATGACGTCTTTGTTTTTATTATGAACAAGCAAATTTTTCATAGACATTTTGCTAACCTTCATTTCAGATGTTATTTTGTAACGGATTGGATCACTTCTCACTTGCCGAAACGTCTTTTTTCATTTTTTTAATGAATCATCCTTATTATACATGTCAAACACAACGTGTACTGAATTGTATCCATTGAATTTGTCACCAATCCAATTGCTTAAGTGCATTCCTAGATCATGATACGTTTTTACTGGGTTAGGTTTATTGTAAGTGTGTAGGAGAGTCAATCCATCAATTAAAGCCTCGATTTTGTCCGATCCTTGTAAGTTTTCTATTGAATGTGATAGTGCTGAACTGATATCAATATGTTCTTTATTTGATGTTACTGATTTCAAAATCGCTACAAGTTTGGATTTGTTGGAACAGTGATGCATTTTTCTATCTCTAGCAAACAATGATTTTGGGTGAGAGCAAACTCATAGTCGCTTATATTGAACTTTACAACAATTTTGATTTTGAGGAAAACTGTAACTTTTTTTGCCTTAGGCTTTATATGTTTTTGAGGGATATTTTTTCATTGGAAACAAAAGTTGTGTTTTGTTGCTATTTACATGCTCTGCCTATAAAAGATTCCATCTATGGACCAACTTCTTCTATGTTACTTACAAAATCTTTCACGTCCTCCGGAAACACTCTTTGAGTAAGATATGGGTCAGTTGTTGAATTATACACGATTTTAGAAGCTCTGGATTTACAAGGAAGATTTCTGGCATTATCATTTTGTGTAATAACTACATCTCCTCCTTGCATTTTCAATTTTCGGCTTTGATTAAGGCAATGCTGTCCAACTAACGGATCAGTATCCAGTCCGCGGAGTCGTTTTATCCCGTCCGGTTTACTTTAGAAGAAAACAAAAATTGTCCAAAAAAATATACTTAGTTGTGGGTTAGTTTATTTTATTTTCTTATATAGCCAAAAGTGAAGCATAATTTGATTGGTTTCCTTAAATAACATTAATGAATTGTATTGTAAATTAGTAGCTATGTTTCAAAATAAACAACGTAAATTTGATTCAGACGGTCCTATATTTAAGAATAATTAGACTACAAACTTTTTTGTAATTGAGCATTTTTATAGGCATTGCTGTGTGCAAAGAATACAATGTGAATAGATTTTACAATACAAAACATTCAACCAAATAAGGCCATATAAGAGACCAAGTACGATTGAAAACCCATTTGCCCTCTATGAATTTTTTCCAGATATCTGGATCTGTTTATTGTAAAACATCTATCTTAGCATGATTTGGCAAGATATAGTGAAATCATCCGTATATCACTTTTTCTATTAGTAATAATAATAAATATCAGCCGTTCACAAAATAACTAAGAACAATTTTTGTGTAGAATTGAATACTGAATATTTTTAGTGATGCATCATTTTGTCGTAAATGTACTCTTGCAAGCTAACTACTATTTGTAGTCTTTTATAAAATTATTTTCATTTTATAAAAAAATGGTTTAAATTGTAGAATACTAATATTATATTAAAGTTCTCCCCAATATTTCGACCTCTCGGGTGGGTCATCATCAGAGTTTATTTAAGTGAAATAATTTCTATGAAACAATTAAAATATTATTAATTTTAAATATTTTTTTTTTTAAATTGGTTCATAGAAAATATTTCAAATAAATAAACCCTGATGATGGATGACCCGTAAGGTTGAAATATTAAGAAGTATTGTTATATATTAATAAGTAGTCTATAATTTAAGTCGGTTTTTATTAAAAGAAAATAATTTTAAATATTGAGATTAACATGGAGTATAGAATGAAATCTCCATGCTTGCTTTTGTGTATTTTATATTTTACATTAGAAAGATAATTAATGAAATTGGATGTGTTTTAATCATTCACATTCGTCCTTAAAATACATTAGATGTAGGAACAAAATTTATGATTATTGTACTTGGGTGCAAAATATTTGGCATAACAATCATGACAATTTTGAAATACAAATATTTAATTTTAATTTCAGATATGCACCATATCCAATTCCAGCAAGTGCTGCGGCAGCACATGCAGCTGCAGCTGCTCATTCCCAACAACAGCCTCAACAACAAGCACCTGCCTCACATCCACAATCTGCTGCTCATGCTGCAGCATTAGCGGCAGCACCAGTGGCAACTGGTAATCCATATCAAGGTTATAGTTTAACAAATGTTGATATGTCAAGTTTCCAAGGTGTTGATTGGGGTAGTATGTATGGTATGGGGATGTATGTTTAAATACTTTGTTTAACATATTTTGTTTTGTTCGTTTTAATTTTGATTATTACTTAATTTTAATTAGTAATTTCTCTTAATAATTTAATATTTTTTTTAATTAAATCATTGCAATAGTATTAATGATTTAATGCTATACTGATGAACTAATTAAAATATTAAACATATAATGTACACAAAATGGACAACCAATAACGTGAAGATCTGTTAAGGAAGAAACTACAGAGAAAAATAACTATAATTAATTTGGGGGGCCAAACACTTTTAAATTAAACTATAAAAAAATAAATATATATCGATAAAATCACATCGATCGACCGATCATCACTGAAAGAATATATCACCAGCTGGAGTTAGATAACATCAAATTATTTAACTACTTTGTATATTGAATTATTTTTCGTTGATTTAATTTCAATTCCATAATAATTCACCCATAAAATAATGGACTGATGAGTATTTTAATAATAATTACATTTGATTTAGAAGTATTAGATTATTATATAATATTATATTATTATTTTAGTAAGTTTTTTTTCGAATTCTTAATAGTTATCAAATCAAAAAGACAAAATAGACAAAAGATAAAGAAAGAATGAGATAAAACTTGTCTTTTATTAAAAAAAAAAACAAAAATATTAAAAATTTAATTTAAATTAGTTTTTAAATTAAATTTTTAATTAATTTGAAATTATTTTTATTTGGTTTTTTTATTATTATAAAATTTTTAGAAATATGGTTATAAATAATTATATAAATAAATGTAAAATATAAATAGTGATATATATTTAAATTAACATATATATATATATAAAAATTACAAAATAGTGACTGGATTAATTAATATTTAATTATTAAGGAAAAGAATAATTAACACCATTTTTTTTAGTATGATTTAATTTTTGTTTGTTTTTGTTTTGTATTATCTTAGAGAACGAAATTTTGTTTGTTTATTTTAATATATTATTCTTTGTTTTGTGGAATTTCTTTATTTAAAAACAAAATATATAGTTACTGAAACTATGATATTAATTGATCAATTATACATAAACATTTTATTCCTAGATGATTACGTTTGTTTAGTTGTTTACCACTAGTAAAGAGTAGTTAGATATCATCAATTAATCTAGTTTAGTTATTGTAACAATTGTTTTATATATAACATATAACAATTTTTAGGTAGCACTAAATTAGCAGTTCTAGGAAATGTACAAAATGCACCTTCTCGACATTCTTCTGTTTGCCAGCGTCATTTGCTAAGCAGAAATATTTTTATATTCGAAATATATTATATATATTATATATATTCGAAAATCTAATTTACTCTTTTAGAGAGTAATACGCCGCAATCAGCTCAGAAATTATATACAGGATAATTTGCATAACACTTTTGAAGGTTCTATGCTCAAAAGTATATTATGTAAAAGAAATCAAATAATTAATATTTACACCATA
This sequence comes from Diogma glabrata, assembly GCA_963693315.1. Lineage (NCBI taxonomy): Eukaryota > Metazoa > Arthropoda > Insecta > Diptera > Cylindrotomidae > Diogma > Diogma glabrata. Next base: position 130,198,309 of record OY856188.1, read on the forward strand.
ATGACCACGCTTGGTAAACAAATCCTTTTTACAACAGAATTACGAAAACTACGTTAACCAAATAAACAAACGTAATAATCATACTATAATTAGTGTATAATTGAAATTAATAATTTAAATTCTATTCTAAAAGTTTAATCCAACTTTTGGTTTAGTTTATAAATTTTTACTTTTGCTGTTACTATTACTCTCCTATAATAACAAACCAGTAGACTTTTTTTACACGCTACTCTTAACAATTTTCATCGCAATAATAGTTTCTTTACTTTTTTATTAATTATATTATTAACATAATTGTTGATATCAAACTAATTTATCAAGAATCCAACAAATAAAACCTAAATAAATTAATAATAAAATTTAAAAATAATGAAAGAGAGAACAAAATAATTTTTTGTGCCTGTGCTATATAATCAAAGCAATTCTATTATTATCCTATTATTTACTTTATTGTAAAAAAATTAGTTCAATAACTCCCCTATAAAACTATAGTTTGATATAACATAATATATTTATTTTTTAGTTATGGTTTTCTTTTTATGTAGTTTCATTAAAAAAATTAATTAAAAATATAAAATTAACAAAAAAAAATTTAGAGAAATTTTATTTTAATTAGAAAATAAAATTTAGAAATATCTTTTTTTTAAATTACATAATACAAAAATTTAATAAAACTATACTTCAAAGTTTATATAAAAATTATCCATATATTGGTTTTGGTTTTTAAATGTTTTTGTTTAGATGAGTTTTAGTTGAATTTATTATATCTTGTAATATTCGAACGACACCAACTTTTTGTATTTTCAAAAGTTTGTTTTTGTTGTAGAAATTCAAATTAATTTTTGTTTGTAAATAAATTTAAAAACAAATTTATGGCAATACTGTTGATAGGTCTGGTATATATTAATATTTAGATTTATGTATGTTTTGAATGATTTAGGCTATGTAGTGTGATAATGAACTTTGGTGAAAAACGGGTAACGTTAACAATGAATCTGGTTAATCAGTTTTCACTAATTAAAATGTATAATAAAAATTCAGTTGTACCATTATTAAATGTCGTAACTTGATTTTGGCTTAATTTTGGTCAAAAATTGTAATCTATGAGCTCGTATATGGGTAATATAATTTTATTAAATTTAATTACATATTATTGTACAACTTTTGAAGTATGTTAGAAAAAAATTTCAATGAAATATATTGATAAATAAGCCGGTGACGTTGAATCTCCAGAGGCGCCTTGAAAAAAGTGGTTTGGGGGTGAACATTATAACTCGTTAACGGATCATTTGAAACAAAAAAATTGATATGCATTTTAAAGGTGATGTATTTCTCGAGGTAATCAGGAAGAGTTTTTTTTTTCTTCTATTTTTTGCAACACTTTAAAGTGAAAAACGCGATTTTAGCTGAAAAAATCGCGGCTAATTTGTTATTAAAAAATAGAAGAAAATGAAAAAAAAGAAAAAACTCTTCTTGATTACCTGTTGATTTATGTGAAGAAGCAATGTTCAAATTTTCAAAAGGATCGGTTCAGCAGATTTTGAGTTCTAATGTTCAAGAACTTACAAACAACTCTAAATGAGTGAAAATACAACTATAAACGAACGAACAGAAACGAAAATTTGAGAATAATTTCGAGAAAATTTTGACTCTGTTACAGTAAACAACCGTTCAGCAGAAAGTGTGCCAGTAAACTAGTTTATATCCGATGTACCTGAAAATATACAATATGTACAATGTCAGGTTACATTCCTTGAAAGACAGGCATAAACAGACAGACAGGTATAAAAAGGTATTACGGGCGGTCGTTTGAAACGCTGTAACTCCATTAGTTTTACTCGGATTGACACAATATTTGTACACAATATTCTCGACATATTGTTCATCCAGAAAAAAAAAATAATTTTAAAACCATACCCCCCTTAATACAAATTACAGTCAAACTTCCATAAATCGAACTTCTATTATTCGAATTTCTCTATAAATCGAATTAATATTTCGAATTAAAATTTTGAATTTATTTATAAATCGTTTCTATATTTCGAAATTTCCCTAAATCGACCTAAAATTGATGGCTTTTGGTGGTTCGAATTATGGAACTTTCACTGTATATGTAATCTAATCGTCCGTCTTCCAATTTTGGTGTAATATTTAATGAAATTTCAAATCGCAATTTAAAGTAACTTTTAATTCATTTTATGCTTATAGAATGATTATCAATTCTATTATCCATGGCATAAAATATTTCGATAAAAAGTTGCTACATGTTCTCGTTACTTCTAGAATTTTGAAACGAATAACACTGCCTTTTTTAAAATAATTTCTTTTATAAATATTTTGTTCAATTCGATTGTTTTAGTTGCCTTTAATTCATTTATTAGCCTACAACCCTAAGGACTTGCTTTTTTCAAATGAGTTGCTAAAGCAGTTGAGCTGATTGAGATGATTGAGATGAATTTATTTTGTCGTAATTTGATATCAGTAACAACAGAATTTAAAACTCCATAACAACAGAATTTAAAAATCACTCCTTTACTCCGTTCTTTCAGAACGAGTAACTTAATATATAACACTTACAGGAGAGATAAAAATATCCTTTTTACTCACATATTAAATTTTTGCTTCAAATTAGATGTTTTCCAACAAATGTTTTGTTCAGTTATGCAATTATTGTTATAAAAATAACTAAAACGGATGAAGAAGAATATGAATTTTACTTTTTTGTCAATGGAATGAAAGAAAGTAAAATTATAATCTACTCCAAAGGAGAGTGAAATCGAAAAAATAAAAATTTTACTCCTACGAGGAAGAACGATATTGAAATTATAAAAATTTTAATTTGTGAATACTATTTTGAGGTAACAGTGATAAAGTCTGGTAACAGTGAACTTAATATTTTGACTATCATTTTACAAATTCGGTTATTTATCTATCACACAATCAATCAAAATTTATAAGAATTAGAAAATAGTTTAAAATATTTTAAATTCTATCATTTGTAATTAACCTAAATTTTTAGATTTTTCTACTATTTAGCTAGTACTATAATCGTAAACAAATTGACCGAAACTTTAGTTAAATAATAGACCTAAGAAAAAATTAATCAATAAATTATTGCCATAAATGAACTAAATACTTGTAACTTTGTTATTATTATTAATCAAATAGAAAAAAAAAATTTAGAAATTCTAATAATTAAAATTAATAAAACATTTGCTCATTATGTAAATAATAGAATTTTATATTTGACAGCTCAATTTGTGTTCCGTAAGAATAACGAATTAATAATAATAGTTTATTAAATTTAATTACAAACAAAATCGATTTAATTATAACTCAATCTTTTTTTGATTATTTAATTGATAGGTTTCCATAATGGATCTTGGCTCTTGGAGATAATTAAAATTTGAATTTGGTTAGTATTCGACATAAAACATTTAAAATATCAGTATACTAAATTGATATAAAAATTATATAAATTTCTCTAAAAAAACATTAATTTTACTATTTTTAATTAATTTTATTAATTGAATGGTTTACATTTTTTTTTTGGAAAAAGACAGCTTTCATGCAGCATATATATTTTTTTTAGTTGATTTTATTGGAAAATAAAAATCTACATAGTAATAAATACAAAAATGATAGTTTTAAGCAATAAACTCGCAGTAAGCAGTATTATTAATCACCACCCTGTTGCTATTAAGGTATAAACAATTGCTAGGTATAAACAAATTTTTTTATTTTATTGATTTTTAATTGATTATGAATTAACATCCTTATGACCTGGGAATGTATTATAGATTATGACTATTAGAAATTACTTGTAAATAATTTAATTTTGTAATTTTTTGTAAACATTTCTATTTAAAATTTTAATAATGAAATAAGCATGACAATTGGTTTTTGTTATATTAGTGAAATGAAATTTGTGAATTATATTAAAATCACACGGGAAGATTTTTTTATATTTAAGACGCACTTATTTATATTCAATGTAAAAAAAATTAAATCCGAACAAAATTATTTAAAAAAAAATCTTACTCAACTGTTGAATTGATATAATCGGTGATATAACTGATTTTATCACCGATTATATCAGTTCAACTTTTGTTTGTTTTCTTAAACGTTTGTGCACGATTTTTTTTACATTAAACTTTAAATAATTAGCTTAGCTTTTATTTTATTACAAAGTTTTACATTATTAAAAATATTATTTTTGTATCCATTATTGCAATTTTCATTAAAAAGTATGTTTCAGATTTTAGTTTGCTGTTATTTATGTTGTATAAAATGCTTTCTAACATAGATCGTAATTAATTTGAGTTTTTATTTCGACCAAACAATGAATGACTTTCTTATGTTCGATGCTCGATTTTCCGGTTTTTTAAATTCATGTATCCTACTGGCAGGATAAAAAAACATTTTTCATTTTTACTATGGCTTTAGTTTTTGAAGACTAATGTCGGATGAAAAATGAACTAAAAGAAAGATAAAGATCTGAAAATGTCATTATACGACCAAGAAAAAGTCGGACAAGTGCGAATATAATTCGCTTGTCGATGGTTCCGTGTATATATTATTCTACGAGAATAGTTTTTCTCCTAAACACAATTTTAGAAATAAGCCAAAAACGGTGCTTTCGAAAATTACTATAAAAAATTGTTTGTACGAAAAAAAACAATCCTTTCATATGACAAAATAATTTTTTTTCAAAATTGCTACTTTAAACTCCCTCCAATGAACATTTGAAATTATAACAACAAAAAGAAAAACTTTAGTTTGGATTTAGCAAAATCCGCGAATTTTTTAAAAATTTTTCTTTTGTAATGTTCGCAGATAAGGGGGAGACAAAAAAAAATTTACATTTTCGAAAATTTTTCGACTTATTTGTGTGCTTTCGAAAATTACAAAAAAAAACTGTTTTGCACTACAAAAAAAATCACCTTTCATGACACGCCACTTGACATAATCAAAAATAATTTTTTGGCAATGTTCATTGCTTTTTGCATATGGCGTCAATCAATCGGTTTAACCCCAAATTTACCCCAATATTTATGGGTTTTGCTTTTGGAATAAAATGTGCAAAAATATGCTCTAACAAATAGGATTTAAAAGTCCTAGTTTTACCTGAAACAGATTTCAAGCTTACTCTTTTTTGAATTAAGTGCTAGTGCATATTTTCGGTTGCCCTATTAATAAACTTATTTTCAATAAAGCTCCATACATTAATAGAGAAATATACTTCATCCGATTGGCTTTTTCAACCATTCCTTGAAAAAGTATTACACAATATCAACATTGAATTAATTATGTATTTTTACTCTTAAACAGAAAATCGGTAGATCATGACTACCTGATGTATGGTGGTTGTCACTATTTATCATCGCAATTGTCATTCATTGTATTTGTTTAAATTTTTATTTTCAAATTAATTAGAATGGTCAATGGAAAGGAGTGCTGTTGCTCTTATGTCATTAGTATGTTGTTACTAAATCTTTGTAGACAAACCAAACAGTCGTTATTTTTAAAAGTGATAAGTTCAATTAAAATTTATTATTTAAAGATTGATAAGTTTACTAAAATAATTTATTCCACTTTAAATTTTATTTTCTCAATCAAACTTATACCACTTTCAATACGACTATCATTATTGCCACAACGTTCATAATATTTTGTTTATTTTCAACTCGATAAAAAAATACAACAATATTCCAATAAAAATTGGTGACCCGTAGTCTTCATACAAAAAAAAAAAACAGGTACATGTTGAATTCTAGATTTTTATATCATGTGTATTGTTTACATGGTATAATTGTTAAAATAATCTTCGGTCTGTTTTTTTTTGTATGAACTCTTATGTCTTGAAAATCAAAGAAGTCATCGATTTTCTGTTTTATCCAGTTTGAAAAACAAAACATTAAATATGAGCGTTATCGCAACTTCCATCACGAGTTTCAAAACTAACGACTGAAAAAAGCACACATTTTACATATAATTCTTACTTAAAATTTCATTACAAGTAATACATTAGTAATTTTACTGGTTATGTTTGGGTGCCTTAAATTAAGTTAAAAAATATTAAACAAATATTTGCAGTTTTCATTAAAAACAATTTGATAATTGAATAAAATAAAATTATACGAAGAATAATATCAATATTGTGTAAAGAACGGTTTGTAATTCATCTGTAATAATAAGTCAAGGTTCGGTTATTTTGTAAAAACTTAGAAAAGTTGTACTAGATTTTGATAAATGTTATGTAGGTGGGTCAAGCTTTGATAGTTTTATAGTTTTAAAAATAGTCCCGACTTATAGCTATATATACTAATTTTAAATTAAAACGTTTTTAATTTGATTTTTTTTTACATTCCCATCATTAATTGATTAATTGGTAAAACTATACAAAACGTTTAAATTATCCAAATTTTTTTGTAATTAATTGTTTATTGGTTTCCTAGAGATATGAGTTTGTGTTTAATATGTTAATATATTTTTGTGTATGACGTTTTTTCGGTTCAAATTTTTGTAGATAAAATTTTTTAACTATTATGTTTATTTAATTCCAACCATATTCTTATTACATATAGTTGTTTTAATTAAAACATTTTCTATTTTTAAATAATTGTAGTAGAGTTTTTAAATATATATAATCTTATTTATTACTGCGTAGTTTTTGACGATAAGTAGTAGAAACGAATATGTTTATTAATTAGTTTTTATTTTACTAATATACTTTTATTTTACTAAAACTTAATTTTTAGTGTATTATATTTTTGTTGACTAGTTCAATCTTGTTCTAATGTTTAAAATAAAAAAAAAATCGATTCATTTAAAAGTAGTATTTATTATAATATCCCTAATTAAATAAAAATTCTAAAAAACGTCTGTGATAAAAATAAAGAAATTCCAAAAACATATTATTTTTTTAAATAGTAGTTTTCAAACATTTTTTAACCGATAAACAAGATTGAACAATTTTCCAAACGGTTGAATAAGATTTAAAATAAAATTTGCTCAACACGAATTTCAAATTTGTATAGTTTTTCTGTTTCTTTTTCTCTTTAAATTCTGTTTATCATCGTTATTCCAGATATTGTAAATTAATAAATTAAATCATATCAAATCAGATGTTGAAAATTTAAACTGACAATAATATTTAATATTTAAATTTTAAATAAATAATGATTATAAATTTTAAATAAAACGTAGATTTTTATTAAAATAATAAAAACTATTTAAAAAAATATATAAGCAATATTTAAAAAAAAATTTATACGTATTTATTAAAAATATCTCAAAATCGTAGTTACTTTTTTTTTTGACAAACTATAAGAAACGAAATTTAAAACATTTTACGTATTTTGATTGGTTTCATACATAAATAAATATACACATTTAGATTCAAATCGGAATAAAAAGATTCAGATTGTGATTAATTTCATAAAGAAAGTCATTTCTGAAAAATGAATATTAAAAGTACAAACTTATATCTCCCTGGATTAATCGACAACTATATTATCGAATAATGCCAAAACTACAAATATTAGTTTATAATAAAAAAAAAACAACCAAAACATATCCTAATCAAACCGATGTTATGACGAAAAAAAATATTTTAAATTGGAATTTCATTCTAGTCAATTTATATTATCGAATTCTTAAAAATAATTTAATAATACACATTATTGGATGATCTTGAAATATATTAACTAACCTCTATGTTTCTTAATTAATTGAAAATTATGAAATGAAAAAAATATACACGTACAAGTATATTTATTGTTGGAAATATGAAAACTTTACAAAAGTGATTGTTTAACGATTGCTTGTTATTGTTTTTAGATATTGGATATTTAAATTATTTTGAAATAAGTATATTTTTGAAATGTAGAAAATCTCATAGATTTGGTTAGCTTTTAGTCTTAAAATATTTAATCGTTTGTCAAATATGTAATCGTTCGTTAACTTTAGTTTTCGTGTTTTCCAAATTATTTGATAAATAATTTCAGACTACGTTAAACGCTGCGCCATTACTTTTGCTAACTTTTAGTTACTTTTAGACCGAGTTATATCTTCTATTTTTTGTACAACGGTCAACATTTTCATGCAATATTTATTATTTTCTATTTTTTTTCGATTGGTTATACAAATCTCTACTCCTTTTGATTATGACCTTTGCGTTCAAAAATTTTTTAGTGATATTTATTGTCATGCATTCCGACAGTAAGTTTTGTCTTTCCATCTGGAGATTATTGTTGATAAAAGTTGGATCAACCACTCTAATTACTGAGCCATATACATAGCAAACAAACAATTGTATATTGTACAACGATACCATAATGATTGATTTCTCACGAGTATGGTACGAGTACATTGCTAGCGTAGCGAGGTTGATCAAATTAAATTGAAAAACAAATATGAAACGTAATTCATTCAATGTACTAGAAGTGTCGAATTATAATTAAGCCGTAGAGAAATAATTTAGATAGTATACGAAAACCGCACGTTTATGAAAAGAATCTCTAAAGGCAACACTTTTTTTCTACAGAAACTGCAAATATTAAGAAAAAAGCGGAATGATGACGTTTACGTATTTTCCAACAATAAACCAAACCGAAAATTTCGTTACGTTGAAATGACATGGGAACCATTGAAATAACAACATAACAGTTATGTGGAGTTCTTTCAGCCAAAAAAAAGTGATGTACATCAAAAAAATTGATGTAAATCAATTGGTCGTGTTCTTTCAGACAAAATTTTTGATGTTTTTTTCTGATGTTCATCAATTTTATGAAATGGAGATTTTTTGATAAATTTGTCTTCCAGCAAAAACTAATACAAACACACACGTACAATAACAATAACAAACGTGACGCCATTTTTTGAATTTACTATTTGTGGATAGTTTTTTGTGATTATTAGGTGAATTTTATAAAATAAAACATAAATTCTGCGTAAAGTGAAAAAATATTTTATGTTTACACAATTATTTTAATGTAAATTTAAATCGAAAATGTTTTTAGTACGAGATCCGGCTGCAGGATTAGTGCGCTCATCGATTTTTTGCTAAAACCAAATTTTTATGTATATTTATAATTAGGAGAATATATATCTACCAGGTTGCCTATCAAAATTTGGCCGCCAGTATTTTTAATTAAATTATTTTTAATTGATTTTTGGGAAAAAATTTCGTTCATTTGTTTTTTAAATAAAATGTCGTCTACATCACGGTAAATTACATAACGATTCTAAAAAATCACGGTTGCCGTTGCGCACCTGGCCGCACCTCTTCGCAGCCAGGCGTAAACAGGTATGATTTCGACACATTTATACGTTCATAACGTACATTGATTAATTCTATATCAAATTAAAGCTAATTTTTTTCTATTTATTTTCATATATGGTTGCCTAATTAAATCCGGCCGCAAATAAGGGTTGCTGGCTGTTAAAGATGATAAATATTTAAGGTAGAGTAAAAGAGAGCTAGCGCGTAACATCATTTGTCAGACGAGGATAGCGATTGGCAGCTGTGCGACGCTCTTAAGCCATTGCGCATGCGTCGAATGTTAGTGTTCTCAACCACCGGGGAGTAATAGAGACGAAGGCAATGTCGCTGCGCGGGTCGTTTTCTAAACAGATTGCGTGCGATAAAACGTCTTATGAAACGAGTTTTTTATACTATTTTTTCTATTTCGCATTTTTTGTCTTGAAATTTAAAAAAATGTGTATTTTATTAAAAAATAGTCAATTTGAAATTTTGTTATTATTACTAATTATTTTAATTAATTAAAATATTTAACACTAATTTAGATATTCTGATTAATTTTATTTATATAATTATTCGTTTGACGTTTGTATGACCACTGTGACCAACCTTGAAAAACAAAACTTTGCGTATCGTAATGAAGGCCATTTCGATACGCAGTTGGGTATCGAAATGACTTTATTTTAGACGCAAAATAGAAAAAATATTTTTTACTAAAATCAATAATAACAGAAAATATTAAATGCAACTCTATCGCGCTAAAAAATGTGGTGGTTTAAGTTAAGTTTATGTGATTTTAAATTGAAGTCTAATGAATACGGAAGAACCATTACTACATTCGGATTTCGAAGAAACCAAAACCATTTAATATCAACAAAATACAACAATTAATTAAGTTAACTAAGTTAATTAAATTAACAATTAAGTTGTAATGCATAGTTAAAATTCATATTTTTTCATATCAATGTTCTCTCCATTCCTTAGTTGTCAAATTTTTTAAAATTTCCGTTTTTCACCATATCAACCAAATCCATTGAATTTTATTTCTAAAAATTCAATTTCAAGTGTGCGAGAATTTACTTAAACTTTAATATACGGTTAACTATAGCTTGACTCTCAAAACTAATTCAAGCGGGAAAATCGAATCATAAAAATGTTGAAACAGTATCTTTCAGGGTTGCCACCTGGTATCCACGATACCAATACATTAGTATCCATTTGGAAACATTATTTAAAAAATTTGTTAAATGGATACTGGATACAAAAAATTGCAAAACTGCTAAAATGGATACAATTTATTCGCATGGAATACATTTTTTTCTTTCTTTTCTTTTTTCTTACTTGTTTGTCCGAACTGCATACAAATGGAATAGTTTGCCGGAACCCATAGTCTTAGGTAGCTTCAATCTGCAAAGGTTTAAAAAAAGCGTTCATCAATACCTTGAAGCGCAGGTTGTTTGGGATCTAGGTCTGGACCTAGGTCTTAAAAGGTATTTGTGTGTTGTTGTGACACATATTCTAAACCCTATAACACAACACTTTTTATTTTTAAAAAAAATATGCGTTTTAGCTGGTTTCTTTTCCAATTACTTTGAAAATGTTTATAAAATTTATTTCTGCTCGTCTATTCTCCTTTAAGGCTTGAAACCACATACAACGGAAACAGAAACCGAAACCGAATTTCATACAAATTTTACAGAAACCGAATTTTTATCTGTCAAATTTGTATGAAATTCGGTTTCTGTTTCCGTTGTATGTGAATGCCCGGCTTTAGTAAAAAAAAAAGAAACAGAAAGTTGGCGAACAGTATAACAAAATTTAAACAGTTGATGAAAAACGATCACATCTTTTGTTGACAAATTTGAATTAAATGCACTTAAGAGGTTACATTAAGGTTGTATTAGGTTGCATTAACATTATATCATAAGCGTTGTAATGAACTAATGGAATTTCAGGTATATTTTATATGGAATTTATTCAACAAATAAAACAATTTAAAAATCATCAGAACAAAATGAATCAATGTGATTTTCTTTTTGTTATTATATTATAAATAAATTTGACCAGGATACTGAATTTTACTAAACATATCTTCATTAGTCCTTTAGCAACATCAAATAATCATGTTTCATTTTTTCAAAAAAAGTGGATACATTTGGATACTCTTTTTTTATAAAACTGGATACTTTTTTTTTTTTTGGAGTGGCAACGCTGATTCTGAACAGTACCTTGCATAGCATATGCGTTTGCTATATAAATCTGTCTGATGGGTGATCCAACAACCATATAATTCGAATATAATATGCTTTGCAACTGAATGTAAGGCTTCGGACAATTTACGGTATTTAAATTTATCGATAAAGTAGTCTTTTAAGCTTATTGCTATTGTCTTTTAACACCACCGTTCTAATTAATATCATTTTGACATTTCATTTTCCTTCATAAGATTCATGGTGTTGCTTCATAAGATAATAAAATTAAATGATTGTTAGAAAAATATACAAATTTGGTTTAACTTTAATTAATTGTTCAAATTGTTTAACTCTAATTTTTCTAATGAAATGAATTTTTTGATGAAGAATGTCTAACAATATAATAAAACTCCAAAAATAAATTTAAACTATAAAAAATATGAATTTGCTATAGAAGTAAAAACATTAAAATGACAATTAAGGTCTTATGGTCTTTTTTTAATGTCATTAGAAATTTAATGTCTTTCGCTCTACTTTGCCGACACATGGATGCATTCAATGTAAGTTAAGGACTTAAGGTCTTAAAATAACCTTAATTTGAACAAGGCATAAATTTACATCATAAATGTTGTTATCTTCACTTGATATTACATTATGCTTCAGTCATACCAACGCTACCTTAATTGCAACCACTTTGGTTTTGAGTATGCTAAAGTTGTATGGAAGAAGAGGTTAATATTTAACTACTCTGAAAAGTTTCATCCCTCTTCTTTAAAACCAACCGTTGCAATTGCTACTACCTCATCGCCAATTTGCGAGGGCATTAGAGCTCTGGAACCCTTTTTTTACTTTTTAAAGTTGACATTCCGTATGTTTAACGTACCTTCGTTTTAAAATTTAAAAAAAATTCAGAACATATTGTAAACTGCTTAAATGTTTCATTTAAAAAAAAAAAACTCTTTAGTCTTGGAACCAAAGCCGAGTCGGGTCGTTCCTCATTTGTTTCCTTCACCCTTCACCACCACGCTTTATTTAAACCACTCGCAGCGAGTGATTATTTAATTTACTTTTCGATAGTTGGAAAAGTGGTGTGTTGTTGATATTTAATTTTTCGACTACTTGTTAACACTTTTACCATATCGAAATTTGAATCTGTGTCACTCACTAGCTACCAAATCTATTTGCTTAAGCATTTAACCGCCCAACACCATTGAAAGTCATTCCGAATCGTTAAATTTTACGATATCCCTGTTTTTCTTTATATCCCTGTAAGTCTTTTGTTAAAACATTGTTTGCTTTCATATTTGTGAATCTGATCAAAAAATTATTATTGGAGAAGGACTACACTGAAAAATTAAAGTAATGACAACCTGATCTCCAGTTCAGCAGTTTATTATTCAACGAAAAAATACTTGCAAACAATTTCACCGTGATTGGAACAACTATAGATAAACAGTTTCCTGACAACAGATTGAGGTTTATTGCTGTTATATGTAATATAACATTAGTTGAATAAAGTTAATATCATGAATTTTTCATTTCAAAATTGAAGTATTTGAAACTATATTTAATTTTCACATAAACTTTTAAGAGCGATTGCTTCGACTACACCGCTCTGTACCTGTACAGCTGCTGACTCAATTTCGGAGTTCGATTAGCCATATACAACCGAGATAGTAACAGAAACGCATTCGATTACGGTGAGGACTGTTATAATGAAAACATTTATTACATCTTTCTACAGTCAATAATTCCGTTCCGTTCACATCATAATTTCTGTTTATTTATAGTAGTATTATTCAAGCTCTGATTTCTTTCTTATCAATTAGTGGATTTCTATTTTCGCTTATTGGGAAGCTTCGCATTTCTTTTATTATATGTATTTTACTTATCTTAAACAATTTGTTAAAACCAGTTACTTACCGGACAAGTTTGCAACTTTCATGAACATTCTTCTGAAATTTCATACAAAACCTTCCATAAAGAATATAATTTTTCTAAATTGTACAGCCCACCGAAAGTATAAGTTAGTGTCATACAATTGTAAATAAATGTAAAACTGCTATTTGTAAATTGTAATGTATAACAAAAGAACGTAATCAAATAGATAATTCTTGTGAAAAATATTATTATTTAAAGAAAAAACGAGACTATCCACTATCCAATATGTTCAAACATAACTTATTGTAATTAAATTTATGTATCCAATATTTAAAAAAAAACGAAAATTCGATGAAAAATAAAATATTTGCCTTTACACTTTTAAATTAACTAAAAAGTGAAGATTACAAAATTCTTCCATTTGTATCATAAAACATATGCATATATATATATAAAACCCCATTTTAGATTATGAAATACCAACTAAAATATATAATTATTTTTTTTTTTTAAACCAAACGGACCAAATTTAGTTATTTCCCTATTATTCCTTAACAATTATCTTTGAGCCATGGCACTTCTTTGTTTTTATTTTTTTTTTTTTAAATATATTTTTTAAATTACTTTGTATTGTAGCTTATGCTTTTTAAACCTTACTTTTAGTACTTAACAAAAATGAGATAAATAGCTTAAGGAAAAGGAGCTCATTAGATTTTGTTTATTGTTTTTGACTGACTTTTATTTATAGTTTATAAAGTATTAAATTAATTATTATAAATAAATGTGAAAAATTCCCATCGATTTTTAATTATATTTTAATTTTTATATTTAAATAATTTTTTATTAGTTCTTGAATGCTAGTTTCCCCTAACCGAATGTCTATGTTTGCTTAATTGATTGAATGTTTTATGGTTGAGTGCAAAAAAAAAAATTATTTAATTAAGGTATAATTAGCAAATCAATTTTATTTAAAAAAAAATTGATTTTAACTTTTAGTTTTATGATCTCCATATTATTAGATATTATATTTTTAAAACATGGTATTTAGATTGTAAACAATTTTTTTGCTATATAAAACACCAAAAGTAAAGTTTTATTTTATTTAAAAGTTTAAAAATAAATAAGCATTTTCTTGCCATTTTAAATACTCCTCATACATTTCCTCCCTAATAATTGGTTTAGTTTTTCTAAATTATTGTTATTAATATAGTATAAATAATTAAAATTTTAGTTTTTATTAATAACGTAAAAATATAAAAAAATATTAAAAAAATATACATACTAAAAAAAACATATTTAAATGTAATGTAATAAAATATATATATATAAATTAAGATTGTATAGAAACAGTTTAAAAAAGTTATGGTATTATTACACATTTATTATAAATGAATATTCATAATAATAGATAAGTAATTATTGACTAACTTTTTTAGTAGTTCTTTTATTTTGAAAAAAAAATTCCATTTTCAATATATTTAAAAAGACGAACTGGCAAGTGGTGGTGATCGAAATTTATAGTATTTTTTAGCTATTGTTTAACTTTTTGTTTTTGATTTATTATAACATTTTTATTTTGTTTACTAATTTTCCTGTTAAAGTTAAACTAATAATATAATAAAAATTAAAGATTAAATTAATTTTTTTTGGTAGATAGTAAAACACAGTAGTTATAATAAACAATAAAATTATATTTGTTTATGGTTCAAATTATAGAGTTATAGTTCTAAACGTAAAAAAGGTAAATATTTGACTTCGCTCATTAGGAGTTGTGTTGCATAGCCAAACATCAAAATTATTTTAATAAATATGTGCAGGTAACATTGCTAGTCAAATATTTAATTATTCTCTGTTTTATTGTTTAGAATTATAATATAGAATAAAATTCAACAGAAATTTTATTTAGTTTTAAAATCTTCAAATAAAATTGTTCAATTAATTATATATTTAATTAGCTAACAATAATTTAAAGTTATTAAAAGTAAACATCACAGCTGAGTTTTAATTTAGGAAAACAATATAAGAAACTTATAAAAATTATGTATTTCAATTACTACTATACAGCATGAAAATATTAATATCAGTTCTGATTACATTTAGAAAAATGTGATTATTAGTTTCACATTTAATTAACTTTTATTTAATTTAGAAATATAATATAATGTTTAAATTATCAGCTAATAGTTATATTTTAACACTTATTATTGTTATATATTCACACCTTGACAATAGGATACAAACTAGTCTCCTCAGTAATAAAATATTTTCCATAATGCTACTTACTATAACGTTTTAAATATTAAAACAAATCTTTGTACTCATAGAGTGACACATTACTATACTATACCATTACATTACTATCTAATTAATTATTATATATTTAAAAAAACTTTTGTAGCTATATATAAAGTTTTTAAAAATGTATTATTTAGAAAATCACAAATATTATAATTAATTGAACAATTTATCAACAAAAAAAAATCATTAAATTGATCTTTAATTTTTTTTTATTATTTAGCTAAACGATCAATATGAAACTAAATAATTATAAAAAAATTAATTTAAAAATAAAATAAAAGAATGATTTCTTTTGTTTTTTATATCATAAAAAATACATATATATAAAAAATTATGATATTCTTTCTTTTTGACAATACTCTAATAAACAAAACTATTTATATTTAAATAAAAAAACTGACTATTTCTGAGAGCAATAAATGAATAAATTTGAGTAATAATTTTTTTCTATGACAATGTTTAAAATCGTTTTTAAAAAAAATATTAAGATTTGCTTTTTAAGTAAGATACTAACTTTTTAAAGTTTTTCAGTTATTGAAAATTTTCATATCTTTATCGACCGAAAACAAAAAAGGGATCTCCATACAAATAATGTGTGACTCGGGTTACACAATTTATTATGTTATATTGAAGGATTTTACTCCAATCGGTTTTCATATCTCAAATTATCATTATTATAATTTTGCGCATAACACTTCGGTTGGAGAACGGTCAATACTGAAAGTTGAGGTTGATTTTTTCAACCAATATTAAAAAATAATAAGGTAATGTAAAACAAAAGTAGATATTTTGAAGTTGTACGATAAAATTAAAATGTAGATTAGGACAGTGGGAAAGACTACAAAAACCTTCAATTAATCTTTTTGTTCATTAAACTGTAAAATAATTTCATATCTTCAAATTTTATTTCAGTTATTATCAATAATTTACTCAATATTATATAGAGCTAAAAGATAGAGAAAACGTAGAACATTATAACTTGCTTGATATATGTATAGAAACTTTATCTTGTGATTTTAAAACATGATAAGTATAGATGTTGTGTTATATTAAATTAGCTAACTGAAATAAAATTTGATTTAATTAAAAAACAAATAAATAAAGTTAAAAATTAAAGCAATAATATTTATAAATTTGAAAATTTTAATATGTCTATAATCCAATAAATTGATCACGTGACAAGAATATTTATTGACCAAATATTGTTATAACTTAATATTTTATTTTTTCTTAGTAAGAATTGTCACATGATTAAATAAACACATTACAAAAGTGGTACATGAACCAATTGTTTTTAACTTAATTAATTACCATTTGTAATATTAACATTAGTCTATAATTTGATATTTCATTAGTTACAGTCGTGTTTATTTTTACAAACTAAATAAAATATAAAGTTTAAAAGTAATATTAGTATATAATTTGAAACTCACCTTAAACTATATTAGATTCTCTTATTTTTAGTTATTTCTTCTTACTTTTTAGTTTTGCTTTCTATTATTTTTATTTTTATTAATTAGAAATATTCTATGAAATAAACAAGTATTTGTAATTGTAATTTGAATGAAATATAAATAAATATAATAAGTATTAGAATTTAGATATTTTAATGAAACAAATAATAATTAGTATTATTAAAATTTAAATAAAAATAATTAAAAAATAAATATTGTTTTGAAAAAAAAAAATTAAAATACATTAAACATATTCAAATAAAAAAAACAGTAATAAAAATTTGTAGAAAATAAATTAAGTGAGTACTTAATCATTATTATAGATGTGTATTAGATATTTTAGAAAGCTATTGTAGTTTGTTAGAATTTTATTAACAAAAAAATAGATATTTATTTAAAAATAATAAAGTTCATTTAAAAGTAATAAAAACAAAATATATTTATTTAACTTTAGATATTGTATTGAATACTAAATTGTAATACTAATTAATTTTTTTTTAACATTTTTGGATTATTAATATATTTTGTTTATGATATAATTTTTTGTTAAATAATCTATCCGGATCATATATTTATCAATACTTTTTTTACTAACAGAATTATTTTTGTATTGATTGACCTTGTTTCAATTTTGGGTTATAATGTAATTACCTAACTTTACTGTAATTAACTAAATTTACTGTTTGTAACTTTCTTCTGGGCATAAATCATCAAACTCAAATGTCCTTCTTGATTATATAAAACATCTATGGAACTTATGCAAAAGTATTGTTATGCTGCTCGACCTAACTAGCAGGATCAGAGTTTTTACAACAAATTCATAAACAAAGTATATTTATATCTGTAATTTTTTTTATGTTTTAGTTTTAAAGCTGTAATAATTAGAATGCAAAAGCAATAGGATTTTTTTTAAATAAATTAATTTAGAAAATCACGAGCAAAAAAAATACTTAAAATTTTTTAGTGTACTTACATTTGTGTTATTTTTTAACTAATTTATTTTTCAGTAGATTTCTATGATTTTTAATTTGTTAAAATAACTAATAATTTTGTATTTGTATGAAAAAAAGTTTTAAACTTAAATCGAAAAGAATCGGTTACATCAATAGAACTTATAACAGTGACAGTTTTCACTTTTTTCATAAAAATATAATTAACAAATTAATTACATAACAGAACATAATCAAAATTAATAGTTACCGAGACTATTTTATAATAAATATTTCAGGCCACTTAGATTTTTTGAATCTTATGTATCATATTAGAATTTTATACTAGATTTTTTTTTTCTGTAGTATTTTAATATAATTAAGTAATAATTATATAAAACAACAATTAATAATTATTAAAATAAATAAAACTAAGTAATAAGAGTTAATAAAGTAGTTCAAATGTAGATAAGCTTCTTACTTTACCATTATTTATTTCATAGTAACATTTTATGAAGTGGCAGCCAAATCATATTTTATTTATCGAGTATAGTGTATGTAGTTGTGGGTTCCTTAGTTAGATCGATGACTTGCGTGCATATTCATAACCATTAAAATTAGCTCCACATTATCTGCATATATTGGATATATTTGGCAGTTGTCATGAAACATTCACAATTATATTTTTTTCAATCTTACTCTAACATTAACTAAAAACTCTTCCTTTATCATCAAATGCTCAACCTACTCTAGTATTTATTACTAAACTTTTCGTTGTCAATGTTCCTATTTTAAAATGTTCCTATTTTAAAATAAAAAATATAACTAAGTAAAGTGCTTAGTTTTTTATCAATATAAGCCACCCGAGTTTTTTTAAAGTTTTGATTTATTGATAGCCCTACTGAAATAGTCAGGTCATAATCAAGAACCACCATTGCCAATATCATCGTTTGGCAAATTAGTTTGTCAGAATTCGGGATTTAAAGTTATATATTTCAATGGATATTTAAAAACAATTTTAAGATTTTATTATATTTTCCCAGACTATAGAATAACTATCAAAATATAAGTGAACGGTAGTGTAGATTCTTTGGATCTACTTTGGATGGATATTTAAAAACAATTTTAAGATTTTATTATATTTTCCCAGACTATAGAATAACTATCAAAATATAAGTGAACGGTAGTGTAGATTCTTTATTTTAAAAATATCTTCAAACAATAAAGGCAGTGATAAATGTGAAATTCTTATCTTGCAGATATAAAAAATAATCAAATGCTTAAAATTTTGTCGTATTTTTTTGATATTTTAATTAAATATCATAAACATTGGTCGCCTTTTTCAACTTGCAGAATTTATTTTTAATTAAGGATCTTCTAATGTTTAGATATAACAGATTATTTTAATTGATTTCACATTGACTTAAACAATAAATCATCTATAAACAAATGCTGCTAAAAAGCAATGTGTTTCTTGTAGGCCTTCTATTGATTTTACAGTTTTTAAAAAATAGTGTTTAATACTTTACTTTTCACTATTCTCGGAGACTCCTCATGTTTGAGGAAATAGAAATTGAAAAATTGGCTGGAAAGAAGGTATTCATGTAATCAAAAGTAGACAAAATAAGCTGATTCCTACATAAAACGCGCCGAAAACGAAAATATTCACAGTAAATAACGGTAAAAATACTCTGACTTCTTTGAATCAGTATCGATTTACCGGCAAATCTGGAATTAAACTCAACTTACCTTCCAATTCAAAATATGCCTTTCTATGCCAATCTGTGTTTATTATTTTTTAGGAGTGAAAACCACCCCTTATTGTCAAAACTTATTAAGCTACAAATTAAATTTTAACAGATTGAAATAAGGTTCACATGAGTTGTATAAAAGTTGTTAGATATTTTGAAATATTATTTATGATTTTGAGACCCTTAAAACCACCCCATATTATGATACCATTAAAAAAAAGTTATTTCCATGCGACGAATTTATTTTCTTAATATTTAAAACATTCAATCCTCATGTGAACTATCGTCATATCAATCTCCTCCTCTTCTTGATCTAAAATCGGAGCATTATTGTGACAATTTTCGCTGGAGCATCCACTATAAGTTGCGTTGCAAAAAAGTTCAATTTTTGGGCAGATTCATAATACGCTACATCCATCCTTTTTTGCAATTACAAAAAATCATTTTTAAAAAGTTTTTCGGTGGAGGCATTTTATGCATTCTGATGGGTTGCAAAGACCCCTCAGTATTAATCCATCCCCAATCTGTGGGACTAATTCTACTGTTTCCAAGCCAATTTAATTTGCAAATAAGTTCTTTTAGTGTGATCATTTAAGGCATCTACAGTAGGAACCAGTAATGATAATTTGACAGCACTGGTCTAGATATTTTTCCAGTCTTCAATATTTGCAATGTATTTTGCTCTATATCTGCTGTAATTCCATAGCAGTAGTTCCACATTGCCTACCAGTTTCCAATATTTCTTCTAGATTGGCGGTATTCCTCTAAAATATCTCTGCCTGTGGTCTAAAATCAGTTCTTTTTTATCAATTAGATCGACAAAAAAATTTTCCCCCTATAATAAAATGTCGAAACATTTTCATATCCGGTGAAAGAATGAGAAAAAACGTTTGAATGAATATACCATCGACGAGACATTTTGTGTCCCCATTTTCTGAAAATAAATTTCTCCTTCGACTTTAGCTCTGACAGTCAAAATGACTAGTATATCACCATCTTCTGCTGCCATGATTTTCTTTAATGTTGACTCAGTTAGCATGGCTATTTGAAAATCGATTTAAAATAGAGGCAGCCGTTTGTTCATTGAAATGTAAAAAAATTAAAGTGGTACATTTCACAAAGTAGAGGAAACCGTTACAAAATTGATCAAGATAATGAAGTCTAAAACTGTTCTTTTACACTATAAAGAGTGATTATACTTCTTAAGGAAATTAAGCATTTAGTAAACTCTCCAAAACATTGAAAGATCCAATTATCATCAATAATGTTCAGTCGAGAACACTTAAACAATATCTAAATACTGATGATCGTATCGCAACAGTAGCTGATGTGGTTGATGAAAGCATAGTAAAGAGTTCATTAGTAGCTTCAAAAGAAAAATTATCTAAGTCTGATGCTAACGTATCATTAATAGGTTTTGAATTATTTGAAAAAAAAAATAAAATTTTTGAGAAATAACGAAAACGCTTAAAACTCAATTTTTTTTTCAAATCTAAGCATCCTAAACCGGTTAAAGGTCTAGAATGTATTGATGGTACATAGATTAAATTAAAAAGGGGTGGACAGGTTGCGTGAGGCGGAACTTGTCCTGGAACGCAGACACTACGGTTTATAGCGACGTTTCCGAGTTTGGCCTCATAACAAATATTCCACAAACCTTTCTATCTGGTTAATGAAATCCTATTGGTCACAGTTTGATGGTGCTGGCCTTACAGTGTTAGAGCCCAAAAATCTAGCTCTGATACTAGAGAAAGCCAGCCATACACACAAAAAGGGCTCCTAGTCCTCCTCTTCAATACTACATCCAGATAGAGGACTTTCTATAACTCACATGGTACAAAGGGGTTTATAAAGATCCATGTTCTTTAAGGACACCAAACAGAGAGCTGGTTTTCAGGCTTAAAAGAAAACTAACATTTTTGTCTGAAATGCTGAAAAAAATTTACTTTGTTTGCCTGTTGGTGACGCAATCCAAAATGCATTCATCTTATGGTGCGCATCATCCTTTCATAATGACAATGTAGACTTTTTGAATAGCCCTATCGCGGGTTCTGTTCCAGAAATGTTCATAACCGCTCCCGTCCTTGCAAGTTCATCCGCTTTCACACTGGCCGAAATGCCACTATAACCTGGATATATAAATACCACTATAACCCACTGGATAAATCCCATTATAACCCACCGCAGTGTGATGTTGTTGAGTTGCGTTATCCTACTGAGATTTTTCCTACACTCATTGAAGAGTTAAGAAGTAGTCGCCGGGTTTACCAGTGCTTTAATAGCAGTTTCGCTATCCGAACAAACGCAAATTTGGTTCCCCTGCAGACGCAAGCGAGTTATTACGTGCGTGAATTCATTGGTAGCACACACCTTCGCTTGAAGGACTGGACAAACCCGTCCCAACGAAAATTTATGGTTACATTATTTGATTCCAAGTACAGCTTCTACATTTCCATTCAACGGTAAGCCATTCGTAGATCTTGCAAAACGTAGATCTTGCTAGAGGATCCGTCGAACCCAGATCTCACATTCCTCTCTAGAAGAGATGATCAGTTCAGCGGGCTTCTCAAAGTTATATACTTTGATCGTGTAATCTATGACAGTCCGTTTAGCCATGTACTCCACATGTAGATATAAATGAGCCAGATCCAACATGGCACCCAATGACAGTGTTGGTGTGGTGTGCATTAAACCACTGATACCTACACATCCCATTCTCTGAAATTTATTTAACTTAGCACGGATGTATTGTTTCTCCGTCTTTGGTCCCACGCAAGAGCAAGTGTTGGTCTGTTTATTGCTGTGTAGATCCATAGGATGATTTTGGGTCTTGCCAAAAAGAAATCACACCCCTATCAATTTTTGTTAAATGAGTATTCCAATTTAACCTTTTGTTGTTGTTGATGTAGCGACGGTGCGGTGCTACTCCTCCGGCTCCATGTTCAGATTCGGGAACTCTGCTACTACTCTCGGGCGGTACCACAAATCTTCCTTCGTCAAGTTGTAGGTTGGTTTTCCTGGACAGTTAAATAGGTGGTCTGCATCATGCGGCGTGCCCTCACATATGGGACACTTGTCAACAATGTTATGGTCAATTCTATTCATATAATTATTTAAGATGCGTGACCAACCGGATCTTAACTGCGCTAGAGTGGATCTGGTGTTGCGCGGTAGTTTGAACTCTTCCGCAGCGACTTGTGGCGGCTTACTCTGAGAACTCGATTTGGAGCGTAGTTCTTTATTGTGTCCTCAACAACTTTCGTGTGGATCTTAAGCCCGTTTTATACGTAAGCTCATCAATGTTATCTGTTATATCGTTTCTTAAATCACTTAAGAAGCATTTCGCAGTACGTCTTATGTCTCTAGGTGGTGTAGTTGTGGATAAAGTGTCGTTGCAGGGATGTTGCTCTTTGTGACAGGCGCATAGATATTGTTTGGTGAGCATTTCATTGTGTTGACGAATCGGCGATATGTTACATTCTTGGTGCAGGTGATTTCGGTGAGCCATCAAATGATATTCGGTTGCTGTTCGCAACGCTGCGTTTTGTGTTACTTGTAGCTTATTCCAGTGGGTGTCAGTGACTTGAGGTGTCCATATGGGTGCAGTATAATTCAAAATAGGTCTTCCTTTTGCTTTATATGTTGTTATGATTATTTATCTTTCCCTCATGAACTGCCAGCCAGTGCTTTCAGAGCATTGTTCCTATTTTTTAATCTCGCATTTAACCTTTTATCGAGAATATTGCCTAAAACTTAACCTCATTTGAGTAACTTTACTGCATACTGTAAAGAGACAGACTTGGTGTTGTAGCCTGTAGGTATTTTTCTCTTATTGGTAAATAAAATCACTTGTGATTTGGATGAATGGACCGATAGTCCTTGCTCCTCACACCAATCCTCAACCAACGTCAGTGAATTTTGCATCAGATCCACCAGAATGCAAAGGTCTTTACCAATTCGCAGTATGACAATATAATCAGCGTAACCCTGGGAATAGGGTCCTGATTGATTCAGTATTTTAAGAAGACTATCAACTACGAAAGTCCACAGAAGGTGTGAGAGAACATCTCCCTGAGGACAGTATCATTTAACGGAGACGGAAACAGTAGTATTGTCCATTTCAACAAAAGCAATGTGGCAGCTCAACATAGACACATTCCAATTTGAGGTTGTGCTACTAATTCCATGAAACGATGCCGCAGTCCTGATTGATTCGAAGAGGGAATTATCAAAAGCAATATTTGTAAAAAAAAAAACGCCCAAGCGAATTCTTTGGCATAAAGTGCTCTTTCAATTTTAGTCACAAAATGATGCGCAGCTGTTTCTACCGATTTCCCAATCTGGTATGCATGCTGATTGTTACTTAACGTAAACTGTAATAAGACGGTGTCCCTGATGTAATGGTCATCTAGTCTTTCCAGAGTTTTGGGGACAAAGGAGTTGAGACTTATTTTCCGAAATCACTTTTCTTTACTATAGTTGGTTTTGCCTGGTTTAGGTTTGAAATCAACTCAAGCTTTACCCCACCCTTCTTGAATATAGCCATATGCCAGACATACTTTATATATATTCTGCAAATATTCAGGCCATCCACTTTATTCTGCAGCATGCATAGATTGATTGCATAAGGACCAGGCGATTTGAATGGGTTGAAGGAATCTATGGCCCATCTCAGAGATCTAATGTTCACTACATTCCCAACCAAGACAACAACGCAGCTATTGAAACAAACAATAGTATAATCCACAGAGGAATAGGTTCCAGACTTTGTTACAAATTTCTCTTCGAAAACTTTTCTGCAAAAGAGTTAAATTGAAATTTGTTTTTTTCAATAAAAAATCGAGATTAGATGCATGAACTTCCTAGTAATAATGGATCAAGTAAATTACTGGCTTAAACGGAAATAAATACGCCCACTTTCAAAAATAATACAAGAAACCCAAATTTAAGCTCAGATCCCGAAAGTTCCATTTTTTATGTACTTCTTAAACCACAAATAATTTTAGCCCTAGTAGCACCATATCTCGAGGTTAATGTTATTTCCTGAGATTTTAGAACTATTTTTTCAGTATTTTGACCAATTAGTTAATGCTTCTAATTTTGTTCTTTAAGTTTATCTTAATATCAGAAATCTCAATTAATCTTTAAATGTACGTTTCTATTTTCTCACTTTGACATTGTTACATTGCACTCACAGCTACTGCCTATACCAATAGATTTTCAGCGACGTGCAATGCAAGAGTTTTTTGTATATCTCCTAATCTAGGAGTACAAAAATATTTAATTTTATAAGTAATTTTGTTTCCAAGTTGTGCGCCCATTCCGTGAAAATAATTTCAATTTGTTCTTTTTTTTCTAAATTAATAGTTTTTTTTCATAATTTTTTTAACTATTTATTCTCGTCGCCAAAGTAATGTTTAGACCTAACATATTAGATGTTATTGTATTTTAGTTTTAACTTTTAGAATGTGTTTGATTTTGCATTTATTGCGTACTAAATAGATTTTAAATTTTTGTTGCACTATAAAAATATAGCCGATGCTCGACTACTCAGTGCGATTATTGTTTACGCCAGTATCCCAGTAGTTTTACATGTATCACTGCCTTTATACACCTAAGTGTTTCGAACCTTCCTTCATATTCATTTTCATATTCTGTAAAAAGATATTGTTGAATTCATTTCCAGCATTCATACATTCAGTAATCAGTTATTTTAAATATAATGTATATACACAAAAGGTATTTGTAGTTTTTTAGTGGATTTATTTTTATCAATAGATTAAATATATTTATACTTTACTTAACAACATATGTTTAAGCACAGGTAAGATAAAATTATAATAAATTTATTTTATCATATCAATAGACATAGAACCGCATGTTTGTTTATAATATTTACCTTTTGATTTACGTGTTTATTTTAAATTATTTGACAATATTAACATTTTTCGTGGGTAGAATAGTATATTATTGAATTAGGAGCTAAAGTTGTACTTTTTGTGTTGAGTCTATAGTTTGGCGGCCGACAATTATAGACGAAACACAAAAAGTCACTTTAGCTCCGAATTCAATATACTATTTTTTCGGTAAACGTTAAAATTGTTTAAAAATATGAAATTAATGCATCAAATTTTTTATAAATATGTTTTAGGTAATAAATTTTCTGAAATTAATTTTTATTGATTTTGATTCATTAAAATGAACAAATGCATTCTGTTTTGAACAAATTAATAATATCATGTTATTTTACTTTATTGCCGACGTAAAAATATGAAAATAACTTTACTGCTGCCGTAAAAATATGAAAATTACTTTACAGCCGCCGTAAAAATATGAAAGTTACTTTACAGTCGCCGGCAGATAAAATAAAAATGGCGTTACTTTTGTAGCCGCCGGCTAAAAAGTAAGACTTTAGCTACTCCCCAGCGGCAGTAAAGTTAAACTTTACAGCCGTTTGCCGAAAAAATATTTTTAATTTGTAGTTTAAAGCAAATCGTAAAAGATTGAAAATTATATAATATAAATTCAATTTTCTTTTTCTGTTTACGGTACAGATTCTACATATATCGCACCCTCAATGCAATAGTAACACATTTAAAAATTTGTAGTTTTGAGATAATCGCAATTTAAGAATGTGCAATTTAATTTAAGAATATGCAAAAGAAACTCATTCTTAGTATACCAATGTAACACAGTGGTTCAATATTATTAATTTTGCTTTGTGTTTGATACCAATAAAAATTGCTATCCCAAATACCAGTTTTTGATGTTTTGATTAATTAAATTTGAGTTGTGTTACTTTTGCATTGATTGATTAGCATATGAGATATATGTCTTACAAAATTAAAATTCTTACACTACATAGTAACCCATATTAGTATTAAATTAGGCAACATAACTAAATTTTCAAGTTTTTGAATGCATTGAGGGTGCGATATATAAATAAGTATTTTTAGTATTACTAATTTTCATCATACCGATTTGTTTGTAGGTTCTTTTTTTCAATAGAAAAACAGGTGCTCGAGAAACTCCTCACCACTTTGTTGAATATCGCTAAAAAACTAATCAGCTCCTTACCACACATTTATGCATCTTTTTCAAATGTTTGTTTGTTTCAAACAAATATTAAAACAGTGAAAAAACAACCTGTTGTATGGTGAACCACCTAACCCTTTGTCCAACGTACCCCAAAAGCGAATAGACTTTGCCATATTGATTGAAACCTTTAACCAACGTTTCATGAAATTCGATGTGTAACAGTAGACTACAGTATGAATAAACACTTTAAAAAAACTTTTTAACTGTGACAAACTGGAAGTTGGTACGCAGAAATATTGGAAACAGTACTTAAACCTTATACACCAAGTTTCATTACGATTGACATTCAGGATTAGAAGATATTGAAGATTCAAAATTAAATGTGTTCGGGATACCCCCCGCCATTTTGTCCAATTTTAAAATGAATCCAGATCTTTCATTTTCAAGTGAACCTGGATCATATACCAAAGATTTTGCCCAGGTTTTGCCACACATAAGCAATGGACCCAAAACTATATAGCGCCATATTGCCTAACAATAAGTCAACTTACCAACACGAGCTTGCAGCAGAACACAATTCGAATGGACAGATATCCGGAAACCTCAAGTGATGTGGAAATAATGCAACTAAATTGTGCAAAACAATATTCTAGTCGCTGTTCTTCAAGAAACCAAATTAAATGTTAGGCCTAAGATTAGTGATAATATCTGTGATTATAGAACTATGAGAGTGGATAGAGGGAACGACAAAGGTGTCGGCCTTACCTTTATCATTCACAAAACCGTTATCTACCGTACTACTACATTACCAGCAGTACCGGTAACTGATAAACACCTATAACAACTGGGTATTATAATAAAATTCGAAAATACGGAGATAGCTGTAGTCAATATTTATATTCAACCACTAAGCAGCTGTGATACAGGTTATGAACCGTCCATAGGACATTTAGTTTATACTAAAGACTACGGAGATGTAAATGTGCACCACGATCTTTAGCACTTACACCTGAACACCGATTCACGAGGCGAAAACATTATTGATCAAACTGACGGCTCCAACTTTGGAGTTTCCAATGAACCACAACCAACAAGGGTAACAAATAACTTATACTCTTCTACAGATGTGTCATTTGCCAACATGTCACTAATGCCAATTGCTGAATGGAAAACTGAAATTGCTTTGGGATCAGACCATGTGCCGAATATAATCACTTTAAGCCGTTCCTTAAATCAAGTAAAAGCCGAGAAGAGAACAACCTATATTAATTTCAACAAAGCTGACTGGGATAATTTTGCGGAAATGGAATTCAGTAAGCATTTTTTTACAAATTGATTCATAGAGATGACATCCCCAAGGCAGATCCAGTTGGCCATAGAATTCCGGACCTGAATAAGCAAATTAATAAGTTCATTACGGAACATAAAAGAAATAAAGGAGAGATCTAATGAATAAGTCAAGCCTTGGTCCAAGTAAAAGTCTCTGGATGGTAATTAAAGCTTAACTCATCCACAACAGCCGGGTAACAACTGCATGATCTCCTTCGATGATAACCCAGCCGAAAACCACAGGAAGTGCGCTACAAAATATAACACAGTTATGAAGCAACGGAAAAGCAACGTAAACATGAAAAGGAAACTAGGTCAGTACTAAGACATCGGCGCAAACTCTATACTGAAAATCTAGAGGATATCATCCGAAGAAGAAATTGAGAATGCAATAAAGAAAACTAAGCCATCTACAGCTATTGGACTCAACGGTATCTCATCCACCATGCTTAAACACATTGAACCCAAAGGATTGAACTATCTCACTTCCATACTCAACACATCTTTAAATACTCTCCAAATACCAAATATCGGGAAAACGATCAGAATAAGCCCCATCTTGAAACATGAAAAATCTGAAGTAAAGGAAGAATATTATAGACTGATCTCCATTATTTCATTGGCTGCAAAAGTGCAAAACTTCTGCTACCTCAGAATAATAACTTGCTTTACATAATCCATATAACAAAGCTTGTATTAAAAGTTGCAGTAACTTTTTAAACTGTGTACGTTAACACCCTGAATGAATGGCTTAAAACAAAAAATTGAAACTGTCTATTGAAAAGTCCACTTCTACATGGACGAAGGATGTAAATACAACACTTAACATCTGCATTGACAACATACTAATACCTACAGTCAAAAATCTGAGACTGTTAGGGGTTACAATTTGATCCACAACTTAAATTCAATGGTCATTCTCAACAAATGAACTCGAAACTGAAAAAAAGGAATAATGCACTAAAAGCAGTAGCTGGTAGCTTATGGGGCAAAGATAAAACACAATAATAGCATAAAAAGCAGTAAGAGGACCTTTTTTAAATTGTTGCACTTATACGGACACCACAAGTCGCAGACACTCACTGGAATAAATTACAAATAACACAAAAAGCAGCCTTGCGCACCGCAACCGGATGCCATTTGATGGTCCATCGAGATCACTTGCACGAGGAATATAACATATTACAGGTCCATGAACATAATGAAATGCTATCCAAACAATATCTATGGGTCTGTCACAAAGAGCAACATCCCTTCAATGACACCTTATCCATGATTACACCACCTAGAGACATAAAGCGAACAAGATGTTAGAAACAACAAAGTCATCGGTAACATCGACGAGTTTACGTATAAAACGCTTTAAAAAGAATCCATACCAAAATTGTTGAAGACACAAAAAAAAACCACCCCAAATCGAGTTCTCAATAGCAAGCCCTACAAGTGGTTACCGAAGAAGTCAAACTACCACGCAGCGCCAAAAACATTCTAGCACAGTTAAGAGTTGGTCACGCATCTTAAATAACTACATGAGTATAATTGACCGGGAAATTGTTGACAAGTGTCCCGCATGTGAGGACACGACACAAGATGCTAACCACCTATTCAATTGTCCAGAAAACCCAACCGACCTGATGAAGAAAGATTTGTGGTCCTGCCCAAGGGTAGTAGCAGAGTTCCTGAATCTGGACATTGAGCCAGGAGATTTTCTTTTTTTTCTCTCCATTTTTTCATGGTTGCTTTGTTTAAAAGCTTTATAAAATTGTATGAAAATACCATAGCAAATACAATTTATTTTTTTTTACACTAGAGGAAAAAAAACCATTTTCACATAGGATAAAGCCTGCTGGAAAATAGACTTCATCTGCTATTATAGAAAAAACCTGTTTTTAAGGTTTTCTCACAAGTTTCTGGCGTAAAAATTCAACGATTCACATACAAATTGTTTTTCACGATTTTTTGAAAATTACTTCATGTTTAAAAAATTTTCAATATGTATTCAAAACACATAAAACAGAATCTTTAACTGAATCCTTAAATTTTGTCTAAATTTGATAGCTGCATGTTAGCATGTATTATTTGTAAAACTTGTGAAAAAAATTTAAAAAAAAGTGATATTTTGAGATATGAGCTTTTCAGTAAAAATATTCATAATAGATGAATTATTAAAATTTTCAGCTATCATTTTTGATAAAATAACTATTTCTACACTTACTTGCAAAAATTTATATCAATTCAATGAAATTTGTGAGAGTTATCAGTGAAACAATGTGGACATCCCGATACGCCGTAAAAAATTGAACAAAATTCATAAGTGCATAGACGGCATAGAGTTATGCAAAAAAAATATTGAATTCAGTTTTCCTTTTGTCAATACCACCAATACCACAACATACCAATTTTTCGAATTTTTTTTTAAATCTCGACGAACAATTTAAATATCGGTTCATTGATAGGAGCAATCACTACCTAGCCACTTGGATCACTGGTCACTTAGAGAACACGCAAAAAAGAAAACAGTGTTACATCTACCTTGTGCGTGTCCAACATTGGTCTATAAACGGTAAATTCGCTAATGAACGCACATAATTATTCTCAGCTGCGAGTTTAACTTGCAGAAAAAACTCAGTTGCGTGAGTAATTTTTAAATTAGGGCAATACTTAGATTCCTCAGAATATTCAAATGGTTCGAGTAGGGGAAGCAGAGTTTCGAACCGAAATGTTTTCCGTTTCGGTTTACGGTTTCGTTCCGACTATTATTTCGTTCCGGTTTTCGGTTTGGTTCCTTAGTTTATTTTTTCGTTCCAGTTTTCGGTTCGATTCAGTTCCGATGTTAAAATCAAGGATTTTTAGAATTCTTATGCAAAAATTCAAAAGAAACAACTTCAGTAATTATTGAATCTAGAACATCGATACAGGCTTCAGGAAGAAGTTTTTCAGACATAGTACCGTAATATTTTGAGGTTTAAATTTCATGTCTAATAACGTTGGAGTAAGCGTCATTACACTACTTGAGCTTAACTTTGTTGGCAGATTTCGTTTACATGAAGCTTTTGCTGATATTTTAAGATATTTTAAAATTTTAAATTCTTTTTTATGAAACCGTTCAATATGCCTCTCAAAATTTGCTGCATGGTTTCATGGTATTTTAAAAAAATGTAATTAATTTTGGAATAGATTAGAAACCAAAATTGTAATACCTATAGCTAATTTTACATGCCAAATGAAAATCTTTTACTCATAATATATGAGCAGCTTTTTGTTAGAATATGTTTTTCGTTTTTTCACTGCAAACAGTTTTACATGAACCATAAATAAAATGATTTTTTCGTTCCGGTTACGGTTCATTACATAAAAATAATTACGGGTTCGGTTACGTTACGGTTCAGCCCAAAATTTCGGTTAATAACGGTTTACGGTTCGGTTCCGGTTCGAAACTCTGAGGGGAAGTAGAGCCTGTGGTATCACAATGGAACTATTTTGGTTTAAGTGTGTCGTCCTAACCTTGTGTTAAAATGACAGATGCTGCAACCTAACCTAAACTAAGCTATTTAAAGAATAAAATCAATACCAAAAGCTTATTAATAAAAATTGGAAGATTTTGTGTGTGATTATTGGAAATCACTTGAGTTTTGCAATTCAAAATCATTTTCTCTCAGGAAAATTTTTTGTGTTTTTTCGTGTCGGGATTAAATTCACAATGATCAGAGACACCATAGTTCAAAGCCTAGTGTCTTACACACTCAGTCACAGAGGCGATGATGAAACATATTTAAATTTTTATGTTCAGATAATTTCTAAATTGGAATTTCATCATCTCATATTTACTTAAGTTGAATCCTTCATCTGTGATTACACAATTCGAAATTGTATATGTATTTGGGAGGTTATTGTTTTAAATTTCTAGACATTACTATTTGTGAATTTATAGGATGAGAAATAAATATTTCTATTTAGTCAACATCCAAGTCACGAGTGTATGGCATAGGGCAATATTTCATGATAGGATAGAGGAAATAAAATAAGAAAGGAAACGCAATTTTTTTAACAAATTTGCCGGAAGAAAACTAAAATTGGGTTGATATAATCCAGGTAGTGGTACACATTAGGGTTTCTCATTTCCCGTAGAAATTCAAATCCCGGGAAGCCGGGACAAAAAATATTAGATTCCCGGGATCCCGGGAAATCCCGGGAAACGCTAAAAAGCTAGATTTTTCTAATTGGGTAGTAGAAAAATGTGTAAAATTAAAACAGCACAAAAAATGCGCTATTGATTTTTAAGTTTCCATTATTTTTAATTAGAAAAACTAAATAAAATAAAAACTAAATAAAAAAGAATACATAAAAACAAAACAAAAATAAAATCAGAATACTAATTTTTAAACAATTTTTCAAAAAACTAGGTTGTCAATGGCGCCATCACTCAATTTTGTCCGAATTTTCGTGACGAAACGTCCATTGAACCATCCGTCCAAGAGAACCATTAAACATTAATTAAGAGAAATGAAGCGCAAGTTTTAGGTAGATTTCTCAGAAAAATTTACCTATTTTAAGTTTGATTGGTTTTAATTTGTTGTGTTTATATGTGTCAAAAAAACCATGATGCCATATGTGTCAAAAAAAACATTTTCCTAATTTTGAACGAAATTAATTACTACAGTGGGAAAAGAATTAAAAACTACTCGATTTTCGAGTGAGAAAACTTTTAATATCTTTGAAAAAAGTACAAAATAATGTTAATAAAAATTAGCGGGATACCCGGGATCCCGGGATGAAATCCCGGGAAAACGGGATGAAAATTTACCCCCGAGATCCCGGGGAAAACAGGATCCCGGGATCCCGTTTGAGAAACCCTAGTACACATATTAAAGCTTACATATCATGTTATATGAAGGCTCGTTTCTTCAAACAAAATATATCGTGCAATCATCAAGACAAATTCTCTAACTAAGATAGAGTGATATCGTTGACTAAACAGAGTTCATCCGTTTGCACCCCAAAGACATCATCTTGGCTAGTGATAGCAGAGACTGGAGTACGCAGATCCCGTCCACGTTCTATCCATAGATCAAAAGTTGAAAATTACAGATCAACAGATTACTGATTCCTGCATGCATTCATGCAAATTCATCCGGCATACTCCGAAGACAAATTCTCGAATTAGTTTCTTTGATTTGAAAGTCCCTTAGTATTAGATTAATTGGAAAATTTTGTAAATTTTATCCCCTATATGTAAATTTTACCCCCTATCATAAGAACTCTTTCCTATCGGACTCTAACCACAAAAATGTCTGTTTTTATGCCAACCGTGTTTCCAAAGGGCCAATACTAGTTTGTTTTTTTTTTAAATTTTGTTGAGCTATTGCGGTGCAGCAGCGCTCTTACGTTGGCCACTCGTAATTTCCCAGTCAAAACCAAATCTTTAGGTAGCATATGGACAAAATAAAGCATAAATTGTTGTTCGTTAAAACTTAAACTGTCATAAGGTGCTTTTGCAAAAAAAATTAAATAAATCATCAACCCCTGATAGTCTTCTTTCCATCATATAGAAAATCTTTACGATATATTCGCACCATTTCTAACAAAAGTCATTTACCTGTAATAAAAAGGTATATTTCCGAAAAAGAGGCGTTTGCTTTCGTTTGGGTCATTCCAAAAAAAGGATGATCCAACTAAATATAGGTCAACATTCAATTTTATAGTATTGTAGGTTGTAGACAAAAGTTTTTGAAAAATATATCAACAATATTTGGAATCATCAAACATTGAAAGTCCATTTGAGAGGTAAGAAGTTAACTATTGAAAGTCCTGATGAGGTAAGAAGTTAACCATCTATTGGTCGAGACAAATGTGCCTGAAAGATTACTTTGGTTACAGAAATATAAATTATTTCAGTCAAAGATTGAATTTAGTTTTGTTTCCATCACTATCCTTCGGCGAGGTTGATGGTTTCCCATGAGACTGTATGCGTATACTCTACTTCCGTAGAGAGGTAAGAGATCATTCCAACTAAAAGGACTAAACGTGATTCCTTACTCAAATCAGCTCAAGTTTTCTGATGTTGAAGTGTCAATTCATTCAGATTTTGAGGGACATGCAAGCCCAAATTTACGTTGTTCAGTTATGAACTTTTTAGTGTCGAAAGCACAAGTTGCATCGCTGATAAATAAATACTTATGTCTAATCGTCTTTTAAACTTCCTAACGTGTTTACAATTCGCTAAGTGTTCGCAACTTTTGAAAATCATCATATTAGTCTGAACTGAAAAACCATTTTACTATTTTTCAAAATATTTTCAAAAATCCCAATATCCCACTAACATACTTTTTATCACTATTCTCTTCGTAAACAGTTTGTAATTCGTGTGTCTTCTATTACTGAAGACTATAGAGAAATATATTGATTTAGTTAACATTCCAGATAAACGTCATGGTTATAATGGACGCGTTCCTTTGAAGATCAAACTAACTAAAATTTACTTTTATGTACGCTTCACGAATTTTCGAGTTTTTGACGTTCCATTGGTTACATCTACTCAAAAGCTGTTTTGAGCAGCTAATTTGTTCCAAAGTAACGCATGTAATTTATTTGACCTCGTGGTTGTCTTGAATTGCATGATTTTAAACAACAATGTCGATCCATTATGAGAGTTTCTGTGATTTTATAAGAATATGTAGCGATTTAGAATTCTTCTAACCATTCGTGATAATTTGTTCGTTGATTTTAGCGATGTCAGAGTTTCGTTTTGCCGAATTGTGTGGTCGATTAAAGTGCTTGAGTAGTTTTGAAATTTAAAAATACATAAATATCCGGCACAATGGACATCTTAGTACAGCTACTAGATTGTCAGATCCAACAAGTTACATAACATTAGAGACACACATTCTGTTTGGATCCTTTTTCTTTGGAATATTAAATACATTTTTTGAAAAAGAGTATGAATAATTAAAATCGACGATTAGAGCAGTTAACAACTCGAAATAGTTTGAATATCCTTTACGGATATTGTAGCGAATGATAGATTGTCATTCTCTTTAAAATCTTGCAATTTAATTCAACGAGTTGTTGGTAGTTGTATATTGTTGTAATTTTTAAATATTTCAGTTACGAATAATTTATTAATTGTTCTGCGCCTCAAATTTAAAGGTTCCGTAAATCAAAAGAAATCATCAACATCAAATAAATAATGACTTTCATTAATTCCAACGATCGTTGTTGTTCAATAAGGTAAGTCTAAGCTTCAATTTTCACAAGTCGTCAATGTTAGGTATGTAACCGTAACCGTATGTTTTAAAATTGATAGAAATTTAAAGGTAAATATTGCTTTACTAATAACTAGAAATCACACCTGATCACCAACTAATCAAATATAGGTTTTATGGATTTTGAATATGTCGTTTCTCATCACATAGATTTAGCAGTGATTAATAGGAATTTTGATGTTCTACATACAATTAAATATTTTATTTATATGTTATATAAACCTTAGATTAAAGATTTATGAGACTGGAAAAAATAAATGATTTAAACAAAAAAATTTGTCGTTTTTCTTTTTTTTTAAATATATTAACGAAATCATCATTACTTACCGCATAATGTTTTTTCATTCCCTTCCATGAAAAGTTATCAGTGGGAACATGTCCGAATGGAGTCAAATGTCTAACTTGTTGACTCTGTAAAAAGGAAAATACAAAATGAAATATGATAATGTGGTAGGTATTATTGCTAATATTGTTGAAAATTAAATAACATTTACAACAGACATACTAAAGAAGGGTAGACAAATTCGGTATCTTAATAAAAATAATCATGTAAGGAAGTTTCAACCGAACTCAAAAGTAAAAAATAGTAAATCAAAAAATTCAATAGTTAAATATGAAAGGGCTGAAATATCAAAACTTCGGTTTGTATTAAGGGTTTGTATATAGATTACTGACGAAGGCTTTTATGACGACGTTTGACAATTGATATTAAACTTAAACATAAAAATCTTTTGAAAAGTACACGTATTTTATTTTTGTTCAGAAATGTATTTCGAAACTAACGTAGAAAACATCAATGCGATGTAGAAAAATTATAACTGATCATAAATTAATGATAATTTAAATTATATAAAGCGAAACGAGAAAACAGCATACTATATCTGCCCAAGCCTAGTATTTTTTATTAGTTCAAAAACAAGCGAGCCTTTTTTTAACCCAACTACATAAGTCCATTTTTTTTAAACACCTCCTCATTTAGTCTAAGCAGTTATTTTCAATTATTACAACTTCTAAGAAAAAACGACATTTAATATCAACCGACATAATATTTTCCAACCTACTGTTCCTATTAGTCCATAAAACTTCTTAGAAACCCTCTACACATATTCTAAATGATTTATTTCAATAATTACAACATTTGTCAAAAAACAACATTTTATCTAACACAACCTGATATCTCCTAACCCAAATGTTTCTATCAGTCCAGAAAACGTTTTCATTAAATCGCGTATATGCTTCTTTTTAAAAAACAATTTCTTGAAAGAAAAAAACGATATATACTCTGCAACATCCTGACATTTCCCAACTGTACTTATATTAGTTACAACTGTTACTATACTCACAGCTTAGTGCATCGATTGACAAATTTAAAACTTTCCTCGATCTTCTTTAACGAATGATGTCAGGAAAAGAAACCATTAATCATTGTGAGAGACTGTAATGCATGGACTCTGGAATGGGGATGTCGGAAAACGAACACTAGAGGAACAATTTTGCTAAAAGCATATACCTTTCGTAGGGGATCTGCGAACTCGATAATCGATCTTACATACATGAGCGACACTGTAGCAAATACAGGTACGACATAACGCTAAATGAGCACTACACCTACAGCGATCACCAAGCTATTGAGTATATAAACTAATGGTAAGGAATCACAGTAGGCACCACAGGGAATCTATGGGCTGGAGATTTAAACTACTATAGAAAAAGAATAATCGTAATACTTCTACCTGCTCTACTATAGTGAGAGATATAATAAAGATTGTGTTTCTGCAACAACCAAAAGAAACGTTCCATATTGAAAGAGGAATCGCAAAAGAAGAGGCACCACCAGTAAATAAAGGAGGTTGTAAGAGCGTTAGCAAGATTGCGAATAACAATGCCCCTGGTCTGCACAATGTACCAAATAAAGCAATGAAACTAGCAACCCAAGTACAACCTATGATTTTCAGAGAAGGCTATGAAACATATATCGCTGAAGGAGTTTTCCCGAATTGATGGAAGAAATGGAAGATAGCTCTAGTTCTCAAAGGAACAAAACCACCTCTCGTTCCCAAAACCAAAGAACCATCCTCTTACCGTTCAACATGTTTGCTAAATACGGGAGGAAAAGTATTAGAAAAGATCATAAATTACCGATTACAGCAGGCAATTGTCAAGACATTTCTAGACACCGCATGGTTTCCGAAAAAGGTGCTCTACAGTAGGCGAAATCAATTGTGTAGTAAAAATAATCTCCTGGGCATAAAAAAAGTCCGAGCGGCAGGTATATCCGCTAGAAATAGGTAGATTTCGGGATCAGACAGTTATGTGTGCAATTAGAATCGGATTTATCAGATTACTTTATTAAAAATACTAATTAAGAACAGAAGTATTAAACTAACTTTAAAAATAAACATTATTTTATACAGTTTTTGGGCTCTAGGCACTTAACCTGTACCCCGATATGGCCAATTGTCAAACATATTTAGGAGACTATTTGCCGCAACATACCCAGAAAATATTTTTAGCGTAAGTGAAAAAATGCGACCGTGAAAGTGCCGCTAAATGCCGTTGTACTTCATACAGTTTATTGCAGATAGCTAAAGAACCTTTTATTGCAGATGTCTGGCTTTTTAAAAAATGATAGAAATATGTTCAAATAATTAATATTTATAAATTTTGTTTACATATTTTGCCCCAAACGACCGTTATAACGCTTTGTTTTTGACCTCTTTTATTCCGACGACTCGATTTACCACTCACATCCAAACGACGTTTACGACGTAGTCTTGGCATCGAAATAAATAAATATATCAATATATCAAAAATATGAAATAACTCAAATATCAAAATATCTCAAAAATCTTTATATCAATAAAAAACAAAATAATCGAAAAATATCGAAAACCGTCCTTCTTGAAACATAAAAGACGACTAAAATATAAAATAAATACGACGACTGAAATGAATATAAAATAAATATAAAAATTTTCGTTTTTGTTATTCGTTGTTCGGTTCGATAGCTAATATATAAAAAAGAAAAATTTTAAAGCATTGTTTTAAAGCAAAAAGAAAATTGTTTTTGCATGTATGTAAACTTATAATGCATATGTATAGAAAAAGTTTTCCGTATATAATAACTTTTTTATTTATGATCCGATTTGTTTGAATCCGGATCCGACTATAGGTTACACTAATATCAGTTAGCTGTGAAAATTTCAAATGAATCCATCTGCGAATAAAAAAGCCTAATGCTCCACAAAGTTTTAATCTAGCGTATTAATATATAAGAAAATTTCAAATGAATCCATCTGCGAATAAAAAAGCCTAATGCTCCACAAAGTTTTAATCTAGCGTATTAATATATAAGATATATAGGGTCATTCCATATGAAATCGAACATAAAAATGGGATTTTGGTAGGCGATGTCTCAAAAATTGTTCGAACGATATTTATTCGATTTATAAGTAAAAAAAAAAATTTTTGTAGAGCGAACTTTTTTTTTCCTCCCTCTCACTCTCGAGTTAGACTATCTCAAAGTTTTCGCATTTTCAAGGAGTTTTGGGTATATGTGTAACGTTTTTCATCATATTTTCGGAACGGTTTGACCGATTTTAATTTTCTCAACGGTTTCTTAAAGAAAACAGAATATAGAAAATAATGAGACTATTAAATTTTAATAATTTATAATTTTCAAATTTTGGTTAATTTTTTGAATCTGTACTTCTTCTTTCCTTGATAACAAAAAAAGTAATTTTTTTAAATTTTTTAAATTAACGTCAAATCACTTGTATAAAATTACACTTTAATCTGTGGAAAATTCAGAGTGGTACTAGAACAAAAATTTTGAGATACAGTCTTTTAATCTCAAAATTGTATATCTTTCCATACTGAAATTTATCTGTTTTC